>CAJNDT010006186.1:12500-364025 GCA_905221615.1 Symbiodinium sp. CCMP2592 | reverse complement strand
TTGCAATTGCCCTGGACGGCAATTGAGTAGCGGTGTGTGAGGCGAGGATGTCATCGTTCAACCGGGCTCAGTGCCTTCTTGGGCAGCGCTTCTTCGCACCTCAGCCGCAGAAACACATTGGCAGGCTGTGGAAGCGACTGACACATTCGTGCAGGCCAAGTTGCAGATTGTAGCGCAAAATGACGAAGAGTGGCAGAGCTGTCAAGAATGCCTGGCGCAAGCAGCCGACGGCCAGATACGGCACACGATGGGCACCTTGGGCCCAAGTCCGAGCGTCCGAGCCTGAGGCTGCATGGCACAAAGCCAGCGACAGGCGACAGGTCGAGCGCTTTGTCACATCTGCCCTCTCCACAGGCCCTGCGGTTTGAGCCCAAAGATGGCGTAAAACAGAGGCAATGCTCAAACGAAGCTATGAGATAGTAACCAGATATGCAGTGCTACGAGTACAATAGTTGGCTAACTAGTACTTCTCCTGGCGCCTGCAAGATCGGAAGACAAGGAGGCAACAGCTTTGATCTCACATAGTTCGCAGAGACTGTGTGGCATGGTGCCAGCTGCTGGCCTCAGAAACATACTTTGGAGGTCTTCTACCGCTCGACAGCTCTCGGATCCTCGAAGTCAGATTTGATCTTCTGGCCTGAATCGCGTAGCTCGTGAAATCATGCCATCATGGGCGCGGCATGCCATACATGAACAAATCTTCACCCTGTCAGCCACAGCTCATGATCGGTCGCTTCCAAACCCTTCAGCCTTAAGGGGCGAAGTACGGGTTGTCGCTGAGTGCCTGAGATTGTTGAAGCAAACACCAGCATGGACGTACGTGTATTGCATGCCTGACAGCCAGCACAAAGGCCTGGATTATGCAATAGCCAGCAGCCTCAGCGAATCTCAACGTAAGCTTCTCGCTTTCAGCATTGCAGCCGCAGCATCCGCGCCAGCATTTCGATTTTTGCGCACCTCCGCCTGGCATAACGAAATCGGGTGCTGAACCCAGGTACTGGCCGCCAGCTCAGCTCCACGATCAGTTCAGCAGGTACTCTGCAAAGCACGCTGGCCACGCTCGTTCTTTCTCGATATTCCGCAGGGAGCTGAAGTTGTTGATCCTTCGGATATTCGGATGGTACGAACTGCTTCGAGATGTCAGTGTTCGCAGGTACTTGGCACTTTGGCTCAGGCAGGCCTCCGTTTCTTCTTCGGCGCATCCGAATCGCTGTCGCTGTCCCTGGGAACAGCGCTTCGTACGGCCAAACCCAGAGTTTGAAGGCTTTGTGGCTGACTACTGCTGAAGGCTTCCAGAGACGAAGCCGGAGCTGTTATAGTTATATCTGCAAGACTCTTCCATACACGACTGCTGCAGGCTGACTCCTGGCATCCCAAGCAATCTCAAGCTCCCGGCGAAGACGAAGAGCTCTTGGCTTTCTTTTTCTTCTCCTTTTTCTCTTTCTTCGACTTTTCCTTTTCCTTCAACAGGTTGAGTACAACACGACCAGAGGTGAGCCGACCTGATTTTCGATCGCCTGAGCTGACCTCAACCCAGTCGCAAAGCCTGAGCCTGCCTAAACACAAGAAGTTCGAACCTGCACCGGTGCAGCTGCGGCAGGAGGTGGAGGCGCCGCAGCAGGGGGCGCTGCCGCCGGTGGCGCTGCGGGGGGAGCCGGAGCTGGAGCCTCGCGAGAAAAGCCTCTCTCGGACTCTGCAGTTTGAACCTACATGCCAGGATGGATATGCCTTTCCCTTCTCCGTGTCCGAGTCAGATTCAATCACCATCGTGGCCACCTGCGCGAGCAGAACAGAACACCAGAGCCCGTATCCCGAGAAAGAGTGATTTCGGTTACGGTCCCGATGGACTAATACTAGCACGGTGCAGAGCGGCTGCTGTAGCAAACTGAAACACGCTGTTGGTAACCCCGACGCATCGGACTGCTCTGCAAACCGAACCCCAGGAACAGCTCGATGCTTTAACCCCAAGAACACCTTGCTAGGGTTGGGGAAGGCCGCAAGATGCCGCAAGAACCCTTGAGGCAAAGATCAAGATGCCTTTGGTGCCGGCAGTGCTGGCGTGGGACCCTTGCCATCGGCTGTGCTGTTGCCATCGGTCTCTGCCGTCTCAGCCTGTCGAATGCGGTTGATCTCTCAGCAGCTCCTCTGATAGATACAAACTGTGCCAGCTCACACCAGAACGTAAGGTTTATTCTAGACGCAGACCCCACATCTTTCAGCCTGCCCGACCCAAACTTGTTCCTTTTTGCGGCGATGCTCCAGCACCGGCTCAGCCATGCTAGCCTTTGGCTACACACAGGCTTTCATGTTCGTGAGTGTTGGAAGTCTGCAATGTGCCATGTCAACACAAACAGCTATCTGAGGAGGCTTACAACCTACTACAAAGCTTAATGTGCACGGCACGCAAACATCCCACCGCACAAATTACGACCAATTGGAAGACGATCCTGCTGAAGACGCGGCTAAGCCAGTGCCTATCAAAACTGCATGAGCAAACTGTACATCACAGAGTCATTCTCCTTGTGGGGCCAAGGTCTGTACCAGCCCGCGCGAAGTCCCTCCTCTTCCGATCTAGACACACTGAAAGAAGATGGTTCACTAACATGCCTCTGTCGGGCATCAATTCTCCAAGCCAGCTGTTCAGGGAAAGCTTCTTCTGGCCCCCCCTGAAGGCCACTTGATCTGTCAAAGTGACACCCTGCTGCGGCTGGGTGCAGCATCGTCGCAGAAGCAGACCTGGAGTCAGAGTTTCTAGAGAAAATGAACTCCCCAAGCAGCCTGCCAGTCAGGCCCCCTCCCTCGCGTCGAAAATACCGTGCAACACCTTGCCTCCTTGGCGAGTTTGAGCTTCTCCTCCCAGTCGAGTTGGCTCCTGGCGGCAATATCCTTGCAGCCTTGCCAGCGGGGGTGTAGTAGTCGGGGGGCCGTCCTCTCCAAGGGGTTGTCTTGCGCTGTACGTCGAGCTGGAACTCTGCAGCGCCGCATCGCGAGCAAACAGACTAGCAGCAAGCAAACGCCACCCAGGAATAACCTCAGGCCCACGAGTTCATCACTATTCAAACTGACACGTCCTGTTGGCGGCAAGAGGAATCCGGGGCCGTGACACGCTGACCAGAGTCACCAGCAAGGAAGTGTCCTTATTGCAGCTCGCATTTCACCACGCTTGCAACAACTGCTACATGTAGCAGCAAAGCATGGCTGGTTGTGCCGAGGAGCCATGCCTGGACTCCTGAGTACTGCCAGGGACCCACTTACGTAAAACACTGAAGTTCTTGAAGCAAACATCCGCTTGAGCCTCCGGCACTCCCTCCAGTGGCTCTTGCTGCCTCATGGGCGGCGGCGGCGGGGGTGGCGGTGGCGGTGCAGGCCAATCATCCTCAGGCGGCGGTGGAGCCGGTGCAGGCCAGCCGTGACCAGATGTGCCAAATCCAGCGGTGGTGGTGGTTCCTGACACAAAAGTCTTGTCTCAACCAAAAGAACCGCCGCAGGCAGTCCGAAGTTGAAAATCCAGCACATCATAGTAAGTTAAACAAAGCGTAGCAGGCAGAAGTCCCGCGGGCTCAGGCCAGTAGTCCTGGTGGCAGCTCAATCCGGAGTCAACGGTTCAGAATCTTAAACGGCCACTGCAAAGTCTCCTCTGTTGTCGAAGTGGCTCTCACTGTTGCGGCAACCACAACACCAGTTACGACCAGGCCAACCTGAGCACCAACATGCTGCTTCATGCGTAGACTTCCTGTCAAGTCTTGCGTTGATTCTCGACAGAGAGATTCGGAAATACGATGTGCCGGTGAAACGATTGCGCTCTCGAACGTCTGCATGCGGCCCTGATGACTGAAACGCTGCCCATGGCCACGAGCAACACCATGCGACTTCTTGCGAGAGAAGGCTTCTCACTCCTGAGCTTAGTTGCGCAAAGCTGCAGTGAAGGGACCTTAAAACGGGGCACCTGCAGCAAAACTTCGGACACAAGCCTGCCGGGATTCTTTGAGCGTCCGAACAGAGACCAGTTGTTCAGCTCCTCTTCAGCACGCTGCAACTCATCTGCCAGCATGTCCTGCCAGTTCGGGTCCTGATGCAGACAATACTGGGCGCCGCAATCTTTCCCAAGTAACACATCCAAAGGCAACGACACAAAATTGACATGAATCCTTGTGGGCACTCACGAACTTGGGTTGATGTGGATTGCGTTGGGGCGTGGCGTGACATGGCACAAAAAGGTTGTTATTCCACGGCCAGCTTTCCACGGCGGGAAAGTGGAGAAGCAAACTTTAAGATAGTCAAGCATTGACGGGTTGCAGTGCCTTGCGATCTGCTGTCATGTAGCTGCTACAGCTTACAGTGGGCGCGTGTGGTGCATCGCGAAAGCAACCGAAACCCCGAGCGGCCGCCTTCTTGGCCAGCACGGCCCGAAGGGATTGCAGGCGAAAGGAGAAGATCTTCCAGTCCAGGGCACGGAAGCCTGGCAAAGCCCACAGCAAGGCCCACTATTGCCGCTGTCACAAGAACATGAAATCCAATGAGTTCCCTGCCACCGCCTCCCAGGTCCTGAATACGTGACCGGATCATCTCGGCATCGGCAGGATTGCTGCAGACCGCGCTGTCAGTGCGAGCTTTTAACAGCTCCACTAACGATGACTGGCGCTGATTCAGGTACTGCTCGGAGAAGGCGATGCCAACCTGATTTCGAAGCCACTTTGTGGATACGTGAAGTGACAAAGCTCTGGTCGGCAGCTTCACGCCTCACACAGCAAGTATTCGCGAAGCAGAAACATAGCCAACAAGCAGCTTTGGATTCGAGGCGCGTGGCTTCTGCAATCTCATACACACACCTTGGCTAAATTCAATAGCTTTAGTACCTTCGGAATCAAACACATGCTTTGTACCCCTAGAACAGCGGAGGCTTATCCGCAGGTTCTAGGCTAGAGCGATCAACTTACAAGGGCGTGATCAATTTCAACCAGGACTCCATAAACGCTCATAGACTCGGGCAGAGGATGTGTGAACCACCACCATACCAAGAGCCGGAGTCGTGTGTTTAATCACGGATCCGAAAGGATCCAGCTTGAGCTGCTCACTGATGCTCGGCCCCACATCACCAGGCTCATCTCCTGCCTGGTACTGGGCAAATCCGCAGAACCAAATACTGGTGGAGAGCCCGGGAGCGACTTCCAAGCAATAGTCGACAATAGCTTCCTCACACTCGTCCATGTCCTCCTTGCACAGGAAAATAACGAAATAAGAAAGGGTTATTATAACTAGCCAACTTCAAGAGCAAGAGTCCGCCTTGACCCAGCTACCCTCAATGAGAGGCACATTACAACGAGGCTCCCCCAAGCTTCAGGAGCATGGAAGTGCAGTTGTTGAGTACAACCCACTGTCTCGACACCGATCGAGCTGCGTGCATCCTGCTTTTTACATTCGCTTTGGTCGGACCTCTCTTCGAACGAGAGGCTGTGTTCTGGTCGTCACTACTGCTTGGTAGTCCGACTGGTGTTTGAGCAAGAGGTCGGCCATGAGCTGTTCTCCCTCTTCCTCCGGCTTTCCGATGCGATCTCTTGTAGTGCACTGTCTGCGGGGTTGGGAGGTAGACATGGCGCACATTCTGGACACTGAACGCAGAGCGCCAAACAGTAGCAGCATGTCTGAAGCGGCTGTGGCCGATGGAGGTCAAGATCTAGCTACAATCGTTCCGACCGATGGTTCTCTTGCCTTCCGTCACCGTCTGCGGTTTCGTGTTTGGTGTTTGGGCTAAACCTTTCCGGGTTTGTGCGCTGCGGGACTAGGAATGGGGTTGGGTCTTAGGGTTAACTGTTTGGAGGAAGGGGAAGGATTAAGGTTTGGGGGTTGGAGCCTACTCGGTGTGGAGTTTGTAATTTTCGGTTTGCTGTTCAGGCCTCCTGGGGCTTTGCATTTATGTTTTCGGGTTCAAGGTTTACCAGGAGTTAAATTTATGTTGCATGCATAAGCCCAACGCACGCCGCACGTCCTCGAGTGAGTCAGGTGCAGTGTCTGGACAGCTACGTACGGTGGTTCTGTTAAGCAGTTAAACACAAGAACCTGCTCTTTTTACACTCCTGCCCAACCAGCCTTCATCTCCACCCCCTCTCTGTTTCTTGACCCACGCCGGCGGTGACGCCCTCCCTCTTTTCCTTTAACACCCCTTCTTTCCTTCTCTGTATACAATCGTATACACGAGTTGATACTGATTTTCGGCATGCACCGCCCTGTAACAGGAGCACGACTTCAAGTCCCGGCAATAGCATGGTGTGGCCCTGCCAGGATTCCTGCTTCAACTCCGTCCCAAGCTCGACAGCATTGCAGTCAAGATGCTGCCCAAGTGTGGGAAATCATCAACGTTGCCCGGCCTCTGTTGAACTTGCTACTTGTCGCAAAGCTGTGTCAAAGTTCCAGCCTAGCTACGAGCGTCCTCCTGAGACGCATTCACCAAGATGGCCACGGAGCGATCAAGGTCGGTACCGCCACTGTCGTGGCTGCTACCGAGTAGCACGGCGCTTGGTGGTTCATCAGCAGGGCAATTCCACAACCCGTGCCCCGAGTCCATGGCTTCACAAGCTGTTGGATAACGTCCTGGGAAAGGTGCAGACATTCACGCAGGGATTCGTTACGTGGTCTTCACAAGTGAGGATTCGTTGGTTCGGTGCATGCATGGCACTGGCCTGTATCGGCCTGTGACAGCTCTGATCTTACAGCTCTACAGGGCCCCTGCTGCAATGCTGAATGCTCTGTCGGCCTACCTGGTCACCTGTATCGTGGCGCTTGCACTTGCGGCGGAGCTCGAAAGCCTTCGGCCGACAAGGCCCGCGATTGCCCCCGACATTGCTTACGCAACTCAGCCAATGATGCTTGCACTGCCAGGTGTCATACAACGTCACGACATCTCGCATCTCCTTTATCCATGGCCACAGTGCGGTCTGTCGGCATTCAGACAGAAACCTCTGGCACAGCAATGACTGTTTCCAGAATCTTGTAGCAGTGAGTGCGCTAGCTGAGGCAATTCGATTGTTCCTACGCTGTGGATGGTTGGGTATCTCGCTCGCGGTGTTCTATTCCTATAAGCTTATGAGCACGGAAGATTTGTTGCAGGAGAAGTTGCTCGCGGAATTGCGTGGCTGTCATGCCCCAGTCCTCTCAGGCTTGATGATGCGGGGCTCTTCGAGTGTTGACAGGGGCCGACTGTGCAAAAGCAGCTTTGCAAAAAACAGGTCCCCTGCTCCTGCGGTGGCACCTCCCGATTTGTGCACACAGCTGGCCCCAAGCACGAGGGAAGGGGCGGCAGCTCCAGCAAGCAGCTGCATCCATCTGGACAGTCTTTACATTGGGGCATCGATAGCCACTTCGGCCGAAGCAAAAGATTCCATGCAAGCCCCTCATGTGAAGGCCATCTTCGTTTTACTGCTCTTTCAGACGCATCAGGTCATTTTGAAATGCCACCTGAGCCCAGTGCGGAAATGCTGTCTTGCTTGATCTAGTTGCTTGGGCCAGTATTGGCAACGCTGACGAGCAGGGTCTGGTACGTGCACGTGCACGTGAAAAGGCATAGACCTACCCAGCGGAAACGAGTCGTTCTCTTCTTGCTTGCAGCGTTGCAGGGACCAGGCTATGCTCTGATCGGAGCTTGTTTCATAATTCTAATTTGACGCCAGTCGGCTGAATTGGACTCAAACAAACTCCACCCCGGCCAGCCTTGTTCTCACCAACGTCTTTGTTCTCTTTGTTTTCTTTGTCGTCGCCCTTGGTCGGTTCAGGCGCAGCGCCAGCTTCGCCTGGCCCCAACGCCAAAGCCGATTTCCCGGGTCCGTTTGAATACATGCACTGTCAAGATCTCTCATGCACCTGAGCCCAAAAATACATGAACTGTCCGCATCTGTCCGCAGGTTGCACGGGGAAGAGATTGAAAGAAATCTCAAAGACTTTCCATTTGGCGCCTTCTCCCACCTTGGCCTTGCCGACCTGAGTGCTTGCGGACACAGCGTGCGTGCACAGAACTCGTCCAACTCTGGGCCCTGCCATCTGCATAAGCAGATCATCGGCGGATGTGTTATCCACACCTTCAGGAATCGCCCAGGTAATACTAAAGGTGTACAGATGCTCAGCAACGGGAACTGTTTTGCAATAAACATCCGCCCCACGTTGACTTACCGAGGCATAGCTCGGGCACACTCATACTCCCCGTGCGGGCGGAGGTCTTATGACGACATGAACCGAGGTTGGTTTGCAAACTCCAAGAAGCAGCACCGAGCTGTGACAAATAATTGTCTCGCACCATGTGAGACGAGCAGAGCTTGCAGCCTGTGTTAGGCAGCAGACCTGTTGGATCCGCCATGGTGCCGCAATCCCAATGCAAAATAACCCAGTTTTGGGGGGGAGGTATGACAGCAGGTGATGGGGCAAATGCTTGTGGGCCCTTTGGCAATCGCTACACTCTTGACTCCAAGCTTTCCGTACAAGATGAACATGTCAACAAAGTCTGTTTCTGACCTCGACTCTATGCGAGTCAACGAACTGGCCTGCTTGTATGCTTAGAGGGAGCTGTGCAGACTGCAATGTGCATTCCTACGCTATCAAGGCGGCCAACCTATCTTGATAGTAAACGCAGCCGCAGAAAATGTCGGTAGCATGAAGACTTTGCCTGTGATTTTCTCTTGCATCTCTCCACTGCTCACTGCCCCCTTGAGCCGAAGACAGCGATGAATGGCAGTTCGTCGCAGCTAACAAAGCCAACAAGGTCCACAGCACAGTTCTTTCGACGAACATGACCACAACTTAATCTCTGCCTCCGATCATCAACCCTACTACTGGTCATGTTGACGATGGGATGTTATGCCCGTAGACGTGATGGCAAGAACACTTATGCAAGTCATAACAATAGTAGTAGAGACAACGACCATGAATAATGATCAAATTCTAGTAGAGACAACGACCATGAATAATGATCAAATTCGATGACACTGATGATGCTGATGACAACGGCTACACGTATAACAACGAAAGGAAGACGAATGGAAACTGAGCCAGCGTGATAGCCTTGTAAGTGCCTTGTAGCAGTGATGATAACAGCAACTGCGGCAGAATGGTCACATGTGCCAGCACCGGCAGTAACAGAAGCGAATGAGATGTTGATGATGCTGATGGCACTGATGAGAATCACATGCGGTAACCTGACACGATCTTTCCGCGGCAACAGCTCGTCAGCGAGTTGGTTCTGGCCGCAGGATTCTCTTCGACAGGAACCATCAGGAACCCTCAGCATCACTCATCTGTGCTGCGATATGGGTGTGATCATTTAAGCTCTTCGCATCCTGTAAGAAAACCCACCATCTACACCACAAAAGAACCTCATCAAACGATCCTACTTCGTATGCAAGGAAGAGAGTCCAGAGTTCGGACCCGGAAGACTTTGCAAATCTCTGAGCAGCAAGGCTTCGCCTGCCTTGCGGTCGAGCATCCGCTCCGATTAGCGCAAGCCAGGGGCCAGGGTTGCTGGCATTCCAGCTGGAAGCGAGTCGAGTCATGCAGCACGCACAACTCCACAACTCCTCCAACCCCCACTTGGTGAATTCGCACAGCTCCTGCTCTGGTACTGCCTCACTTGACCAAGCGTCGCTCGAAGAGGTAATCAGAGCGGGGCGCCTGAATTGTCACCTTGTCCTGTGAAACTTCCGAAGATGCAGCACGCACAATGTCTGCGAATTCCTCATGCCCAGGCCATGCGGGGTCCTTGTACTCTCCGTGGCACAGAGGCGGTGGTCCAGATGCCTTGAACAGGAGCGGAATCTCAGTTACCCTTCGATTCAAGGAACCGCTCGCACCCAGCCTTGAAGTCCACCATTCCGTGGTCTGCACCTGCATCTTCGGCCCACTTGCCTGCATGCTTTCCCACACGGATGGTCGCACCTCGCAGTCATCCACAAAGAAATTGCCACTGTAAGAGCTTCTGAGCTTCGAAACGACAGCCTTTGTAGCAGCAGTCGAAGATGGCCCAACCTCAGTCCCGAGTCCCGGAAATGGACGGTCACAAAGAATGGATTTCTCAACTCTCAGAGAACCACCCATGTCCACGATATCATTGGCCTGTGCTTCCAAGGGGTCCTGCACCGGTACAAGCCGCAGGGCCGCACTTCTCCACGGTGGGTGCGCAGCACGCTGCACTGCGCCGGAATCCTTGAAGACGAGGCGGCTGCATGCATTCTGTGCTACCACACGCCGGTATGAAGACGTTCGAAGCACCTGCACCTGTTCCGACGGAGTCAACTACCCTCTGAAGTTTGATCAGTTCCAGCGGTATGCCGCAGCCAGCCAGCTTGCTGTTGAAAGCCAGTGATTCTGACTGCAGAGCAGTATCCATGTCATGCCAAATCTTCCTGCCTTGCCAAGACTTTGCGTTCCTCCGCCAACGGCATAGCTTTGCGGTCCGTCTTCCTTCGCGCAGCTACGTGCAGGATCTCGCGCGAGTGTGTGTGTGTGTGTGTGCGTGTGTGTGTGCCGCCAAGCTTGACTCTTGCGGAGGACACTTAGATCCAAGCTAAAGCGGTGCCCTCGGACTCCGGGTCCACATCTGCCTGGCTGAAGAAGCCCAGAGGGACACCACCTGAGCCAGTCGGAGAGCGAAAGATGCAAAACCAAGGGTGCTTGTCATGTCATCTTCTTTGTGTAGACAGTGAAGCGTTGTTATTACTTCAATGCATGGGCCAAACTATGAGCCTGAGCACATGGCCTGCAAACACCTGCAGGTAGTGCAGATCCAGCCAAGCCGGAATGATGCCTTCGTCCAGCAACTTGATACGTACCTCAGAAACCCCGCGCATCGACAAGGAACCTCAGAAAGATCCGTGACTGAGTCTCCGGCAGCCTTTCCTATTGAACTGGGGGAGGTTGCGCGAGCCTCTATCGTCTCCTCCACAGTGAACCACACGTAGCCCTTCTCCTGCGGTACCTGCATGGTGCAGCTGGCTCCATGGAATGCCATCGCCAGAAGGCTTCTTCCGTGTTTGCCTCTGGGTCGTCATGCTTCTTGCCGTTCAGGTTGGGCCCCAACCAGTCTAGGTCGGTCAGCATTGCCTTGTGCGCAGATGTGCCCAGTAGACAGCAGCTGAGTATCGAAACCCTGCTTCGAAAGGGTCTAGAGGAGGTCTGAGGAAAAGGTCGCACTCCCCACAGAACTGGAAAGCAACATGGGCTCTTCCCCTCACAATCCCGGGCGTGTCTTTCCTCTGTGCTCAACCCGGGGTGCAGCTGTCCAGCGAACGCAAACATCTCTGGCCTAAGGCCGAAGCATAGAACTTGAAGCCGCGACGTTGGTTTCCCTGGATGGCCATGGTTTGCCCGGGCCTTCGCGGTGCTTGAGCCGCACAATGCAGCATGTGGTCACCAAAGCAACAAAGGATCTCGCCCCGTTGCGGCCAAGCTGGCGGGACCTGGCGGTCTCAAAGCATCGTACTACTTCTTGTATGGAGGTGCTCGAAACAGCTTGCCTTCTAGCAGGTTCCAAAGCTTGTCCTGCTCGAAGTAATGAAGACCTCATGCTAAGCATCTTTGCTGAGGCATTCGCATCTGATATGGCGCGTCCATGTCTGCCGCATTCTAAGGATTCAGCCAATGTTCAGCTCATGGTGCCCATTCTGAGGTCAATGGCAAAGACGTCGAGTTTCAGGGAGAGTGCATTGGAAGCGACCTAAAGCCTGTTCACCCGCCTTCCCATATCCTTCAAAGGTCCCGATTTTCCGTAGCCGGAAGGGCCAGCCGCCGATGCCTGGGCCACTCCACAGGGCAGTGGGGGAGGCGGGAATGGGGGGGGCTCGCTGTGAGGTGTCACGGGTTCCTCGGGCATGGTGCCTTGTTTTAACATCCGGGTCCTATCTTGTCTTTCTGAGCATGCACACTCTGGAGAAGCCAAGCTGAACCTTGGGCTTGCTGCTGGGTGTATTTGTCGCCATACAAAAGCCTTTCTTTCACGCTCGACAACCCTGGCCGTGGCACCATCTTTAGTTTCTAGACTTCAAGGCAGCCCGTGTCCCGAGGTGCAGGCGCATGACGCATGGGTAGTATCCTCAGGGCGGCATCTTTCAGCTGATGGAAAAACCAAAAGGCAACGCACTGGCTGAATGCCGGGAGACAGATCGTGGCAGAAATTGCGCCGAATAGATGGTGCTGGCCGCGGTTCACCAAAACCATGTTATGCCAGCAAGGAGCCCCAGGTGGGATTGCCGGCAAAATCCGCGATGCGAATCTCCGCCTTTCAGTGCGTTTGGGCGGGCGTGTCAAAAGTCACTGCAGCCAAGTCTATCGCAGAAAGGTGAGCGACCTCGATGTCGCCTACCGGCATCACTTTTTCGGAGAACTCCTGAAGTTGCGAGGCAAATTGTGGGGCAGAACTTAATCACCATGCCTGGAAAAACATCGAACCAGTCAACCCACTTTGCTTTGCAGGGCCAGGGGCTTCAGCCGAGGGCAGTCCGCCCGACTCGCGCAGTCGCGCAACTTCGTCCAACATTTTGTGGGACGGGCTCTGCAGCACTGGCAGTCCCTAGCTCGCGCTCGTCCTCTGACTCTCGCTCTCTCTGCTTCTCGCTATCTCAGTCTTTCTCCGGCTCTGCTTTCCTTCATTGAAATGAAAGGCGTCAACGAGACCGATGCACTGGAGGACCACCCCGAACATGAGCGTTCGGCCTCATTATTGATCCCTCCTTGGCTAAACGTCCTAAATGGGCCCTCGAAAGCCAAGCTTTGGCTTTCTTTTCTGTTCTATCCTGCGGGGAAGGGGAGCGACCGCCCCCCTCGCGCTCGAGTGCCCTCGCTTATTCCGGGTGTTTCGGAAGTGAAGGCTGACCTCTCCCTCCCTTCTCTTCCGGGCAGAAAGGGTGAGTCAAGCCGCTCGGGGAACAAGCCCACCCTCTTGCGATCTTTCCGGAGGTGGTCAGCCAGAACGGCAACATCTTGTTCCTCTTTTTTCTTTCTTTCGCAGGGAACAGTGTGGGGTGCACGCTCTTTGTTGGTGGATCCTGCTCCTAGTTGAATCGAATGAACCGAGGCCAAAGCAAATTTTGAGAAGTTATACTGATGTGGCGAAGGCAGTACAGGTATGTTGAAGTCTCATTCCTCGCATGCTCATAGCTCTGTGCAGATTCTCCTCTGCGTTGAGGCCCATGTGGACAACGTTGTTGTCCCAGAATCTGCGCGCCTGCAATAGGACGACTTATCCTCGACAAGCAAACTGAGGCGGATCGAGTTCCCTGCCTGAACATCAGGCACGTTGTGATTGTCACGCTTAGGGATGTAGTCTTGCAGCGGAAAGTTCCATGTACAGTCCTTGGCTAGGTGGAACCGCGGAGCATGGACCGAATCATGAAAAGGCCTGCGCATGCAGCAGGCTGAGGCAAGCTCGCGCACCCCCTCGTATTGCATGCACTCAACCTGACTCACGGACGAACTTCTCAGAGAGTCTCTCCATGTCGTAGCATTTCAGCAGCTTTTACTTGCCATGGATTTGCCTTCATTGCGGTGCTAGGCCTACCTTTGTTTCCATCTGTCCCGGGTCCATCCGTCCCCGCCCTCCCGAGCTTGCATCTGTGATGTGAGGCCCAGGCAGTTAGGCGGCAGTTCTTCTCGGGAACAGGCCGCGTCGTGCACAAATCCTAGTGCAAGTAACTGCAAGTATAAAACACGCTAAGTCTCGATGAGTAGCCTGTTTCAACACGGTTCAGCTCAGCTCTGGGCATGTCGAGCTGCTGTAAACGTGACGTACTGCTCGCTAAGCCTCGAGTGCACAGGCACAGCGTATCACCCTGCCGTGTGCAGATGTGTGCCCAGTCACATTACTAAGACTTTGGCCCTTGCTATCTGGGAATAGAAATGTCTGGGTTGATGAAAAATTCTCGTGCCGATGACACACACACTGGAGTTGTCGCATACCTACATCTTGTATGAGCATGAACTCCAGCATGAGCGCAAGTTCTATCAACTGGTCTCTCCTGTGCATTTGCGCGCACGCACCTGCTTTTCAAACATATTCCATAAGGCCTGGGAACCTAGGAAATTTAAGAATAAGTCGCAGCTGTCGTGGTAAGTCAACTGCCCAATGCTCAGTATCGGACCTGCTGTCGGTGTTCAGCGCTGACAAGCTCGCAAAGAAATCCGATCTCTTCCCCTGTGGGCCAGATGCCATGATTTAGCTGAGGACAAGTCTAAGACAGCGGAGACTGAACTGGACCTCTTGGAAGTCCTTGCTGCTGAACATCGCCAGAGGAGGGAAGTTTGTCCTCAGCCGACGCCACCGCGCAACGCAAGGCAGCGGAGAGAGGCAGGCCTACTGGCTGCAGTCGAGCTTCCATAGCATGGAATTCCACCATAGTGCGCCACCAAGTGGGCGAGCCAGGTCGAGTTCGCCACATATCTCTTCGGGCCTCGTAGCAGGGCTTCTGCTTTGGCCGGACTCTCCGGGCAACGCAGGGAACAGCTGAGAGCCAGTCGCTTGAGGGATTTCCTCGGAAAGCACTCGAGGTCCTGCAATTGGCAGGCAGAGTCTAGCAGACTCCATGGCTTATCACTATACTACACAACAACGACTGGCCTGTGCCAACCATGGTGCCCAGCAGCTGAGATGTGCGACTTCCGGTGTTTTCTTTCTACGAGGTGGGCTGTTCTATTGCGCCGAGGACTACTGTATGTCACTGTATGTTTGCAGTCATTGGTCGCTTGATGCATTCTCATCTGCAGTCTGGTCAGCTCTGGCTTTCTAAATGTCTCGGACCTCGTCAAGCCAGTCGGCACAGGCTCGAGTTTCATAAACAGACAGATACGCAAGCTGACACTCGGCCGTTTGGAAGTATACCGAGTGGGCTGTGAAACTGAGGGTCGTTTTTCAGCTTCCCTCCGGCCCCGGTACAGCACGACAAGGAGTATCAGGAATCTTCCTGGGCACCGGCCATGCGTGACCAGAAAGGCCAGAAATGTCGCCACCGACTAGAGACAGAGAGCCAGTCAAGCCTGCAAAGGAAACGCGTCGGCGTTGTCCGGTCAGCGTAAGCCGCCTCCGTGGCAAGTCGGGCTGGAAGTCGGCCTGGGTACCGACTGGGTGGTCTCCTCAATCTCCGCTTCCTCCGTGGTCGTGGGGGAACTATACGTCTCCAGGCTAGCTTCGTTGCTTTACGGTCTCACCACACCTTTTCACCCAGAACCAGCTCTCGGCGAAACAGGACACCGGACCGAGCCAGCTTGTTCGGGCTACGGAGGTGCAAGTCCTCGCCATCAATGAAAACGATCTCTGGTGGCTTGTAAACGCTTTGGACCTCTTGAAGATATGCGGGGTCTCTGTAAATGCTCCCAAAAATCACCATATCGTAGTGATGTTCAAGGATTTTCGAGCGAACGTCAGAACGATCAACACGGCCCAGATCAAAGTCCAGGGTCATGGAGTAGGTGAAGCCACGGCTATGCAGGTCTCCTCTGCTCTTCTGCCAGTTGCCGTGCACTGGGTCAGGCCGGATTCTGGGGTTGGGGCCATACATGTGATCGACGCGTGGGAAGTCTACCACTAACGGACACAGTTTTTTGAGGCCATGCAAGAGCATATCCCTCTGATAGTCAGGGTAGATCCGCCCAGACAGAAAAAGGATCGTTTTGGGACAAAGCCCGGTTTGGGACTTCATGCCCGAGACAGCCCGGACGGTTTCAAGCACGTACTTGGCCATGGCTTTGGTGGTCAAATGGCGTCGTGCGTAACTCATCATATCAGCAAGGAGAGTGTAGTAGTTTATCATTTCGCTTTGACGAAGTTTGAAAGCCTTTGCCGGTTTGGCCTGCAGAGCATGAAGGCTTCGGTTTCCCAATAGGCCCCAAGCTTTGTGGAGCAAGTCTCGAGGTAGGAAAGGCAACGCCCTCTCTGGCAAGTCGCCAAGGCTCAGGAAAAGTGGAATTGCTCCGTTTGCAATAATCTCGTAATGCCGCAGGCAATCATATCCAAACTTCTTGCGGGTGATACCAAAATAGGCATGCCGGTACTGCCGGCGATACTCGTGCTCCTGATAGAACTGAAACTCGTACTCCTTGTTTGCATGTATTCTCCTTCCATCAGAAAGCGCCAAGGGCCAGTATTTTTCCGGCAGACAAGGCACTAACATTTCCTCGGGAACAGCAAAGCCAATCGGATACATGTAGGTCGCCGGTGAACTCTCCAGTTCAACCCGGGTAATGTTTGGTGCAAAAAAGGTCCGGTTCGGCTGGCCCAGGGTACCCTCGAAACATCTGAAGCTGCAGAAGGGGAAAACACATGGCACATGTGCTTCCGGTGCTTCCACCTGCTCCGCCAGTATCCCGGCAAAGCCAAGCAGGCCAAATCGCAACATGGCAACCAGACATGCTTTGCTGGTTCGGATTCTTGAACAGGGGACCGGGGTTGCATGCTCTTCGCGTGTGGAGTCCAGCGCCTACGGATCAGACTGTCGCCGACAAGTCTTGCAGGGGCGCTATGGGCATGATTTGCCAAGTTAGGTGCTATTCGGTGTCGGAGGTGACATGATGTGATGTCCTCGCCCTTCTTGCAGTGATTGCAGCGTTGAGTCACACCAAAATCAACCCTAGTGAGCCTCTGTCGTCTTCGATTTCATCAACATCTTCATCGAATGAGGCTTGGAAGGTTCGCTTCGGAGATCTGGACTCCGGATTGGTGTTACGTAGCAGTGCATCATTCTCTTTGTGTCTTGGGCCCACAGGTGTCAGTTCAATCACCATAGACAAGTTGTTTGAGTCAGCGATTTTCGGGATCACGAGCCACGCGAACTAGCACCCCATCCAAGACCTCTGCAAATTAGCCAGTTGATCGCTTCTGCCGCAGCCCTTAATCCCAAAAAAGTTTCATAAAAACGAACTGTGCGACGGGTCTGTCTGCTCACACCATGTTAATGCGTTCACACCAACTGAGATCGACGCATCACAAAAACATGTGGGGCCAATCGACTTTTCTGCAGTGGCAATAGCAGTCCAACATGCAGTGATAGCAACATTAAACGATACTTCGTCATTGCGACCCGCAAGACGCCATGTGCTGAGAAGGGCCATGGATTGCTGCCACTGCGCAGCTCTCTCACATGCACTCATGGTTGAATTATGTGTAATGACATCCTGCCGAACATGGAGACATGTCAGCCGGTCCAAGAGGGCCAATGCTAACTGCCAGCGTGCTGCCTTCTGACATGCACTGATGGTCGAGTTGTAAGTGATGATATCAGCTTGCAGGCGCCCCAGCTCAACCTCTTGCAGAAGCTGCAACGCAAGCTGCCACTCCTCGCCCTTCTCGCATGCACTGATGCATGCGTTGTATGTTATAAGGGACGGATTCAGATGCTCTGTGCCAAGCTGCTGAAACATGTACACGGCCTGCTGCCACTCAGAGTTCTTTTCACAGGCAGAGATGACCGAATTGTATGTGATGACATCCAGTTGAAGCTGCTGCTGCTTCATCTGGTTCAGATGCCACGCGGAGGTTTGCCAACGGCTTGATTTCTCATATGCAGCCAATACTGCGTTGAACGTGACTGTGTTTGGCAAGAGCTGCATGCGTGAAAACGAGTCGTTCATTAAGTACAGGGCCATTCGCCAATGTCCAACTTTTTCACAGGCACTTATTGTAGCATTAAACACGATCACATCCGGCACTACCTGAATGCGCTCCATCTCCTCGAGCAGCAGCAGCGCACGCTGCCATTGTGCAGCTCTCTCACAAGCTGTGCTTGCCGAGCTGTAAGTGATCGTGTTTGGCTCTAAGCTAATGACCTCCATCTCCCGTAGCAGCTGCAAAGCATGCAGCCACATTGCGGACTTGCCACACGCACTTATGGTGGCGCTGTAAAGGATGACATTCAACTGCAGCCACTGTCTCTGAGCTGCATTGAGCATCTCCAGGCCAGTCTTCCAATCTGAGGCAGCTTCACATGCACTAACTGCTGCACTGTATGTGACAATAGTAGGCTGCAGGTGCAGCTTACTTATACTCTGTGTCATCAACAAAGCTCGCGAACTTTCCGCAGCCCTTCCAAAGGAGCTAATCAATGAATTGAACGTAACAATCGTCGCCTGAGTGTGTGTGGCCTCCATCGTACACAGCAAGCTTACGGCCCGTGACCACTGCGATGTTTTCTCCAAAGCAGCAACAACCGTATTGCATGTCACTGCAGTCACTTCTAGTTGACGGCACTCACTGTCGCACAGAAGCAGCACGGCGTCTGGCCAAGATCCACATGCTCTGTGTGAATTGGCCATGATCGAAAAAGTGATCAAGTTGCGCTGTAGGCGATGCTTTCGAATGTCACCCAGAGCCTGCACGGCACGCTGCCACTGACAGGCCTTCTCTAGTGTACCCAATGCTGAGTTGCATGTCACCACGTCGCGCCGAAACCTCCGTCTTTCTGTTTCTTGCAGCAGCTGGAAAGCTTCTGTCCACTGCTCACCACATCGGTGGATTGCTTTGTTGTGTTCTGCGATACTCGCGGACGGCCCAGAGCAGGAACCCATGCGCTGTCTTGCCAGCTCAAGCTTGTGCAGTCGGGGGTGCTTGACAGTCCAAAGCACCTAGGTAGTGCAACTGTAGCTGCGACTACGACCACTACGACGTGGCTACTAGCAACTAGTAGTAGCAGTAGCAGTAGCAGTAGTACTGGTGGTAGTAGCAGTATAGTAGGAGGACGAGGAGGAGTAGGAGGAGGAGTACGAGTAGTAGGAGGAGCACGAGCTTGTAGTTGTAGTCGTCGTTGTAGTAGTAGTTATAGCAGTAGTAGTAGTAGTAGTAGTAGCAGCAGCAGGAGTAAGCAGTAGTAAAAGTAGTAGTAGCAGCAGTAGCAGCACCAGGAGCAGGAGTAGTGGCAGTAGTAGCAGTAGTAGTAGTAGCAGTAGTAGTCGTAGTAGTAGTAATAGTAGTAATAGTAGTAGTAGTAATAGTAGTAGTGGTAGTGGTAGTGGTAGCAGTGAGGTGGTAGTGGTAGTGGCGGTGGTGGCGGTGGTGGTGGTGGTGGTGGTAGTAGTAGTAGTAGTAGTACGAGAAGAAAACGTAGCAGTAGCAGCAGTAGCAGCAGTAGCACTCGTACTGGTACTGCTACTAGTTCTACTACTACAACTACAACACCTACTACAACTCCTACTCCTTCTCCTACTCCTGCTCCGCCTCCTACCCCTACTCCTACTCCTACTACTACGACTACTCCTCCTACTGCTACTGCTACTCTGCTACTGCTACTGCTACTACTACTACTACTACTACTACTACTCCCACTGCCACTGCTACTGCCACTGCTTCTGCCTCTGCTCCTGCTGCTGCGACTGCGACTGCGACTGCGACTGCCACTGCCACTGCTCCTGCTGCTGCTACTGCTACTGCTGCTGCTGCTACTACTGCTACTGCTCCTCCTCCTGTTCAGATGGTCTCTATACTATCATCTCCGGGGAAACTCCCTCGCTCCCTCTTCGCTCCCAATCCCTCACTTCCTCACTCGGGGGTTGTTTATCAAGAAGACCTGTGGAGCTAGGGTGTCCTAGCTCGATTCCTCTCTTGAGATTCCTCAAGATTGTTCAAATGAAGAGCTTCCAACGGTAGATTGCACCGTGACCGAAATCGACGCCCAAAATCCCCGAAAGCTTCAAGCAAGCTTTCCTAGTATTCAGCGAGTGTCGGGTCTTTGGGTTATGTAAGGCCAGCGGTAGCTCAAGGCACTCCTCTTGCTCAAGCTGAGGTGTCAGGAGTCCGTCTGGCACTGGGTGCTTGTAAATAGACCGGGACTGTCTTCTGCCAACATGCACTATGATCTCAGCCAGCTTGCATATTGAGGGATTAGAGTCTTCGTGGTCAAGCTTTCAGATGGTGTTTCACGTTGCCGGTGGTAATTGGACCCCAAATCCCGAAAGCCCAAACTCTAAACCGCAAGCAAGCTCAGGCTTCAGGGTTATGTGTGTCGACTGGCTTGAACTGATTAATCATTGCAGGAATCCCGAATGCTCAGCAGACCGCTCATTTCAAGCAACCCAGCCAGCTACAAAAAGCTCCTGCGATATACTTGCCTGAGCACCCTAAGCCTAAATAAGCCTAAGCTCCAAACAGAGTCCACACCCATTCGTAAATTCTAAACCCCTCACAGGCATAAATCCCCAGAAACCCTGAAGCCGAAACTGCTGACTGCTGGTGACAGCCACCGGAACGAGTTCTCCAACTCGATCAGCTCGAACGTATTTGCGCAGGTGCCGACGCTGGCCAGCTCCCGCAGGCCAGGCATGGCTTGTCTTGCGATTGGGGCTTCAGGGACAGAAACTTGAGCGGCCCTGCCTAAAAAGGACGATGATTAATGTGAGCATCTCTGGTCCTTTGAGATGACCTTCTGAGCACTGAAAAGGGCAGCGACTGCCGCGATGATGCTACGCCATAATCCCATCACACAGGGAGCCTTTGTTTGGATTTTGGCCGTAACTGGCATAGCAAGTTTGAGTTTCGAGTTCATGATGTATAGAACGAAGTTTTGCAGTATCGGCAACCCAAAGCTCGTTCAGAACATGATGTCAGGCGCCACTCCACCCTCGATTGCATCTCAGGTAGAACACCAAGAATGCCAACACAGAGACCATCGAAGATTGCATACGAAACACAGTATGGAGCAGAGTGGCATCCTATGCTGAGCTACAACCGCCGGCCTCAACCCCGCCCGTCTCAAGCCCAATCCTTGCTGCAGGGGAACGTGAACCCAATGCATCAACGGAAGCTGCGAGTAGTTTTCTGTTGCCCCTTAGCAAATACAAAACTGTACTCATTGGCGAGGCCACAAGCCACAATCAGCCGGAAAGATGCCACAAAAGCTACAGTACCACAAGCCTTAAATTAAACAGAAAATCTTGAAGCATCTTGAAAACGCTGCAACTCTTGTCTTTGTCCAAGTCCGCAGCCCTGGTAAACACGCCTGTTCGTCTCGCATGCATCTCAACTCCAAGCAAGCTGGAGATGCCTGTTGGCATGCAACTGAAAGTGCAACCGCAATGGGGGGTGTGGAAGTGTCATGGAAGATTCCGGCGCCACCCCATGCGCAACCATGCCTTATGCCTTAGGCTTGTGAGTCGACGCCCTCCATTATAGAGATGGCAACGAGGTTCCGGCGCAACTTGAGGACTGACCGCAGCAACATGGCCACGAGACCCGCCAGCACCAGGGAAAGTACTGCAAAAACCTTCGCGGCGAGTGTCCATTGCCCTGGCCTCGGGTCTGCCGCACTGTAACACAGAGGAGTTGAAGAGCTCAGGTCTGAGTCAAGTTGCGGGTCTGCGGCTCCTGGACTTTTCATCACCGATCGTGATGCAACGAGTTGCAGGAGGCCTCTCGAGGCAACTGTTACACACTGTTCAATCGGATTTGGGCGACCAAACTAGGCGAGACATGCCGGCCTCCAAGGCGATATCCTGCAAGAACGAACTGCTGCTCAGAAAACTCCTGCTGCAATAGACACATACCGCGATGCAGAGCTGATGCTGATGAACAACAGTGACTGATATTAAGGCGGGCAACAAGCATCATGCTCGTGCCTTAACCCACGCTGCATAATCATCCGGAATGGGTGACTCTCGTGTAATGCCAGCGTACGCTCGCTCAACACCATTGTTGAACGTGTCGTTCGACCATGAAAGGAATACTTGCTTGCAGACGTCGGACGGCTTGACAGTGGCAGCACGTCCAGCCAACCTGTCTTGGTCATGGTTTTCGATCAATCGCAACCCTGCAATGTCCGACTGTGGAGCGCAAGTCACACCAGCATACCTATTCAAAACATGAACCTGCCCCGGATTTTGCTAAGCCAGATTGCAGAGCATTCCAGCAGTCGTGCAACTCATCCGCGACATAGCGGCCGGCGAAAGCAGGGGACGTTTTCGGATACTTGGCCACCAAGGCAGTTGCGTTTGCCGTCAGCTGCTTGCGCACCTGAGTCTGCACCAGACTGCTGAAGCTTTGTGGTCTTCAAGCGCCATGCATGTGCAACTGACGAATGCGACGAAAGCACATGGACGGTCACGCACTGAACTGCCAATTTTACACAACCGATTCCCCGACATGCTCCCACAGCAACTTATTGGTGCTGAATTCGCCGTGGTTGTTTGATACAGCCCTAGTTCCAAGTTGCTTGCTGTTCTCCCTCGGAACGCATCTACCTCATCCGATTGATTGCTCTTCACACTGGAACTGATGATCGAGACGGTGCAAGCGGGAAAGCTCGGGATCTGCGATTGATATGCTGTGTTCGTCTTCTTTTTGCAAGCAGCTCGCGCACAAAAAGCGGTGGAAGTGGGGAGGTTCTGGCACCTGTCGCCATACGCGTCGAAGTTCGAACATGACACACGGGCCACAACGTCAGCCATACTGGTATGGCGCCAGAGAGTTCAGGAGCTAGTAGTGGCCCACGTGCGACCGAAAAACAATTGGCTGCCGATGTGGTTTAGGGCTTCTCGTGATGTCTTGGACAATCCCCCGTGCACTCGAGCAGCTCTTACGTGGTACTTCTCTGCAGTTCTGACTCTATCATAACCACCACCACAGGTATCCGAGGCTGCAGGCTAGTTGTTTGTTCTTGTTCATCGCGAGCTGCCTCTTGTCAAACAAACCCTTGGGGCACCTGGAGTCAACTTCTTGGACATTGTAACTTGTCTGATGTTGACAAGCTAGACAACCCAGCAAAGTGGGAACTTGCTGCTTCATGGTGTCAAGTGTGATCCACCTGAAGTACTGTCTCCGAGGGCCCTGCTGCGTCCATCTTCGGCGACCAGTTGACCAGGTAGTTGCAACCAGCGGAGTCCCAGTAGGCGTGCAGGTTGCTCGCACAGGGACTTTCAATGGGGATCCTGCGGAGACAGCTGCTTTCGGGTCCTGTCACCTTCAAGCCTTCCCAGGTCTTCAATTCTGCTTCACTGTACTTTGGAGCTACCGTGCTATCCGGTTTTTCAACTCACCAGACAGCTCGCCGAGAGCCTGTTGCCACCCTGATCATTGAAAGGGAAGTGGCCCAGACGGTCGTTGTCAAAGTATCCATCACAACTGTGCAGCGGTTGATGGACGTCGCCCACAAGATGCAGCAGCCAGCGAATGAAGAAGTTGTGTGTGAAGCGAGAGTTAGAGCTGCCTCGGAGATGCCGAATCCGCATGCCAGGAGACTAGTAGCTACAGCCACAAAACATCTGAAGACAAGGGTATGGCAAACAGAAGCAAGCTTCCCAGGGAGATAAAGCCAGATGTCATCGTGTACAGTGCGGATGGGTTGTTCTGCCAGTTGTTGCTGCCAGCTGGAAGCTTCATGTTGTCGGGATTGTAAGGCCTTCCCTCAGCTGAGTTCAAGTGAGTGAGGCAGGTTGACAAAAAATTGAGTCACAAACTTTGCTCTCGGAAATCTGCGGCCACGGACCATAAAAGGCCACACTAAAAAGACAGTTGATGGACTGACAGGCTTTTTTGCACTAAAAGTGAGTCCTACCACAGGTTCACGAACATCCGATGTTCAAAATTAGGAGCGCTTCTTCCACTGCCGGTCCATTGCCTCTCAAGCACACACAGTGGTTCTTCTTCGTGGCATCCTGTCCTCGTCCTACGTCGCCGTCACATGTCGCCTCCCTTCGGCCGTCTGCTGGCACGGCTCACGGCAGTAGCGTCTCCGTTTTCTCCACCGCGAGCGGCGTTGATCGGTTCAGTCGCACCTGCGGACGGGGGTCCTTGCTCCTGCGTGCCGCGCCTCGGTTGGTCGACCTGTCCGGGCGCCGTCCACCCGTCCACCCGTTCATCCAAAGCCTTTCCCCCGTTTCCGCGTTCCGCTGCACCTGCAGCTCGTAGCCCCCAAGTCCACTTAGGTTCTGGGAGTCAGAACCGCTTCACCACCAATTTCTCACACTTCGGGGCGCTTTTTCGTTGGCACCAGATATGTCATCACTGCAACCTGGATCCGGCGGATCTGTTAATTTCTGCTAGACTGCTAGACGGCTTCCCGCCCCAACTGCCGCCTCAAGAGGCGAGATGCAATTGGACAGCGGTATGCGTTCAGTAGATGATATGGTTGCGTTACACCAGACTGGAGGGAATGCTTCTCGTGCCCTCATCGCAAGCCCAGCCCCCGAGGTCTGTGCTTCATCCTACCATGCTGTGAACATGGCAAAAACTATCAAAAACTACAGCACCAGTCACAGTGCCGTACAGTAGTGCTCTTTGGATTTCATTTGCAATCAATCCCAACCGAACCTGCCTCGTGTGATTGACCCTCTCATGATGCCTCATGCCAGTCTGAGAGTCGTTGAAGTGCCAGAAGTCGAAGATGTGCATATTTTCAACCACCTCCTGCACAGAGCAATATGTGTTGCTTTTCGAGCGGAGAACAGTTGAAATCTCTGTGCCCCGGCCATCCCCGGCCCACCGTGCGGCAGAAACTGCCGGAGCACTTGATCAGGTCTGGCCAAACTGCTGCCGTGACCACGTCGGAGGCTGCCGGATAATCATCTGAAAAGTCCTGAAGGTGCTTGCTATTTCTTGCTGCAGCTCTCCCCCATCGTCCCTGAACGAAGGCTGAAGGACACATGCAGTTCCTACGCAGGTTCCAATCACGATCCTGCAAGATTTCGTCGATGTGGGCCAGCTGCTCGGATGTCAACTCCTGCCTGGCAATTTCGGCCTGAGCATGGCATCTTCGGAACCGAACGCAACAACATCAACCGCGGGCCCTTTTGTCGGATGAATGTCGTGCCCAGATACCACCATCATATGGCCATGATCCCACCACGCGTTGGCTAATGACAGCAATGCGAAGGTAATCCGCAGCATGGCGTCGACAAACGTGGGTTTACGAAGCTCGCAGATGAAGTCAATGTTCAGTTATGAGTATAAGCAACAAAGAGAGACTGGGAACTCGTATCCTTTTGACTACGGAGAGGAGAAGATCGGAAACTTCGCGAACAAGTCCATTAGGAATACACTGCTCCTGGATGAGCGGCTAATGCGAGGCTCTGGGCCCAAGCTGCGGCAGCTCACTTCCGACCGGCTTCAACTTCAACCCTGTTGGTGCCCGGAGAACTTGCTCAGACCCAGTCGTACATTGAAGACAACGCAAGCACCAGAAAGTCAATTGCTATCAATGATGCAAGTCTGAACACCTCTTGGGCACATGGGACGGAGAGGACAGCCGCAATCCATTGCCAAGGCTCTGGCATCTTAACGTCGTCCCACAAAGAAAGCAGCATGCGGATAATATCATGTTGTCTCCTCTGCAAAGATCATCGCATTCGATATGCCAGAGGGCACTCGACACAGCCATCCCCATCCCAGCGCACACCTCTGTGATTCGACTGGCTTCATGGTCAGCCTCTTCGATCTCAGTTGCTCCAAAGTCAAGCAAGTCCTTCCATGTGATAAACACTGCTTCGCGTTGGCCGACGGAGAAGGCCACGAGGGCATCGACCACGGCTGAGACCTAAGGTCCGCCCAAAATCTTCCCAGCTGCGGAATCCAGGTCTCGAGCCACGCCGGGCTCTGGCTCGTAGATGGCCGGCGGCGAAGCCTCCGCGCTGGAGGCCATGTCCAGGGCATCCAAAATCTCCACGGCAATTGTTAGGAAGGGCGCCAAGGGCCGGCGCGCAGCCGGCCACAAAGAGCTCAGGATTGCCTCAAGACGAACATCCATGTTGCTGACTCTGCTAGTCTTGCGCCGGCGATCCTCTTCGGCTGTTGAAAGCAGCTCCAAAGGTGCACGCTGGCTGCTGGTGATCTAACCATCGGTACTGCCTCAATTGTGTTCGGTCGCGAGCCCACACTCCGTGATTTTGCCAGCGTGCATTAGGCTACAAGGTTAGCAGCTAATAGCATGCCCCAAGCTGAAGTCACGGCTACCCCGAGCCGAATGGCTACACACTCCACACCTGTCCGATAGCACGTCTCGACCTATCCTCCGATAGTATGGCGAGTCCATGCCCAAGGCATCTCAACGTCGTCCCACAAAGAAAGCAGCATGCAAAATCGGAAGAAGACGCATATCATGTTCTCTCCTCTGCAAACATCATCGCATTCGATGTGCAGAGGGCACTCGACACAGCCATCCCCATCCCAGCGCACACCTCTGTGATTCGACTGGCTTCATGATCAGCCTCTTCGATCTCAGTTGCTCCAAAGTCAAGCAAGTCCTTCCATGTGATAAACACTGCTTCGCGTTGGCCGACGGAGAAGGCCACGAGGGCATCGACCACGGCTGAGACCTAAGGTCCGCCCAAAATCTTCCCAGCTGCGGAATCCAGGTCTCGAGCCACGCCGGGCTCTGGCTCGTAGATGGCCGGCGGCGAAGCCTCCGCGCTGGAGGCCATGTCCAGGGCATCCAAAATCTCCACGGCAATTGTTAGGAAGGGCGCCAAGGGCCGGCGCGCAGCCGGCCACAAAGAGCTCAGGATTGCCTCAAGACGAACATCCATGTTGCTGACTCTGCTAGTCTTGCGCCGGCGATCCTCTTCGGCTGTTGAAAGCAGCTCCAAAGGTGCACGCTGGCTGCTGGTGATCTGTCAGTACTGAGTCAGTGCTGCCTGAATTGTCTTCAGTCGCGAGCTGCCAAACAACGTGGATTAGGCTAACATGCACCAAGCTGAAGTCACGGCTACCCTGAGCCGAATGGCTCCAAACTCCACACCTGTCCGATAGCGCGTCTCGACCTATCCTCCGATAGGATCTCTAAATCGCAGAAGCAAGCCCGTGCAGCATTTTCTCGAGGCCGATGCCTTGCGGTCTGGGTTGGGGTCAACAGGACAACCTACCACTACGTCACCTTCGTGCTTTGCGCAAGATCTGGCAGAAAGTTCAGTCAACATGTGACATCTCAATACAAGGTATGAGTGCTGCCGCTGACCACATCTCGCGCCCGAGAAAGCTTAGTTGGAAAATTCCCATACCGCAACCTCTGCATCGTCGCCTGCCTGAAAAAGCAATCCAAGAGAGCACAAAATGTCAATCAATGTTACAAGCGTGGATTTGCAGATTCACCGGCGCCGTGCTCAAGGCTCGGGCAGTTGCGAGGAACGTCCGGTCTGCGAACCTGTACAGTCAGGTGGGCATTGACACACAACAGCAACAGCAGCAGCAGCAGCAGCACATACACATGACCGGCATGTAACGGAGTGAGTGCTGCACACGTGGGGCTATGCTGCGAGATGGAATCTGAGGGCGAAACTTAGATTCCGCGGGGGACCATGCGACGCAATTGACGTCTCCTTCATGAGCTACTTCCTGGCAATTGGGGCGAATCATGAAGGGGACCCTCCTGCCTGAGTAGTAACTCAGAGAACCAGCGCCAACTGCATCCAAACGCAAAGTAGAAGAGCATCATGACAATACATGTCAGGATGGCATTTGCTATGCAGGCCCATTCCAACAAACTCGATGCGTCCTGGGACAATTGAAAATGGCTAGTCTACGTGCTAAGTTCTGGATTCTGCACGCAAGAAGCAGCCGTGCATGAGCGAAGACATGTTGATGGCTCGTGCCAGTCTTGTCTGCTGCAGCCAGGACTGTGGCCCCGCCACAGGCTCTGATGGCTGAATTAAAGGTAATGTCATCGCACAGCGCGAATCTTTCGGCAGTGTCAACCTGTGACAGGGCTGCCTGCCAGACGGCTGCCTTCTGGCACGCGCTTGCAACTGAGTTGTAGGTAATTGGTGTTTTCTGCAAGCCGACGAACCCCATTCGGCTCAGCAGCAGGAGTGCCCTTTGCCACTTTGCTGATTTCTCACAAGCACTTATCATGGCGTTGCAGGCAATTGTATCTACTGACCGGCATGTCGCAGCTGCACTGAACAGCATCAACGCGCTTCTCCATGCGCTGGCTTTTTCGCATGCACTGATCGTCGCGCTGCAAACTATTGTATTGCGGCGAATCTGAAGGCTGGCCATTTCCTGGATCAGCAGAAGAGCCTGCCGCCATCTCTGGCACTTTTCAAGAGAAGTGATCACTGCACTGTAGCTGACTACGTCGCATTGGAGCTGCTGGGATGTCATCTTCGACAAGAGGCTGAGGCTTCGCTGCCACTCCAAGGCCTTCCCACAGGCGCTGATGGCGGCATTGCATGAAACGATATCCGGTTCCAGAAAGCCGTCGCCGATCAGACGAAGCAACCAAACGGCCGATTTCCATTCTGACGCCTTCTCGCAAGTGCTCATGGCTGCGTTGTATGTGATGATGTTTGGCACCAGCTGTCGCAAAGCTGCCTGTCGCAGAAAATGCAGAGCGTGGTGCCACTCCGAGGCGCCCTCGCATGCAGTGATAGCAGCATTGAGAGTCACTATGTTTGATTGAAGGTGCACCACGCAAAGCTCGAAAAGAAGGGCGGCTGTCTGCCATGAAGAGGCCTTGCCAAATGCGTTTATGCCAGCATTCCTTGACACTGTGTCCGGTTGCAGCTTCACAGAAATGTTCTCACCAAGGCAGATGGCTACTCGCCAGGCTGCCTCTGCGGCCACATAGCTCACAGCGGCATTGTGCATGATTAGACTTGGCTCCAATTTGTAATGTTCTAGCCCAGCCAGCAGGTGTAGCACTCTCTGCCAAGCGCCGCGCTGCTCCTTGAACAGAAGGGATCCGAAAGATATCTGGTTCAGTTGAATTTGCAGACTCCGAATCCTGGAGAAAAGGAAGTATGCCACCGGCCAGTGCGCATGTCCACAGGCGCGCAAAGCTGCTGTGTGAGTGACTGTAGTCGTTCGCAAAGTGGTTCCCGTCATTCTGTGCAGAAGAAGGGCGGCTTGCTTCCATGCCGTCGCTGTCTTGCAAGCAGTAATTGCACGGTTGTAAGCGATGGAGTCAACCTGCACTTCTGCAGCAGCCTCCTGTAAGACATGAACAGCATGCTTCCAGTCGCTCTTAGACTTGACGTTGTGAACAGCGACCGTCTGCAGTCGCTGTGCGGGTAGATCATGGGCTCGCGCACATCCCATGTTCACATTGATTCTTCTAACATTCTCTTGAAGTCTTGGAGGATGGGACACCGTCTATACCATGCCAAAATCACTCACAACATCTCACAACAAAGTGGAAAGAAGAGTGTCACTAGCGACAGCTCAAAAAGCACTGCCTCCGAGCCGGTGGGCCGGCGGGCCCGGGCCCAGCCCCCCCAAGTAGCGCGGCTCCTCTGGCCGGAAGATGCGGAGCCGATTGTCTCCGCAGGCAGAGGCCAGCAAGTCGCTGCATGACCAATCCGTGCAGTAGACCTCGCGCGAGGACGGGAACCTCTACTGTCGTGCAGTGACTGCGCTGTGTGACAGTATGTTTACCGGCTGGTCTTGAAGTGTCGCTCTGCTCCAAACAGGACTTGCCCGCACTTTCAGAAGTCTGAGACACAAGCTGGTCGAGGATGTTGGTCCTTGATGACGCTGACCTGGGTTGAGAAGGGCAACCGCACATCACCTCCCTGTGTGTTAGCATGGAAACCTCGCCCTGAGGAAGAAGAGGCTCGAAAGCACAGGCAAAACACACGAGGCAGAGCTCTTGCAGTTCTTGCGTTTTTTGGCACTATGTCCAGAGTCGAGACGAGCTGAACAGGGCCCCCCATTTGTTCACTGCACCGGAGTTTTTTGAAGGGTCCTGAGACACCATCACCAGGGACGCTGCGCACGCCCATCCGCAGGAGGCATCAGTGGGCGCTGATCTGCAAGTGCTTCAGGCATGGATCGCTACCACCAGGATACTTTAAGCTAGTGCGGGACAGGACTAGCTTCGACTGGATACCAGGATGCGAGTAAGTTCAGCAAGGATCATCATAGAATGCTGCGAAATCATGTCTTGCCTCAGCGAGATCAACTATTTGAGCGGTCGCATCTGTCCCGCAGCCTGCAAGCTTTGTGGCCTGACGTCGTGGCAGCCTCAGTGCAGTGGCTGGAGGGAGCTGCTGAAAGCGGCCTAAGGACGGTTTATCCACTGAAAACCAGAGCATTTTGAAGTGCAATGAAACGCTACTCCTAGTTACTAGTTGCTGGAGAGCCACCACCTCACTTCTGCCGTTGGCCACTGGCTGCGTGACAGCCTGCCTCGTGCAGGTTGCAAACTCGCAGCACTTGAGGGGTCGAAAGTCAGCCAAGCCATGGCAATTTGCAGCAATCAAGCTCTCGCCGAGTAAGTACTTTTGCACAAGCCGGGGCCCCGGCGGCGCTGCAGCAGACGAAGCTGCAGGCTTGACCAAAGCTCCTGCACCGTCTGGATGCAATCGTCACCGTTTGCGTGCTGCAATGCAGTCGCAGATGGCTGTGCAGATGCTGGCGTGCTGGCGTCTCCTCGAAAAAGTGGCCTGACAGACTGGGCGAAGAGCAGGTCTTCGGCACCTCTCGAAGGAGCTTGGCGTCGACGAGCGCAACGAAAGCCGAGACGAGCCGCAAAGAGTGCGCTTGGGTCCCAGGCTCGCTGTTGTGACTTCAGCTTGTTCAGCCTTCAACGAATCACGACTGTGGTCCGACACTTCTGTTGAAAGCTGACAGGGATCACGAAGTGTTGCATGTGACCATCCCTGTTCATTCCAGCCGGGCGTGTTGTGACATGGAACACCATGGCGGGCTCCTGTTTGACAGGCTCTGTGCTGTGGCTTTCCACGGGCCTCCGGCATGGTCAAGTCTCTGGTTGCACTCGCCATGCCACTAAAAACCACAAGCGAATCCAAATGCGGATTTCTGCTGCCTGAAGCCTGCTGGAAGCGTTGCAGAGGGTGCCCAGATCCGCAAAGTCCCATCGTCGGAACCTGGGGGAAGCAGATGGAAAGGGCTTACTTTGCATCTAGACTCGTCTACAGACTCGCAATGCACGTCACGAAAAAACTGCAAAGTGGGAGATGTCTGCAGAATGGTTGCCACAGAGTTTCGACGGCTTGTGAGACTTGTGATTCCTTTGTCTAAGGCGAAGGCAGGACGCGAAATGCGATCCTGTGCTGTCGAAGCTCATGGACCAAACCTGGCAACTGTGCTTTGCAAGCATTTTGCAAGCATTTGCAAGCTGCAGGATGCTGCAGGTGCTCACATGTTCACAAGGCCGCAAACAGAATTGCCGAATTTTGATGCAGCGTCTGCTGTGCCCTGTGGCAAGCACTGATGGCGGAGCTAAAGGAGATCTCACTGGACCTTAGATTGCTGTTGATTAGCTCTAGGAGCAGATGAAGGGCCATCTCCCACTCAGCCGCCTTCTCGCAAGCGCTGATCGCCGCATTGAAGGTGATCACAGATGCTCGGATGCTCTCAGCGGGCAGACCTCTGAGCAGACTTAGGGCCTGCTGCCACGCGGAGGCTTTCTCACAGGCACTGATGATGCTGCTGTAGGTGATCACGTCGGCTTGGAGAGAACGCATATGAAGAAGCGAAAGGAGACGCAGGGCTGCTGTCCAGTTTGCAGCTCTCTCGCAGGCAGTGATGGCTGCGTTGTACAGAATTGTGTCTACCTGTAGCCCTTCATCTTCGGGGATCTGAAGCAGGACCAAAGCCATCTGCCACATGGAGGACTGTCCATGTGCACATATGGCCGCACTGAAAGTGATTAAGCTCGGAGCGATTCGCTTCTCCTGAAGCTTTCCGAACAGAAGCAGCGCAAGCTGCCACTGCTGGGCCTTCTCGCAGCTACTGATAGCCGAGTTGTAGGTGACCACGTCAGGCTCAAGCTCACTATGGCCATGCTGCATGTGCAACAGCAATGATAATGCAATCTGCCATGCATGTACATGCTCACAGACACTCAGCATGCTGTTGAAGGCGATATTGTTGGGTCGTAGTTGCTGCCAGCTCTGCATGGAAAGGAGTGCGAGGGAAACGATCCAGTCTTGCTGCGGCTCATGCACAGCTGCTCCAATACCAGCATTGAAAGAAACAGCATCAGATTCCAGCAGGAAGCAGGATGTGGTCGTCAACAGGAAGAATGCTCGCGGCCATGCTGACTTTCGGCAAGCGCTGATTGCAGTATTGAGCGTGACGATACTGGCCTGTATAGTCTTGCTGAACATGGTGCGTGTCGAGGCAACTGCATGCTGCCACTCTGCGGCTGCGCCGCACGCTGCGATCATGGCACTGTAGGATATGACATCGGAACGCAGCTGCCCCTTTTCGATGTCAGCCACGAGCAGGACTGCTCGCTTCCAGTGTGTCAATTTCTCACAGTTGCTGATTACCGCGTTGTAGAATACCTCATTCGGCCATATGGTACACACCCGGGCCATACTCAGGAAATGAACAGCCCACTGCCATTGCGATGCTTTTCCACACACATTCGCCGCAGAGCAGAACGTCACGACATCTGGTTCCAGTTGCTCTTCTTCCATCGAAGTCAAGCATATCAAGGCCTGCTGCCATCGGCTGCGACTGATGGCCCTGATGGCCTTGTTGCAAAGGAGAACTTCAGGCCGTGAAAGAAGGCAGGCATAGCGGGCAGGCCGCGGCTCTCGCGCCTGCATGCAGGCCGAGGCCGAGGGCTAAAGCTGTCTTCAGGCCATGTGTCCGGATGTGCTGGGAGTATGCCGTCCGAGAACTTGAAAGCTTGCCGAACTCCGAAGTTGCCGGGTTCAGCGTGATGTCCTGTGCAACATGTTTGTGACCACGTGCGCCAGCTGAACTTCGACGCACAGACACTCTGACCACGCCATGTTAGCAGTGCAGCCGACTCGTTGTTCAACGAGTAACCGAGCTTGGCTGAAACTGCTGCGTCTGCACACGTTCATGCATACATACCGACAGATGCATACATGCATGCTTTCATCCATACATACATACATACATACATGAACAACTGTGTATGTATATCATTTGCTCTGCAGACAGTGTCCACACACGTATGTGTTCATTACGCATCGTACAGCGGCACTTTACGACCCTCTGGCTGGAACGCTTAAAGAACGGCAACTGGCCGAGGGAGCTGTGCTGCCGTGGCCCTCCATGGTCTCTTTGCAGCACCAATCGTCTCCATCGGGGCCCCAGACCTGTGGAGCACTGCAGAGGAGCGAAGACATGCCAGGTTTCACCTTGCTCCGAACCCTTGCTCTCGGCCCGACTCGCCTTGATCGTGTCGTCGTACGAGCATGAGAAGAGCACCTCCTGTTGAGGATGCCACCTCACAGCCTTGACGTCCTGTCAACGGCTGAGGATCATTGGCTCCAGTATGCGTGCAGTGCGGGGCTCGCTTCAAGCCAACTTCAAGCTCAGCGGCATTGCCTGGGTGTGGGACTGAAGCAGCGCCACGCATTCGTACTCATCCGTCTCTTCCGAGTCATACACCCAGACCTGTCACGGGTCAGGACTACAGTTTACCACAAGCGCCTGGCTGAAACCAATGTGGGCCAGGTTCGCAGAACGATCACCTGGAGCTAGGCGAACTAACACTGCTCCAGACGTGAGACTTGTGGCCCGAATTTCGCTCTGAGGTTGGGGCGGCTGCAAGAGGCAAACAAATTGCCTGAGGGACTGAAAGCAACGGACCTGAGCCGGAAGCACAGAGCTTGCTGTGAGAATCATCAACATCCGAATCGAAGGAAATTGACTTCAAGGCAGCCCTATGCGACCTGAGTCCACAGCTTGACTTCGTTTTCATGGCCGCTCAGTACGGTCATGCAGTCAAACTCAATCTTTCCTGACCGTGGCAAGTTCATGGCTAGTGAAGCCCCACCCTGTGGGGCGATTGCCAGATACGAGACTGTGCCAACAGAAGATCTTGTTAAACAGCGAAACCATGGGGAAACACAGTGATTCTGTGACGTCGAGTGCCTCGAGTGTCGGTCCCTGGAATGACTCTCCAGACCGAAATGCTGGCCTTACTCGGCAGTCATAGAATCATCCATAGCGGCTGACAGGCACCCAGGCTCGGACATCAAACGAAGCTGCTGCCAGAAGCTTGCCGCAAGGACTCCACTGCAGCCAGAGTGCTCTGTCAACATGTTTAATGAAATTCATGACTTTGGTAAGGCATCGCGAGGCACCATCACATGTGTTTGCAAAGTCATCCCTGACTGATCTGCGCACCGCAAGAGAGCGCAGCGTTCGAGAGTGGCGCTCGGAGACGTCAATCTCCTGAGAGAGGACCCAAGATTCCTCGGCTGTGTGTCTGCGTGGTCTTGATGCCCGTGTGCTTGTTTCCAGCAGCCGGCTGCAATGTTTCGGACGACTGTTCATGGTCTGTGAGAGTTTGCAGGGCTGAGCATCTGGCCTTGTGTCCGGGGTCTCTGGTGCCACATGTCCAAATGCGAATGGTCAGATCCGATCCTGGAATCTGTGATTTTGATGCTGCGTGCCGCAAAAAGCACCGGAGCTTCCGAAGCACTGCACAGTGGCCAGCAACAAGCCTGACGAGGCGAACATCAGCCTTGGACCAGTAAAACAAGAGTAGTCGGCTTGCGATTCACTTCTACTTACTTTACAGACTGCACCGTAGCATTTGCTCGGGGTGACTTGCCAACCTTCTTTGAGCCGCCGGCGTGGGCGAACTAGGTCTCCATGCCACGTACCATGCGCGCTCGTCATGACCCCTGCGATGGGCGAGGCCAAGGCATTATGCCACTATGCTTCACACTGGCATGAGAACATTCTCAGGTGGGCCGGTTTGTGAACTAGCAAATCAATCGGCATCCTGCCTAAGAGAACACACCTTCCGCAAGGACGGCGCCGCCATCGCGCAGCAATTGCTCGTGATGCAAGGTGCTAAATTACTGAGGACTGTCTCGCTCGAAATCGGCTGTGCAGACCCTTTGTCCCACGATGGACCACATGGCACTCTGGCTTCAACACTTTCATTGAAACTGTCGGCTCAAAGGCTACCCTTTGCTGAACTGCCGACATGTCCTGCTACCTGCATGCTGGACAGTCCGGACAGAAGCCGGCATGCAAATGCAATCTTACGCGAAGAGTTTCGTTTCAGGTACTTGCTTGAGCAAGCCGCTCGTTCAGTTTGCATCCGAGCGTTGGGGCCGAATGTCCGGAAATGCGCACTCCTACACGTGCACACGCACACACACACACACTCGCACGCACATATGCGTGCATAAATATAAATATAAACATATATATATATATATATATATATGTATATACAGGTTTATATGTGTATATATATGTACACATATACATATAATATACATGCCCAGATCTACCTACCTACAAACGTATTCATGGGTTGAGAGGTTTACATATTTATCTGCTACCCTGCCTCTCAAAGCCTACATGAATCCTTGATTTGCACGACCGTTTTCATCAAGACCGCCCAATCTTGAGCACATCTGCCAACAGGACATATACGCCACATGTATAGATATGTCGATACTTGTCATACAGGAATTACATACATACATACATACATACAACAGTTACTAGCCAGAGTATACATGCTTATGTACATATATACATACATACCTACATATATCTATATATATATATATACAGAAGGGACTGCCATGGGGCCTGGGTTTTTGCACATCCAGTGTTTTGCACTTTTTGCACTACTTGCTCGGTACTTGTCGTTCAGGGTTGCTTTGCATGCTTCGGAAGGCCCTCTGGACCCCTGGAAGTCCTGCAAGCCGTAGTTACACTAGCACAAGCCTTACACCCCACACCCTAAACCTTCAGCAAAACCAAAAAAAACAAACAAACCAAACAAAAGATATATATATATATATATATATGTATACACACATATTGTAATACGTCAACCCTTTGCATATGAATTATTAAACGCCTCTTCGATTTAGACGCCAGACCACACAGCACCCTCCAAGCCACACCAAATCTCTTCTGACGTTGCTCCGACTCCAAAGTCAAACAAGTTCTTCCCCATGCAACACAGTGCTTCGCGTTCTTTGCTAACCTGCCGTCATGTCCTGGCACTTGCATGGACAATCCGAATACAGCTTCCTCCGAGCCAAAAAAACACCCGAGATCTGGACGGCTCTTTACTGACTTTGGCAGCCGTCCACACTTTGATGTATCGTTGAAGCCGTTGTCAGTACTGGTAGAAACAGCTGGGATGCTATAACAACTTCTCATGCAGCCCTCTGCAGCCATTTTCTCACCGTTGCCATCTCCAGGTATATCCAGGTCCCTCCGACGCATGCACATCCAGCAGTTGGTTTTCTGCAGCAGCTGCCCCAGGCCTTTGGCCTCACCATAGTCAAGGCGAAAACAGAACGACCATGCACATGCATCGCTGTACGTGTGTGCGTGTGCTTGCGTGTCTATTCACGTATATGTCTATGTATGTATGTATATATATATATATGAGAGAGAGAGAGGAAAAAACGACAGGGAGAGAGAGAGAGAGAGAGAGCGAGAGCGGGAGAGCTGATGCAGGGCTGCCACACCCCGTCTCCCCCCCCACCATCCCAGGGTATGGTATCCCTCCCCTTGCCTGTCAAGTGGGTAGTCTTGTTGTTTGGCCTTGTTGCTTTCCCGTCTTCATGCGTGCTTGTTTTTTGTGCCTTGTCCTGTCCCCCCCCCGTGGAGTGGGGCCTGTGGTCTTTTTGGTTGGCCCCGCCCCGCCTGTAGCGGGCAGTGTGTGCTACAGAAGTATGGTATGGTTCTGCCGCTTCATCGTTAAGTGCCTTGTCCCCTCCCCCCCTGCCGGGTGGGGCCTGTGGTCTTGTTGGTTGGCCCCGCCCAGCCTGTGGGGGGCAGTGTGTTGTGCAGAGGTATGGTACAGTTGCTGCCACTTGTTAGTAGTAATGTCATCGTCGCGTGCTCGTTACCAAACTACAAAATTTGATGTTGCTGTTGTCTTCGTGCAGATGGTGCCCCTGTGCCTGCTCTGATGCGGTTCTCTGCTCTGGCTGTCGTCCTCCCACCGTCTGGTTGGCGTGGTGCGGGACCGATGGGAGCGGGAGCGGGCCAGGGGGGGAAACTGAACTGGGCGGATACCATGGGCGGGGGGGGGATACCGGGGTGGAGGGGGGGGGGGGGGGGGCCGCATATGATGCATACATACATACATACATACATGAATATACATGAATAGATACATACATACATACATACATACATGTGTATATATATATGTATGACATTAAACACATACATACTTATACACACATACATACATACACAAATATACATGTATGCAATTATGAACATACACATGTATACACAAACACACGCGTACACAAGTATACATATGTACATATATACATGGGCACAGAAATGCGTATACACAGATACATCTATGCATATATATATGTATACACATAAGCACAGACATATATACATATACACATATGCACATGTAAACATATATACAAGTATACATGCATTTTCACATGCGTGTGTGTATATTTATTTATATATATATATATATATATATATATATATGTATGTATGTACGTATGTGTGTATGTGTGTGTGTATATATATATATATATATATATATATATACATATATAGTCCCACATCGCCGCGTCGGTGGCCCCACCCCCAACCCCCATGGTATGCCCCCCGACCCTCCACAGGGCCAAGCCAAGCCTCTCATCCTCGCAACTGTCGACTTTTTGAACTTTCGCATGATCTTTGCAACGTTGCGGCCGTGAATTGCGCACCCCCCCGCCCCAGATGAGAATAATGGCGATGCTGTGGACGTCTGTGGACAATGACGCAGATGTGCTTCCTGCATGCTGGCGTTCCGAGTGTGACTGATTGATTGCTTGCGTGATTGGTTGATTAGGCATTGAGTGAGTGAGTGAGTAATTGAGGGATTGATTGAGTGTGACTGTTGGTAGTACGACTGCTCTTATGCTGCTCTGGTCGTAGGCACCGCTTGTTCTTTGCTGTTCCGTGCTTGAAAAAGCTTGCCGTCTTGATGCTCGTTCGTCGTAGCTTGTAACTGTATCGCGCTGGTCATTCTGAGTCAAGTTTCGGTTGGGGTTCGTCAATAGTAAGCTTGAGCATGTGCCTGAATGAGTTTCATTCGCAAGTGACCGCAGGAGAGCGCCGATGAGGATCATGATCACCATCTTCGTCATCATCAGTCATAATATGTCATAATTAATCATCATGGCTATCATTGGCCTTGAAGTGCCTGGCTGACCGGAGTTCAGTGGAACTGAAAAAAAGTCCTAAGGCCCAAACCCCAAGTAACCGGACGCCCAACCCGCACCGTATTGGTATCCCCCCTGCCCCGCCCCGCCCTGCCCCCACGCACGCCCCCGCCCACACCCCCGCCCCCACCCGCACCTGCCCGCCGTAGTTTCCAGCACCTGACATGAATTACAATGCTGAATAATGAGAGTTGTATGGCGATGGTGATGGTGGCAGATATTCTTTTGATGATATTCATCATGAAGATGACGACGACAAGGATGATGTTGAGCATGGTCTGCTTGTCGACTCATGTCGCCGTCTAGAGCAGCACAACATCATGATCAGTATCACCGGTGCCACAGCAAGAACGAAGATAAGAAGTATCACATAAGAACTTCCAGAACGGTGGCACCACCACAGGCCCCACACCACAAGGGGGGGGGAGGGGGGGTTGCAGCCCTGCATCATAGACGTGCGCTATGTTGGGATAGTGCGGTCCCGTCGCAGAGCCGTCTGTGAGCATGTATGCTGCCGTCCGCCCAACCTGACAGAGACTGCTGTGACTTCTTGGCCTTTACGGGTGTCTGCCCAACACTCCTTGTAGAGTTCGGTGTTCAGCTTGCCGCCGAGGAAGCCGCATGGGGCTGCAAGCCTGACCCACGGGCTGCTCGGAACCTGGCGAGATCATCGGCCAGGCATCATGCAAGAGTCATCTCATGCCCCCCAGCTCGCCTCCTCTGCGACAGCGAGCATTTGGCCTTTGCCGAAGACCTCCGCAGCGCAGCTGCGGCTCGGCCCGGGCAGAGAAAGTGCCCTCTGCTCTCTGCGCCTCCAGGACCTGAGCCTCCAAGTCGGGACGCTCGCGCGCCACCACGACCGAATGGAGCACTCGCCAGAGCTGCACTTCGCAAAGCTCCTGCGCCCGTGCCCAAGCAGGTCAAAATGTTCTACATACTACTAGATGCTGGATCCCTCAATTACCCCCGAATGATGCTTTCACCCGGTCGTGCAGTCCTGGACTGCCAGAGTCCCGGGCAGTCTCAGTCTCAGCGCCTGGCATGTTCCTACGACCCACGTGCTGTGCGTATGACGCAGACTGTTTGCTGCCTGTCGCGGGTTCGCAGCCAGTAGGCTGTCTGGAGTTGCTTTGACTCCGGGGACTGCCAAGCGAGCTGCCACCTTGGCATTGAAAACGTACGCTGCTCCGGCACGATCGGGTTCTTCCGCAAACCCTCTTCGCCTCTCCCAGGACATCCAGAGCTTGCGCAGAAGAGCGGTTCAGAGTGGTAACACCATGCAGGTCAAGCATGGCGCAGGCCAATGCCTCCAATTTCACAGCACTGAATCGTACGTCTGCCATGTCAGAGTGCACCGTACTTCTGCTACAGTTCAACACAAAGATAAAAGACAGTGTTCCTGCACCCTTGACGCGGCCTCTCCGATGCTCTCCCACTCGTAGACACCGTAGGGCACCTGGTGATGATCTCGGGGCACAAACGTCTTTAAATCTAAAGCTTTGCAAAACGAATTGAATCCAGCACCGTTGTGAGTGCGCAGATGCCTGAATTGAATTATGCTGTAGTATGGTGACAGCTCGCAAGAGAAGGACGTGGCATGTGGCATGTGGATGAATGCGGCATGACCCATGATTGCGCCAGCCTGGCAAACAAACCTCGGCTGATGCTGTCACCACTACAGCTCTCCAGGACAAAGCTGTCTGATGTCATTGCATCTATGCGGCAAGGTCGCGGAACATGCATCCCAGGATGAGCGGGCCTCCCCTGCAAGCAGCTGAGCTCTTCCACCGGATGCGCCTTAGCAGAACGTCCCGACAACATTACCGGACACCCAAACCGCAGAAATGGCTGAGAGGTCTGACCTGTCGACCGATGCTGTAGTGGCACTCCAACCTGTGCGGCTCGGAGTTGTGCATGCAACGGTCATGTTTCGTAGCGGCACCTCTAGCACAGGCCAAGCTGTCGTGTGGATTGCACATTGGACATGGTGAGCCCACTGCAGCTGGTCTAAAATCAGTCAAGCAGCGTGTAAGCATGACCTGAGTTCAGCAAGCTCGTGACTGCAAATCAAACCAACAATTTCTCGACGGGCAGTACGGCAATGCCTGAAGACCAGGTCTCTACCAGTAGCTGGCAAGCCGCTCACATTGCATATGGCAGCGACCGATGCCCGACCACAGTTCTCGTTGCTATCGTGCCCGTGCTCCTACGCCGGAGAGCCCAGGCTCGCTTCCACTTGACGAGCTTGCAAAGAAACGATGAGACTCCGCGAAGGCCACTTAAGCGATCTTTCGTGCAGTCTTGACGACGCTGAACTCACGGCCGAGCTTGAAAATGCATCGTACTGCCTAGGCCTCGGCCTGGAATCCTAGAGTGAGAGGTGCGCAGGGACCTTGTCAGATGTTGGAGGGAACTCGCAGCCCTCGAAGTCGAAATGGGGGCCATTCAGCTCGCAGATGCGCGCAAAAGCAACGTTCCACACCTGCAGACCGAAGAGCAAGCGCAACACATCCCATCTCGCGAAGCCCACCAGCCTGTGCAGCACCCGACAAGCGATTGCCGTACAGAATGCAGCCACGTGTGTGGGCATGTGCGTGCATGTCCAGGTAGAAGAGAAGTCGACCTGCATCACACGCTGCACGAGAGCAAATCCCGTCACATCAAGCTCTCACGCCTTCGCTTGCCCAGTGCTTGAGCCACTCAAGCGCCCAAAAGACACCTTTGCGCCGAAAGGGAGCAGGGCATGCAGAATCGTGACGGTGCAGCAGCCAAGCCTTCATGTTCCCTGGGGTTCGCATCGCCGTAACAACGATTCAGGTCAAGCCCGCCAGCGTTTGCCCTGGTGTGGCCCCTGTCAGAGACATTGAATGTGTTACCGGGCACGAAACCCCTTCTTCTCTCATCCAAAGGGCGAGTGAGACAGCCAATGTAACTAATGGCTATACTGCCATGCTGTCTTCAGCTTTCGTCCTGCAGAGGCCTTGCCACCCCATCCGGGTTAAGCATAGGGACCAGCTTGAACACGAATTGCCGCCGCAGCAGTTCAGCGCGCGGATCATCAGACAGCAGGAATCGAAGAAGTCCGAAGAAAGCAAACTGGCCTCACAAAGAAGATCAAAGAAGTCAGAAGAAGCCTTTCTGTTCTAGCCCTTTTAGCCCTTTGCATTGTGCATCTCTTTCCTCTGAGGCCTGGCGTTTCTCCGGGATGGACCCGGGCAGACACGAAGACGATCGGTCTGGAAGGAAACAGCTCCGCGGGGCTCTCGCCGTCCACCGCGACAGAGCTGCTCAAGAAACCTGCTGACATGTGCCATGTCTTTCCGGACTTGCGGGTGCTGGGGCTGCTGGGGCTGGGGTTCCTGGCGATGGGTCAGGACTGAACTTCTCCAAGCAGCTTGGTGGTGAAGTCTCAACGCAAACTTTGGCGTTCAGTTCAGACATCTCAGACTCAGAGTGCTCGGAGAGGGTGAGCAAGTCAACCCTCCGGCCCTCCTTCGTTAGGCAAAGGCGCTGCCTGTGAAGGTAGATGTTTGAGCCGGAGACGGGGTTCCAGGACTCCCCGGTGCCGTTCAGCATGGGCAGCGCCGGACCAGCTTCAGGCGTAGCTTCGGGTGCCTCTTGCGGGGCTTCCGGAGCAGGGCCCTTGAAGCCGTCGGGGAACTCATAGCCTTGGATTCGTGTGCTTCTTGCCTGGACCTGCTTACTATGCTGACAAAGAACCCACTTAATAGCGGGAAAACGACAACATCCCGTTTCCTGACGACATGTGAGCAGCCGACCATCAAGAGATGGGTTCTTTGATTGAGCCGCTCCGTGTCACCAAAAGGCGTCATAAGGCGCTCGGAGTTGGGCATGCGCTTCACAAGCTTTACTTGCGAAAGCTTCCCCAAACCCAGGACCTCAACGATTGACTGCCTGACTTGCAGCATGGTAGAATCCTTGCGCACCCACAGCGTCATCTTCCTGTTGTCAACTGCCCCATGTTCGACGGTGATCTTCACCTTCTTCGGCTTTACCGGAGAGGAGGTTCGGGCAGCCAAAGTGCCGGAACCGCCACCATGAATTTCAATCGATTCCATGTAGGCTGGCAGGTTCTTCCCCTTCGTCTCAGGCTGCGCGAAAAATTCTTCAAGGCGATTCAAATAGCCTTGCAGGTCTGCGTAGGTATACGGTGGGGAGAAGGCGAAGTACGTTGTGGCCGACCCCGGCTCCAGAACGTAATCCCAGGCAATGTAGCAGCTCTTGCCACGCTTCTTTGGTGGCTCGGGCCCGCTGTCCAACATCGCACGAATCTTCGGCAAGAGTCGCTCATCTTTCTGGCATTGCTCACTCCTTACTTCCACCTGATAGGGAGAGCTTGTCGTATGTTCCATGTTCAGGGCTCCCAAAACACATCTGATCACATCTGCCCTAAGCTGCAGGCGGGTTTGGTGTCATCCACCAGATGGCCAGGCTCCTGCAATGGAGCAGGGTCACAGCAAAGCCCGACTCTGCAGACTCCGACTATCTTTGACGCGTGGACCGTTGACCGCCAATGTGCAGGCCCTGGTGCATCGGAAACCCTGCCCGGTGTCACCCGACGCAGTGTATGCTGACCCTGGTACACGATAGCTGTGTGGACCGGTGCAACGCCAGGGTCGCTTGGGCTTCAGTTTGCGAGGGTTAATGTCTTAGCGTGCGCAGATGCTTTGTCCTGGCTCCAAGGCACTCTCGCCTGGCATCAGCCTGTGTCCCTCTTCACGCAAGTTTATGTCACTGTGCAAAAATGTAAGCATGTGTATTAATACTGGCCAAGACTCAATGCATGCTGCCTCCACCCATTATGCTCGTGCAACTGTGAGTAATGGCCCGATGCCTAAAATGCTGTGTCAAGATGACGTACATGTGGGTCATCCGACAAAAACGTTGTGGCCACTGGAGTGATTGTGGTAACGCTCGCACCTGACTACGTGTAACTCTCCGTAAGCCTGACAAACGTGCTACCTGCTTTGCCTAAACAGCCTCACACTTGTGTAAATTACCCAAACATGCCTTGCCATGACTGAACCACTTCGTGGAATGAAACTTCCAACGCTGTTCTGTTGAAGACTTTGAACTCAGTCGCCTGCAAAATCCACAATACCTGACGGATACGTGGAGCCAACTGGGCTAATTGTTTCGACTGGACCAGGAAAAGGCCTCCTGGCAAGAGAAATTGCAGGACTCATCTGCCAAACGTCGCCATGCCGGCGAACCAGGCAGCTTGCAAAGGAAAGGACGGTGACCGTCCAAGTTGTACAGGTCGAGCATGTTGCTCATGTTGTTCACCTGAGTATGTACGGAGGCCAGCTGATCGGACAGTTCTACGGCGGCAGAGCAAAACGTCAGTAAAAAAGTTCCTGCTTGTCCTTGACTGCCATGCTCGATGAATCCGTGGCCCCCCTTTGCTGACTGGTCACAACAAAGCGCACCTTCTGAGTGGAGCTCACGAGCGAGCGTACGCCGAAGTAGAACCAGCGCCGGCGGCCAGTGGATTCAGTACCTTTGCGAGGCTTCCTAAGGATCTACGGATCTCCACCAGTGCCGAGCCATGGTCCGAGGGCTGTCAAAGTGCCGTCCGAAGGGTCGGCGCGCAGCACTACATGAACCAGCTCCGGCCCCTCTTCCTCTGGTCGCTCCGCTCGGGCGCCTGGGACAACGCCCAGCTCAAGGCTTTTACGCGAAGCACATGCCCCGGCTCCTGGACCTCGTTCCACCAACCGGACAACCGCTCCTTGAGATTGCCGTGTCGGCCTTATTGAAAACCTTGAACACAATCTTGTAAGGGGGCTCCTTATGTCAGTAGCGGCATCTACTCTACTATGACAATGGCATGCACTCGTGTCCTGTAAGATGTTGCTGGCACGTCACATCCCAGCTTCTTGCTTAGTAATGCTTTCCGGGCAACGAGCTGCAGGATGCTTTGGCCAGACTTGGCACGTGTGCCACTTAGACGCTAGAAGGCTAGGAGCCGCAAAAACCAAAGGAGCAATGCAAAACATGAAGGGATTTGGGCGGTGGAACTCTGGGACAGTTTTCGCCCTCCAATGGCCTGATGGGTCGCTGAAGACTTCGCCGTTGGAGCCCTCAAAGTTGCTCAAGAAATCCAGGCTAGAAGTTCGGGTCACCTTCCACCGCAAAACGGCACATCTCGTTATTGTGTGCTTTGCTGGGACACCCCTCCTGCCTTCAAGCCACCCTCGAGTGGTACGGGGTGACCAGGCTGACCCTGCCCGGGAGCATCCGCATCCGCATCCGTGGCCTCACCTTTCTTCACACTCACCTCGAAGATGCAGGCTGCACTAGACCGAGAAAATTGAGGAAGAAGAACACTGCTTTGACTCGGGTCATTCAATCGCAAAAGCATCCGAGCTGTCGGCCATCCGTCGACCGTACTTCCACTGGCTGGCTAGATCAGGGCGAAGTTGGAGCTCGGACAGCGTCTCATCCTGCGAAGAGGTTAGCACCCCTGATTCAGAAGTCTTGCGCACACCATGCCTGCGCAGGTGCTGCAGGTGACCTTGCAGCCGGAGCGCGATACCTAAGCTCGGCGTCTTCAGCTGCTGGTACCAGATTACCAGACTTTGCAGAAGCTTGGGGAGGGGTTGCAACAGTGGGACCTGCTCTCGGCTTGGAAATGCAAAGGATGCAAACTTCGGCAAGAGTGCCAAGAAGTGTGAAAACTAAACAGACCGCAAAGATGATAGCGGAGATTGTCGACGTCAGGAGTGCTTGGCAAGCCTCTCCTGAAACAAAAGCAAGCCTCGATGCCGATTCTACTGGCTGCAGCGGCCAGTACTATGCACATGTTCGCTGTTGTGGCCATCTATGTTGGTGGCAGTCCACGTGCGGCCTGGGGGAAGGGCTCGAGGCCAAGACTGAGGAGAGAGTCCTATTACGCAAAGTCCACAAGGGGCCTCGGGTGGCTGCCATTTGCGAGGCCAGCGCTCAAAGCTTCAACGGTCTGCCTTACGTTCCAAAGTCAGGCCGCCCGGCTCTTCCAGTCATGACCAAAGTACCTCGCTTGAGGGGGCAGGAGTGCTTCAAGTTAAGCTACTGTACAGGGTTGTGATTACAACTTAGGATCGGCTTCGTCCTTCAAACATTGGCAAGCCTTTGAATCTCACGTTCGTGTCCCGAATGTGGATGACCTATTTTTCGGATGAGAATGTAGCCTGGGATGTGCAAAACAAATGGTTGCTGAACAACTCAGCAAGGGTGCCTGGCTCTCACAGCTGCACCAAACTCGCTGCCACAGTGGTGTCATTGCAGGCTCTGAGTGGCCGAGATCCCGTGGTTGCAAAGGCTAGAGATGCTGCGAGGAGCTGCTTCAGAACTGGCCCCTGGAGAATTGCAAGACTCGAAGCTGGCTCGAGCCAGAATCATAGCATCTCATGTCGAAAGAATCTCACTGTGTTGGCGAATTCTGACAGGGCAACGCTCCGCGGAGGACGTGCTGCAGACCTGTTGATCAGGAGCTGTGCGCCTTCCGGTGCTCCGATCTCCCTCGTCGAGTGAATCTTTACCATCACATCGAAGGAGGAAGTCCACTGTACAAGCATGCCCTGTCTTCGCAGGGGTCTGGGCCCGCTGTACAGAATGCCCACTATTCAGGAAACTCGGAAACTGCTGCCGAACTACACGAGCACAGAGCCCAACCTCCTCTGACTCATCTGCATCACGCCGCGGCACATTCCCACCGGACCCTTGCCCTCAACCTGCCAGTGCGTCCAGCTGGCAATGGAATGGAAGTTGAAGTAATACTTTGAAGGATTGGAAGCAATGTCTTTCAATCGGGATCCCAATGTGAATCCAGCATTCTGCCCGTCAGCGAAGTTGCCCGTCATGGACATCACGGCAGCACGGTTCTTGTAGTGAGCACAAGGAGACCTTCATGGTCATAGAATGAAGTTTGTTTTTGTTGACGCCAGAATGGGAAGGGCGCCCTTCCTCCTACTACTCGATTTTTCAATGCCTAGACGCCAAAATGAAAAAGGCAAAGGGGTACCACTGGGAGACCTAGTTTCTTGTAGGGGCTGCCATCAGCAATCATTCCAGGACCGTTGTCCCCGCAGAAGTTGATCACTGGAGGGCCTGAACCATTCTCACCATCTCCGTCGGAGGCCAGGTGAATGTGTGATGCAACGAGCTGAGTGCGACCACCGAAGACATTGGCCGTGCACTGCATGCCACTACGGCTGCAGAGCTTGCAGTCAACATAAGCTTTGGCTTCACTGTCAGGATTATGCGGAAAAGACTGGACCAGGGTATTGAAGCTGAGCTCGCTGAACATGTGATAGCACTCGTCGTCAACCATCTCGGAAGCGGCTAGAGAAACAGGCTGTGTCTGCTCTGGAATGGACCCCTTCGGCACACAATGGGAATACCAGGAGTTCATCTGGGAACAGCTGAAGCCAGAGTCGCAGCACGTCGGGCCCGTCCATCCGGTGCCGCCGCATTGGACCCAAGCTGTCGCACAGGTCTCGGGTGCCTCAGACGCTTCAGCCAGCAAGGTCACCGCCAGCATCGACAGAAGCAACTGCCGGGCCATGTCTGAGCGTCTGAGAATCGAGATCCTAACGGCAAGAGGGCAGTGCGGCCTTCCACTTCGAGCCATGGACATGCAAACGCAAGCAGACAGCCAATGATTACACCAAGGGCGATCGCTGCCGATCCAAATGCAGAAGGCAAGGAAACCTCGTGCTGCAGTAAGGCTCGACACAAGCCTAAAGTCTAAAGCAGCAGTGCGATGCTTGAGCACTCGGTTTGTTCACCGAAGCAGCATGACCGGACTCAGACCGAATTTCTCAATTCTCCCTAGGATGCAACGGGCTGCATACCACCTTTCGGCTTCCTCACATAGTGCAACCGCATCACCACATAGCACAACCGTGGCTGGGATTCGCAGTTCAGCAGCATCCATCAAGAGTTCGCAGGTGCCCTGCCATCGTCTTGTCCGTCGACAGCATCTCATGGCCGTGTTCAAGGTAATGGCATCTGGTGCAAGATTGCGTGCCCATGTATACCTTAGCAGTCCAGAAGCAAGCTGCCATTGCGATGCCGGCTCACAGGCAGCGACTGCAGCATTGCAAGCATAGATGAGGCATGCAGATGCAGATTCGCCAGATGCGCTTGCGTCGGCTGCTTGCAAGAAGTCCATGCTGTTCAGCACGGCAAGGGCGTGCTTCCAAACCGCTGCAGTAGCACAAGCGCTTGCTGTGGCAGAATACGTGAATTCGTCATGCCGCAGGTTGATTCTGCAAATTTCATCCGCTAAACCCAAGGCACGCCTCCACTTCTGAACCTGTTCAATAGCAGATATTGCTGAGTTGAAAAGTATAACGTCAGACTGCCTGTCGAGGCTGCCCACTTGAACCAGAGACAAAGCGTTGGTCCATCGAGCCGCTTCAGACGTGCTGATCAGTGAGGCACAGCTGATAGCATCCGGAAGCAGCTGCTTGTCCATCATGTCATCAAGTCGATGAAAGGCTTGCTGCCATCCAGCCGCCTTGCCCAAGGACGAGACGACTGTGTTGTAACTGCACGCATCTGGTTGCACGAGCCATTCACTGAAGGAGTCAAGCAGCTGCAGTGCCCGCTGGCGAACTGAAGCCTTATCACAACTGCCTAGCGCAATGTTACAACAAAGAATATCGACAACTGGCGGCACATACATCGCCACCTCGCTGAGCAACGCCACTGCTTGTTGCCACCGTCCGGACTGCTCGCAAACCATGAGAACTGCGGAGCAAACCCGTGCTACATGTACTTTTCGCGATCGAGCCCGGGCATACATGAGAAGCGCCTGCTGCCATGCGCCTGCTAACCTGCACGAGCCAATAGCTGACGTGTATGTAGCCACGTCCGGCCGCATGCGCCTAGCGTCAACCTCAAACAGAAGAGCAAAGGCCCTCTGCCACTCTCCTTTGCCTGCAAGGCTGTGGATGACCGCATTGAACATAATCAGATCTGGATCTGGAAAGTCTGGGTCGTCGCAGGATCGTTTCAAGAGCGCCAGAGCTTGCTCGCAGTTTGGCGCCGCGCCGCAAGCCTGAATTGCCGACGTGAGGGCAATGACATCCACTCCGCCTCGTTGCATCACCCAGTTTTTGAGAAGCTGCAAGCCGGCGAGCCACTGCGAGGCTCCCGCAAACACATCCAGTGCCGTGTTCTTGCAGACGGAATTGGCTCTCAGCAGCGCTGCTCCGGCGACCGCCAGGAGCTTCGATGCCCAGCGCCACGGTCCGCTCTGCGATCTCTGCGAGACGTGGCGCTCGTCCGAGCCGAGGGCCGCGAGAGTCACTCCGAGAGAGTAGGCGTCTGGTCGCAATCCACGAAGGCCACCGCTTTTTAGTGCTGCAAAAGTCAAGACGGCGAGCTGCCAGCGTCCAAGCCTGCTCAGTGCGTTCTGGACCATGACATCGTCCTGCAATCCCAGATCGGCAATCTGGCTTAAGGACCGCAACGCTCCTCGCCAGAATGCAGCTCTCTGGCACGCTGTTGCAACAGCGCTGCATGCGACAGTGTCCAACTCAATGTGATCAACCAGGATTTCTTTTGCCAGTTGCACTGCATGCCTCCATTCCGCCGCATTGCCACATGAAGTGATGCCGACCCCATATTGCTTCAACGAGTGCCTGGCCTGCAAATCAGAGCCCGGTAAAGCCAGCGATACCAAAGCCCGCTGCCAGCTGCCAGACTCAGACCGGGCTTGGAGGCACAGACGGCCGCGTCGGCCGCTGCTCTGCATTCGCACATCTTTGGTCACCGGATCTGCGCATCGGCCGCCCTGCAAAAGGCTGCTCGCAGCTCTGTCTGGGCGAGGCCGAGCTCGGGAGCGGGAGCAAACTCCAAACCGCACAGACGGCTGCGAGAAGATACCATCGAGAACGACGTAGCACGACCGATCACGACCGCATGTGAGTCTTCCCATAAACGTGCTGTGGTAGCAGCTTTTGTCATGAGGCGTCCTTCGGAGTCTCTGGATGGTAGCGCACTCCGCAGCTGTGGCTTGACCATGCCAGTCTTGCGGGCTTGCGTTGAGGCAAACTGTCCTGGAGAATTGGCAACGTTTAAAGTCTAAAGATGCCCTCACATGCCTGATGTGCCATGCTGGCTGTTAGGGTTTCCAAGTCTTCCAGGACAAGTTGATGTACAATGAGGAAGTGAAACTGCGCACCAGCAGACCTACGTCCTGTACCTCCTTGGCACCTACCTGCAAGAAGTGCCTTCTTGCTCCCCGATACCATTTCAAGGAAGAGAGGCACAAGAACACTGCGGCACAGACAACTCTGCATAGCTCTGATTGAGCGTGGAGAGTCGAAGCATTGACAACTTACAGCTGCAGCCATGTGCAGACATCAAGGCATGTGTGCAAATCTTGCATTGCCACTGAGCTCTGTGGCTTGACTTGACACGCCGAGGAAGAATGACAAGAGAACTGGAACACTAACCTCTCACTTTGTAGGTCGCCGCAGACTTTGGACGATTCAACCTACCGAGTCTGGGGGGGGAATTTGCCAAAGCATGAGGCAGCGTTGGCTTCACCTAGCTGAGCAAGCTTGCGGCCGGCGGAGTATCTGTGACAGAATGCAGCTTCGAACGAGTTCCTGCAAGACACCTCAGAGCCTCATGACCCAGGAGGCTACAGCGGCCTGGCTGCAGAGGGCACGTCGGCTTCCGGCACCACGAGGCTGCATGCCGAGTCTGTAGACAGCCGGGGCAAGCTCCTGCAAGTTCGGGACAGTTCTGCAAGTCGGCTTGATAGTCACGGGATGAAGTCGTTGCCTTCCCTTCTCGAAGGCGTCATCCGCAGGCCTTCTGGGGCCTCACAAGTCATGGAGCAACGACCCTAGCCCTGATTCGCCCGGTTCGGCTGCATGCCTGCAGAATGCGCAAGTCTCGCTTGATACTTTAAGGTCCACATGTTGTGTCACATCACCGATGCCTGCTCCGGCTGACATGGAGCGCTGGCTGGCAAGGCTGGCGGTGGCTGGACGCGTCTCCACGGAGCTGGCAGACTGGGAAGTAACCTCAGGGACAACACTTCCTGCACACTTTTGGCCGACAGTGGCAGAACCCGTAGTTACATGCAAGCACTTGCAACAAGGATGAGAACACTCACCTGTACAGAAGCTCATGCCGGTAGCGTGGGAGGAGAAACAGAGCCCCAGATTTCCAAAGCCGGTATCTGGCATGTTTTGGCAGCCAGAACAGCGATCACGCAAAGTGCACCATCGTGCTGAGGTCAGAGCCTTTCGGCACGACCTCAGCAGTTCTTGCGTTCGCTGCGATTCATGCTGCTCAGTTCCTCTGCCAAACCGTGGTAGAACTTGGACTAAGTGTGACAGCAAGGACCGGGCGCATCGATGGTCTGCATCTTGAACTTGTTCTGAATGTGGATCTTCAGCGCCTGTAGGCTTTGGCAGCGAAGCGATTGGGTCAGTCATGAGCCTTTGGAAAGTGTGGCGACGTGTAGTGCGCCTGCCGCGTGTGCCGGAGGTTGTCCAGCGCCGCCCTTGCATGCAGGGCATTGCAGAGCTCTATCACGGCGCCAAAGTACCCATCACGAGAATCTACCCGGAGGTCCTCGTGGCGTCGATTTTCGCCACCTGTAGGCGGACACTCGGACGATCTCGGACGCTTACAGCAGTCCGAGGCTGCTTCGGCCCTTCGGCTCGCGGATGCGGCGGATGCGGCCTTGGCCAGGTTCTCCTTGCCGGCACAGCGCTTCGCGCTCCGCGCCAGTGATCTTTCCGCCACCGCAATGGTGAAGTCTACCTGCCCAGCTCGAATCTTTGGCAGAGACCAAAGCAGTTCACCGCTTTGCGGATGCAAAACAGCTGCCTCGGAAGCCTGTTCCCGCAGCTGTTTTGATGCCTTCTCGGTGTCCATCAGCCTTGGAATCACACGTTCGTTCCCGGGTGCTCGAATGGAGACTCGATGTTCCAAGCCTTCGCTCAAGAAGCAGCTCGGACCGCTGTTTGGCTTTCCGGCAGCGGTCATCTGTGCCCTGCACAGCCAAGCCACCTCAGCTGCAATCAGGCCAAACAGATGTGGAGCTTTCCCCGAAAACCGCTGGCGCTACAAAATAATTCTGTTCATCTCGGGCCTGGTGCCTAAGCGGCTAGGCTACGCCGGCTACACCTGTACTGACTTGAGGATCATCGAGTCTCCAAGTTCCGGGCAGCGGGTTGCAAGCTCCGCAGCGGCAGCAAGCAACATCTCCGCACGCTGTCCCAACTCTGCATTCCGCGGCTCGGGGACGTCGACATCTGGGCATATCTGGGCATGTTCGTGCTGCTTTCCGCAAGACTGAGCAATCTAGGCCGTTTGCAGCGTGTCATGAGTTATGAGCATCAGAAAAGTCAGGGCATGCGACCAAAAGCCAGTCCGCGCCCCACGACCAGTGCTGGGCCCCTCCAGTGGCCAAATTCCCTGCATCGCTTGCATCCGACTTTTTGCGGCTTTCTGTCCATTTCCCATCCATCTCCGTCCACGCATGTCCGATCCGCTTGTGGAATGCGAGGAACGACTCTTGCAGAAGCGCCGCTGGCCGGAGTGGCGGCCAAATCGATCAGGGACCCGAAGAGAAAAGGATAGAAAAGAAACACAAGGACGAGGTGAGCTTAAGAGAAAGGAGAGAAAGGAGTTAAAGGAGAGGGAGGGGACATCAGGAAGCAGGCCCTATCCGAATCCCTCAAGCAAGGACCGGGTCGGCACTTGCAGTCTAGTATGGAGTATGGAGTGCACAGAAGCGACATGAGCACGCTGGCGAGCATGCGTCCACTGGCCTTCTGCTGGGTCGGCCGAGACTGACAGGAGGATGGCAACCACCGCACGGCAGCGCTCAGAGCTGTGTCGTTGAGATGCACCCTCCTCAACAAGCAGCTCGGACCGAACGACAGGAGGCTGCACGGCACTCCAATGCACTGCAATGCACTGCACGGGAGCGTTTGCCGGCCTTGGAGAGGTCGAGTCTCAGCCTCGTCAAGTCGTCTGCTCCGAAGAAAGCACTTTCACTGCCGTCGAGGACGCGGCTGTCCAATCATCTCCAAGGCCCGCCGGCATTCGCCCTCAAGGTTCAAGAGCTCATTCCTCGCCTCGCCTCGGCTCTTGTTACAGCTCATCCAGCCAGAATCCAGTTACACTGCACGGCTGCAGGAAAGGTGAGTTCCAAAGTCGAAAGACTTATGCACGCCCGCTGCTCTTCCAACGAATTCTGCGCCGCATCGCCGGCCATCTCCTTCAGAACAATCCACGCATTGCAACAGCGATTGGTGACCATGCAGAGCAGCACTTCCTCGGAAGGAGCATCTGACCGCAAGTAGAGACGCTGCTGGCAGACCTGTCCAGCCAAGCCAAAGCATGGGAGCGCGCATTTGATACAAGCTCATAAGCTTGCGCTCGTCTAGTGGGTGGTGCATGCCTAGAAAGTGGGAGCAGGATCGCCCCTGACTCCGGCCTTCAGGTCTGCAAACTGAGCATATCCTTTGCCACACAAGAGAAATCTTGAGGATTGTGTCAATCTAGCAAGAATGAATGCAACCTTCGAGACTGTAGCCAAATGCATGCAAGATTCTAGCATGTTGAAGGCGTCGCAGACATTGGCCGATCTGCCGAAGCATGTCATCAACCTGGACGTTGCACTTCTCGCACATCTTGACCACTTCCATGCCTGTGCGCCGTTTCTCTTGAAGGCACTGCGTCTTGGCGAATGATCAGGCTTTCAGCTGCAACCGATGTTTTTGAAACACATACACACGTTTGGTTGGTTAAGGTCACCACCAAGCCAGCAGCCAGACGTTTGATACTGCGTGCGGTGCATCTATCTTTGTGATCAGCAACTGACACAGGGCACGGCGGGGTTGCAATTCAAGAAAAAGTACCGACTAGTGACTAATACTTGATATAGTTTGCCTCGAACCAACATGTCGCTGAATGTCTCAATTCAGTCCTGCTCCCTTCCGGCATGAACTGAAGCGACCAGATCCCAGAGCCAAAACACGAAATGCCCGAACAGGTCCAGAATAGTAGAATGGAGAATAGAGGCTGCACTCCATCGACTTCGAGTTCTCGACGAGGCGCACGTGTCAGCTCTCACTTTCAGCGCAGCTGCTTGCACCTGCCCACAACAGGCAGAAATCAGGGCGAACAAATCCTGGTGAAGTGCTTCCGTGTGTCGTCCGTGAAGGACAGGATACAGGGTGTATAAGTGCCTTGCCTATGCTGCCGTTCTTCATTATTGCTGTGACAAGCCTGTCTCAAATCTACAGTTGTTGATGCTTTGATGCTTCGCGCGGAGACGGGCGACCGGACCGCCATTGACACCACAAAACGAAACCCTAAACCCTAAACCGTCGCCGGAGGAGCACTGAAATCTCTATGACTTCCCACTCTGTTTGAGTCTTTTCTCGTCGCTTCAAGGCCCGCCTCGCGCTCCGACGCCTCGGCTGCTCGGCCTTTGTCAGCATCGGCGACGATGGCTTTCTCGGCATCGCTGATGCCCTGTAGGACGTGACGCCTTGCCAGTAGGGGAGCGGCTCAAGATTTCTTCGTAAGACGCTCTGCGAATCGGAACAAGATACTTCTCTGCTGCTTCGCTGTCAAGGCGTTACAAGCAGGCTTTGTGCCAAGGCGCGAGAGGAACTTTGCCTTTCGCAGGGCATGATGATGCGCGACCGCGTAGGTTGAAGCTGCCACCATTTGCTGTCGGGGCCGGCAAGGAGAACATTACATCTGATGAGCAAGGCTTTGTTTTTGGCTTGCTCCCACGGCTGAGTTAAGTTTTGCAGTTCCCGTCCTGATTGTCTGACCACTTTGGTGTGATGCCAGTTCTAGGATGTTCTTGCCCAGGCAACTCCTGCTGTTATGATATCATGTCACAGTTTTTTGGGCCATCACAAGAGCCCTGCAATAGCAAGGATCGCGAGAAAGTCCCAGTGAAGTACGATGCCTTCCTGCACAAGGACCAAGGGGAAGAAACCACAGACAGAACTCCTTTTCTTCGCAGCACACCACACGTGTGCCGTCAGGTCCCAATTATCAGGCCATATTAGGCATCTACGTGGGTTTGTTTCAGCTTTCACAACTCAGAGCTTGACCAGCTCCTTTCCGTTTGAGTCATGGAGGAATGACAGCTTCAGGGTGTCACTGCATCTGACTATCCGGCGTTGGCAGATGCAAATCTCGACGCTGCCAAACCAAATGCTACAATGCTGCCGAATTTGCTGTCAGGAGGTCGGCTGCGGCCGTGTAGTTTAGTACGCCTGAGAAACCGCAAGGAGGCCGCACGCCGGCAGCGCCTGGGCGAGCATGCGGATAAAGACAGACACACCTCGTTGTCCTACCGGCCTTCGGAAATGCAGGACGAGCCACGAGCGTCAGCAAAAACAGGAGCGAAAAGGGAAGGCAGGCAAGAATTGCAGGCTACTGCAGCTTGAAGCGTCAAGGGGCGCCCACATCGCGCAAGGATCTCCGGAGTTCCGCTGGGTCCGCAATGTTTTCCACTGAGACATGATTCAAGCACATGATGCTCCTCCGCGGGCTTTCACAGATCAGAGAAGTTTGCAATGCTGTTTTTGGGCTGCTGCATGCACTTTACTACAGCACGGCACCCAGAGTGAGGGTATACGCCGTCTGGTTCTGTGTGTGAATTTGCATCAACCATCACGGTTCTATGCAGGCATCATCGTTCCGGTAGCCCATCAAATTTCAAACTCGCGGGCTCCGAATGTATGCAAATCTATACAGTTCAACCTTGCATGGCTGTACAGTGCCATGTGCCGCAGGAGTGGAGAACCGATGTGAGTGGCCAGCCGATCCTTTAAGTGCCAATGCGGCGTGACTGCAAACGCTTGTGTCATTATTAGGTGGGGAGACGGCGGGAAACAGATTCTGTGCCTCCTGCTAGGTCTTCCACAACTGCAGCCAAACTAGCATGCTGTCACAGCGTGTTTTCGGTGACAGGGCCGCTGTTCCGCCTGCCAAACTGGCTGCGGCTCTTATGTGTATGGCCGGCCAACTCCGATTTGCAGCCTGCGATGACCTGCGTTTTGCAAGGTGTCCAGAGAGTGCTGCGAGAGGCGTTGCCACTTCACACGCTGTCCAGGTCGCGATAGGAGATGACAACGCTGACCTTCAGACGAATTCCGGATTTTCCCATGGGAACCCATCTATCCTCAAAGCCATGGGGGTCAAAAGCTTGGCTCTGCAACGTTAAACGCCCGAGAGCTTTGTCGGCTCCCCAGGGCCAGACTGAATCCCAGAGTTTCACCTCAAGCTCGTCTCCAGGCTCGTACTCCTCCAGCAGCATGGTCTCACCCCAAGCCGGTGATGCCGTGTTCTTCTTGGTGGATGTGCGAGGAGTAACAGCCCACTTCCGGTTCACGGCCTCGACAGTGGCATAGCAGCTTGGCTTCCCTCCCAGCAATGGCCGGGCCGAGCGTTCGGGAAGGCCCTGCGCATAGGCCACCTTCACGTTCACGAAACGAGTAGCCGTTAAGATGCGGCGGATGTACTCTGCAGGAAGGTGGATCATGATGTCAGGGACGAAAGACACCGTCGTGGGCTCGAACATGGACTCTTGTGTTCCTGCGGCGAACCTCTGTGGCCTGTCTGACATCTTCACCACCGCTTCTTTTGTGTGAGCTAATCTGAATGCATAGGTGAGCCACGGCACAGGATCAAAAGACATGTAGTCCTGATTGTAGAAACGGTACCCAGGAAACACTCCATCTGGAGCTTGATAATTCCAGAATTGTGTTTGCGAGACTCCGGGACCTCGGATAGTCAATGAACCTCTTCCGGCTTCCGGCTACTTCTGGTACACTGTACTGACACGTCAATCCGCTCCAGGCACTGCGAGGAACGTGCCGAGTCAAACAGTAGGGCCCGGACCACCGTAGCCGTGCAGATCCGTCACGTTGACGCGAGTCGAAACCGTTTTCCCTTTGTGGACCAGCTTTCCCCAGCGCCAGAGATCCGGCAGAGTCAGGTTGTTGCCCACTCCGTTCATGCAAGCAGCGAACACCGCCTTAGAAACTGCTGAAGACAGTTCTTGTACCGTGGGTGGGACACGGCATAGTAAAAACTGCTGCCGAGGCACTGCCACAGCTGCGCCTTGGGAATGGCCTGTTGCATGAACTTCCGTGCAGTTTTCTGCCAGGTACGGTTCGAATTTCTCACTCCACGCGTCGTTGAGCATGAACTGCAAGAAATTCTCGAAGAATCCCTCATGCACTCCATAGATTCCACACTGTGGCAGACTCGAAGTTCGTAGATTGAAGTTTGTGGACCAATCTGCTAGCCCGTGTGTCCCGGAGAAGGTCACAGCACAGACACTGCCCTTGGCCATCAGAACGACCACGTCGTGACCGTCAACCATAAGGGACTGTGTTGTGTTGACGTACTCAGCCACGACTTTCCATCCGCCGGCCCAACCCTCTGGGTATGCTCCTTTGAAATACTCGATGTCATATGCCCAGGAAGCTATACCACCCATCACCAGCTGCAGAGGCGAAGAGTTCGTGATGATGTTCAGATACGGTCGGGCTGGGATGTACGCGAGCTCAGTAGCAATTTGCTTGGATGCCATGTCAATGTACTCAGCGATGAAATGAATGCTTGGCATCGGGATGGGATCCTGGTCGGGGTCCGGCTCTCGCTCTCTCGTGGCAGGACCCCTCAATGCCTTGCTCGTCAGTGTCTGCTTCGACTCTGCTGCAACGGCAAAACCCACCCCGTTTGCATGAGCTGAATCATCGGAGTTGTGTGTGTCTGCTCCACTCCCGGATGCAGTCACTCCGAAGCATGCCAGAAAGAGCACCGCAGAACGAAGCACCCATGCCATGGCAACAGACGGGTCGCTTCGTCCAGTTCAAGAGTCTCAGCCAAGCTGCAACTGAGCGGAGCAATGAATCAGGTCAGTTGTTGCTGCGTTGCCATGTCGGCGAAACTCATCTGTAGCAGAGCTTCGAAGCCACATGGGAAGACTTTTTCGACTACGGCGAGCACTCGCTGGTGCACCCTGTACGGGCTCAAGAGATTAAAAGGTGGCAAAATGTAAGCGGAACGGGGTGGCGTCAGCGCATGAACTCTTCGAGACCCAGCTGCCTGCCGAAGCCTTTCACGACCTGGGAATTCGAAACGCCATCTGCGGCTCACATCGTGTCATGCAAGCAGCAGCCTGCATTCGAACAGACTTCTGAGGCACGAACCGGCCAGTAGTACCGGCAAAGGACCCAAGACCTGGTAATGCACAGGCACTCCGCCGAGCAAGTTGCAGGACTTGCCAGCTGAGGCCGGCACGCAGCCAGGGAGCAAACGGCAACCCTTACACCTAAGTTCAATCGTGCGGGAGGACCCCCCTTTGTCGCTGGTCCGAGGCTGGAGGTCCTCCCGACGTTGGGATCCAGAGCCCACAGGAAATACCGGAGGTCCCCGTTCCGCCAGACCCAGAACCCATTATACTCGTTACTCACCTTTCCCATGCTGAGGGAGGCGCAGTGGTCCAGGAACAGAACGAGTTCACGCAAAGTCTCCCTCAACATCACAAGGCTAAAGTCACGATGACAGTCTCTGCCATGCTGCATCCGGGTTATAGACCAACAATCCACATTGCATGCATTTTGCAGCACGTGACAAATGTGGCCTTTTCTTCTGGTTCATCTTGATGCACTCCTCGTACCTGCCGGGCTCTGAACTCACTCCTGGACTCGTCGAGACAGACTCATAGATTTCTGAACCGGGGCGGCTACAAGGTGTCATAGTCGGTGCAACTTGCATATGCAGTTCTGTGCGACTCAACCGCAAAAGGGAGCACTGCTCGAGAAGATTCTCCGCAGCATCTTTCCAGGTCATCCGAACTGGAACGAACAGACTGATGACAGTTCCCGGCAGCAAGGTGACGAGCGAATACGGTAGACCCTATCGGCAATCGGCAGTCAAGCACATGACCGCCCAGCACACGGACGCCTGGATGTTCCTGAAGATACTTTCCTAGGTCCACGAGCTTTCGCTTGCCAGAAAAAGTGAAAGCTGCTCTCCCTCTAAAGCCGCTCAGCCTCTGCGAGTCTAGACGGTCGCAGTCAAGCTTCGGCCAGTGGCTTGAGCACGTGCCATAGCTGCGGCGAATTCCTCGGTGGATTCGATGTTGTAGTGCCACTCCTGCAAGACATGTAGGCCGTAAGCCAGCACTTGAAGCTGACAGCCTTAGACAACCGGAATACCTGTAGCTCTCTGGGTCTACACGTACCGGGTTTGTCGGAGTTTGGCTGAGCCACACCGGAACAGGGCAGAAGGCACACGTGTCGGACTGATCTCCTTGGGCGTCAGCGGCTTATCCTTGTCCAGCCAGATCTCATCGAAGACTGAACAAAACGGCATCACGGCGGGACATCCGCACATCATCGCCTGCAGAATGACTTCATAAGCTTCAGAAGCAGACACTTCGTCCACGTGCATCAAGCTGTCTGTCGGAGCCTCCAGGCATGTCAAGCCGAAGGTCTCTGAGAGGCTCATCGTCACGAAGCAGTCCGCACATCTGTACAACTGCGGCAGCTCCTCGCGGCCAAGCAGTACGTTCCTCATTCGAACTTGCACTTCCCCAAGATGATGCCACTCCCGCGCTCTGGCAAGCCTGGTGCGGTACATTTCCAAGGAAGACCTTGCAGTTACGAGATGCTCGAGATTCTGGTGGGGCCGTGCCGAGAAAGCGAATCGAAAGCAGCGGGACGTTCAGCAACTCTGTCAATCAGGGTCGTGTTCAAGCTCCATGTGTGTTCCCGATCCCGAATTTGCTACGATGCGCTGCCGTAATGAGGTCCGATGTTCGAGGGCTGGGCCACGCGCAAGCGGAGCCTGGTGGCCTCCTGCACCAAGAAGTCCTGGTATAAAATCTTGTGCATGCCCTTCACTAAAATTTCCAACCTCGGCGTGACTTCAAACACCTCCCCTCACCCTTGAAATGTCCTTGGACGGTCCGTCTCCTGCTATCGCCAAGACGCCCTTGACACCTTGACCGCCCTCCTGGTCGAAAACTCTGCTCGACTCCACTCAGCTTGACCTCTGAAACTCAGGTGCAGCTCAGATCCTCCTTGGGCACCAGGGCCTGAAAGACGCGCTCGGTGCCCTGAACGGGAAGATGTCTGAATTTGGAACATGCACGACTCGGCACAAGTCGCTGGTGCCTTCTCTGCAGAAAGGCGCTGCACCATGAGGAGGACCTTGCGACGGGGTTCAGCAACGCCTGGTCGGCCCCTCATGTCAACCTCGTTCGGCATCGTCTCCCTTCGGGTGCTCTGAGTCTGGAGGCTTCTGGCTCGGGCTATCGGTGCAGTGCATAACACAGCAGTTTTCCTTTCGGAGCGTGATCTGATGAATCGATCCTGCAGCTGCCTTGTCACTAGTGAAGACAGGATCCCATCAGCAGCATATCTGCTGAGCTGGAGCTGCACACCAAGTTCGCCACCAAGACCGTGATGAGTTCAGGAAGGTTCTGCTCCAAAAAGTTGATGTCATGCTGACGCCTCGAACGCCCTTCAAGCCGCCCAAATCTGACCATCCAAACCCTGACTTGCTTTCTGATTTGGAGCAGAAAGCCATGGGTCCTATGACACCACCGCCCAGCCCCAGGCATTTACATGCTGTCAGCAGAACTTGCAGTTGCTGATGATTGCCGCAAAATGCCTCTCATCGGGGAACCGCGCCAGATAGCTCTTGGTCGCAGGGCCATCCACCTGATAGGTTTTTCGTCGACACTCGTTTGAAAGGTCCTCTTTCTTCGTGGTTTGGTAGAATTCGGTTCTATCTGCTCTAGCGGAGGTAGCTGATGCAGTTGCAGCACACCCAAGCGCATCAATCCAGAGCAATCACATTGTCGACAACTCCGCACGCACACATGCTCGGGGTGACGACCATCTTGCAGGAGAAGCACGGATTAGTAACTAGTGCGGCAGGGTCTCGAAAAGATATGCAGATGCTTGAAGCGATGATCCGCTTGTTGGTGCACCTATGCCGGCAGCACCCGGAAACAGGAGGTTCGTCTTCTGCTGCACGCAGATTCCAGCACTGTTGCGACATTGTGGATGCTCTTCGTAGACATGAAGGAAGCTGCTGGATTTTCCAATGGAGGAGTTCCACGTCCGAGATCTTTGCCATGATCCTCTTGTCGTTGTCAGCTTGAGACAAAGCCATGCATTGCAGCACGTTCAATAGCGAGAGCCAGTCTCAGTGTCGATCTACAGCATCTTGCGACGAAATCTTCGAGATTCCATGGGCAGCCCGCTGCCCTCCAGTATCACTGCAACACAACATGCCCAGTAAAGCATGTCGAAAGATTCGTTCTTTCTGCTCCCCATTCGTGTCAACGAGCGTTTCGGGGCTTTCGACTCAGTGAAGCAATGATCGGTGCGAAAGCTCGAGGAAAAAGTGGGCTAAGTCGTCCTTGCGGCTTAGTTTTTCTGCGCGGTCTGGTCTTCGCCGCTGCACGATTAGAGGAGCTACAGCATTTCCAGTACTAAAAGTTGTACTACCAAGCACAATCCAGCCAGGACGCCAAACGAGGCATTTCCAGTACTAAAGTTTACTACTACCAAGCACAATCCAGCCAGGACGCCAAACGAGGCATTTCCAGTACTAAAGTTTGGTACTAAAGGGACTTTGGCAAGGAACCCGTATCGCCAACTACACCGCGGAATGTTACGACCTAGCGTTTTCGCTTGCCCGAAGGTCTGCCCTGATCTGCTGACATGCGTTACGACTTCGGTAGTTCCCTGTATGCTCTCTTCTGCTCTTCCAAGCACCTGCCACAGGTAGAGTCTCATCCTTTTTCACAACTACTCGAAGTAGTCGTTGCTGCCTCCCTTCCAAGCCTTGTGTCGCCCGGAGAGAAGATCCGACGAGCTCGTCCGCTTCTGCGAACAACTTGTCCGCTTGGGCGGGGGCCTCGAACCCTCAGCCTCCTGCAACAGTTCCAGGTCGCATCGGCGTCTCACAATCATGTCAGTAGCATTCACACGCCCTTCCAAGGATTTTCTGTCACTCTCGAGGAGGGCAGCATCGCATATCCCATGCATATGCTCAGGCGAAACACCGCATTCAAAAGATGCAGCAACAGTTTTAGCTGTCCTGCGTAACCCTGCGAACTCGGCGAAGTCGGTGGTGTTTAAACCAACCGACACAGACTTGCACCGGGCGGGTTCCAGCGCACGGCTTCGGGCAATCACCACAGCATCCTGCCGATAGCATTCATTGGATCTAGTCAATCTAGTCAATGATCGACAAAACTGTGAATGCTCTTCCTCAAGAGCAGACCCGTCTCTTGAGCGAAATTGGCCGCGGCTGACCGAACTTCAGGGTTACGATGATGCGCACATAGGACTGGCTGTCTTGGCTCCACAGTGGCAAGGCCTTCTCCTCCTCGTTGTCGACACCAAACTTGGCCAATCGGACATCCCTTCGTTCCTCGGATTTGAGTCGTTTCAAGAGATCACATGAGTGTCGTACCTTCTGGCAAAGCACTTGGGGAAGAGAGTGGCACAGAGTGACATGCGGGTATGCACGAGCTGCATCAGGCTACAAATACGACCGGCGCAATCCTGCTCAACTCATGCGCGAGCAACAAACACCCAGCATCCGACAGTTCATTGGATTGGAAGAGGGGGGATCCCAATATATCCCAATCAAGCCGGCTGTCCGTGCTCGACGCAGGAGTCGGAGTGAAGGTGCTGTGTGTTCCTCGGAAGTCGAAGGCAGGGCCACAGCTCAACTTCAAGACACCGCCCAGCTCCATCCTGTGGGCCTCGCCGGATGGGACTCGCCTAAGTTTGGCCTCGTGCTCCTCCAAGTCGGGTCGAGTGCAACTGTCGATGATAGCGAAGAAAGGCCCGTGCTGGTACTGTCTAAGCCGAAGCCAGTTAGCGTGCACCGTAAACGGCACTGTGAGGTCGGCTGCGGTATTCATGGCAAGCACAAGACATGGAAATTGTCTCCTTGCCGAGGTGGTCCCGTGCGAAACAGAGAGTAGGTGCGGAGTTGAGCGTGCCCCACTTGATGGCCGGCCACAATCCAAGCATGTCGTACCTGGGTCGCATCTGTCAGCTAGGCAGCAAGAGCAGCAGCCTGAACCATCACAGTGCCCAGTTGAGGTGCACACATCCTCAAGCCAAACTCAGCCACAGGCCTCTCAGCAGCAGCCGAGTCTTCCGTGAGATTTGGTTCTCCCCTCAACCCTCCCGCCGCCGTTTGACCAGATTTGCCCACAGTGGCACTCGGTGCAGTGCAATGCCTGATTGGCACCAGTTTGTAGGCAAACATGTTCATCTCCACGTGGTGCGAGCAATAGACCTTGCAGTGTCCCTTGAGTCCGCAAGTCCAGCGTACCCAAAACTCCAGACTTCAAGCTCTGAGCCCGTGGCGGGGATGCGCCGCCAAGCACATGTGGACAAGACAAAGGTGCCAATCAGGGACGGGTAGACCAAGTGAACCTCGCATCGCCAGGAGGTGGAAGCCCTCATCCAGCATGTCAGGTTCCTTCACGTTATTTGTTTAAGCCCAGGACTACGTCCCAGGTATGAGCACCCAGAAACCAAGCAAGTTTTACCTCACAGGTCATGGCATAGCGTTCGTATTCCGGTCTATTTGGCTGCGACGCTGTGAGCTCCTGGCTCCCGGGGTGTATCCTATCCTGTTCTTCATGTTGAAAGGGTTGACGACCTGGCTTCCGGCCGGCTTCCACTGCTTTCTCCAAACATGCTTCCTGCAAACGAATCTGGGCGGCACGGCGCTGATGCAAAACAAGCCGGGAGCACCGCCGGGATGTTGGGATGGTCGAAGGACGTTTCCTTGTTGGCCTCGTAGGCCGTGCTGAAGACGATCACCTGAAGCTGCTTCGAAGCCACTCGAAGCCGCAGCGAACTCGGACCATCTCTCTGGGCTCGGACCTCGTGGCCCTTGGCCCGCATCTCTTTGATGTAGGCGTGGCAGCGGATTGCGATGCCTTCACTGCAACGATTTGCCATGGCGCATCATGGCGCCAGCTTTGCAGACTCTGGGACCATCTGGGACTGTTGCCGTGTGTCTGGGGCGGAAGGTAATCCGTGATCACCAGGATTCTGCGGTTGGCTACTGGGCGGCCTCCGGGGCGACACGGCAGACGCAGCACGCTTCTCCCCCATCCCGCCCCTGTTGCCCCTGCCTGTTGCCACGCCGGTGAGGCGCGCGATGAGCCGAAGAAGCTGGGCCTGGAGCTGGCAGAGCTAAGTGCAAAAGTCTCTTCCTCTCCGGGTGTCTGGCGCTGAGTGCTCGGCCAGAAAGAAGACCGCATAACTTAGGCAGAGGCGCGGAAAGTAAACCACCTGCCAAAGCACTGCTGCGGGCTCTGGAGCAGTGCTCAGACCAGTAGACGTTGCATCTGCATCTGCATCTGCCCCGCCAAGGTGAAGAACAGCAGGACCAGGTAATGGGTTCGCACGGCAGCAATCCAACACCTGGTGGTGCGATGTAGGCTCGCCAGACTTCGGGTGGGCCAGTTTTACATGAGAGCCATTTCAAGCTGGCTCCAAGGCCAACATCTACGCTGACTATGCAAAGTAAAAGAAGCGGGTACTCTCTGTTGAGATATCATTGATATCATTTATGTGACTGAGTGGATGAGTGACCAACGCATGGTAACTGAACCGTTGTTGCGGCTCCGACGAAGTCATCTCCTTGCCATTGACTCTGTTCAGTGTGTAGTCGTATTTAACTGCGTCGTCGTGGTCTTTGCTGAGTGCCTTGCTCTTCGCTGTTCGACACAACACATCCGGTTTTACTGAATCGACATGAGATTGGCAGCATAGTAACGCATCATGCGAGCTACACCCAGGAGCTGAGGTCGGGGCGACAGCTGCCGACCGAGCCCATTTTCGCTCGCCATAACGATGGAAACAGAAGCTAAGTTGCCTGTTCCAAGTGAACGAAGCAGTGGTCGCAAGAGGCTGTCGGAAGGCGCTGAAGGGGCGGGTCTCCAGCAGCTGGCTTTGTCTGTCGGATGCTGTTTGGTAGGGAAACTGTTGCATGGCTACGGCTCAAGATGCTCCACCCTTGACCACAGAAGGAAAAAGCAAGCATAGCGTCTTGGAGACCACGTGCTGCAGCGGCAAATCGGCTGAATCTATTCGTCACTCTTTACCCGCAAGCGAAGCAATCCTTCCTTCGCAGCTCGAGCCTAATTAAACTCCGGCAGCCGCGGTAGGGGAACGGACCTCTTCCTGTTGTTCCTCCTGGGCCAATGAAGTCGAACAGAGTCGGCAAGGCAAGTCCGAAGGTCTGCATGCGTGAAGAGTGTTACGAACGACAAAGCCGGTTGCGATCCACGCGCTTGCGCGGTTGCACATCATCGCGCATCTTTGTCAGCCATCCGATTTTGTTTTGAGTGTGTATATGTGCGCACAGGACTCGACGGCCTACTTCCACTGTAGCCGGTCATCGTGTGGCATCTGCAGCACCAGGCACAGCGATTGCTCATGTCCAGCGCAGCGGGTCTCTCCTCAGCTTTCGGCGGCGAGGCACCAACATCACTTCCGGGCGGGGCTCACCTCAGCTCGGAGGTGAGAGCTTGATCTTAGCTTTGGCTTCACCTGCTGAGTGCACTGGGAACCAGGCGGTCCAGGAGCTCCTGAAGGCTGCAGCCCTCAGAGAGCATCTCCCGCGCATGTTCGAACTCCTCCTGACCACAGCTACGACGCTTACGACGCTACGAGCAGCCTGCCGCCATCTGCAGCGCATCGTACATGACATGTTTTAAGCGCCTTAAGCTGCGCGAGACGCTCTCTCAGCATGACGATGTTCAGGTCGCGGAACTCGATAGGATCCTGGACCAACGCGTCAAGTTGCGGAATTGATTTCTTCGTTGCGCCAAGCTCCACGGGTGCTTCGGGTTTTTACGGGTACGTGAAGGACTGAGAATGCAGAACCTGCGCTGCGTGTGCTGATTGCTTCATGTGCAAGCACAGGAGCCCTGTGAATTCAAAGCCCAGGACGAGAACTTTCGCACTGCCAGGCCTCCACATGTATGCACGGCTCCGGTTGACCCTTGCCGAAGAGAAGGAACCTCTGTGAAGGCAAGTGCCCAGGACCGGGGTTTCCGAGCCGGAACCGAAAACCGAAGACTGAGCGATGCAGACAGCACGACCACCGAAGAGTTGAAGAGCTCTCCAGCTAGATGGCACGCGCGACCAGATGGCACGCGGGACCGCACGTAGCTGTGCTGGGCTTCCTGCCATGGACCTCTGTCCTTGCGGTCGGGCTTCTGAACAGAAACCACCTGCGGAGAACAAGTAGCAAGACGATGCCCATACCTCATAAACCCACACACCTACGGAACAGCACCGCAATCACTGTAGTGACAAAATGGCAGAGTTGCAGATAGGTGCAGCTGCATGCGAAAGAAGCACCCACCAAACACAACCGGACAGCGCATTCGCCTCAGAGCCCCAGTTGTACCTGCCAGCTTGCTTGAAATATCTGTTGGACGAGCCTCCAAATCCACCTGCTATGCTCATACGTTGAAATTTCCAGGCAGATTGTTGGTTGCATCCGTTTCACGATGTGGTGGGACGACTTCTGATTCTGGCGCACTCTTTGGAGTAGAAGTGTATGAACCCGTAGAAAAGCTCGGCCTCAGGGTAGCGACAGTCAAAGGACAGGCTGCCATGTGCTAGAACGACGATGGAGAGAAACTCCAGTGGTTACGGGCACCTTTGAGGTAGCCTGTATGGCATATGCTGGGGCTGTACTGCACCCGACTGTGTTACACTCGGCTTGCATTATAGGGTTCACCAAAAAGTAGCCTGAACCTGCTCGTTTGCACCTACTTGACTATACGAGCATAACAGACAATCTTAGGCACAACATCCAGTCATTGAAGCACGCACAATGCACATGCCCAGTGAATGCGCTCTTCACAACGCTATCTCGAGGCGGTTTCAGATTTCTCGCATCATCTCTGAGATATGGGCCAAAGATAGGCCGGCCTCTTGGAAAGCAGAACTGCTGCCGAAACGAGAGATAACCAGACACACTCCCCACAACGTAACTACAGTACTGCATCGCAAACTCATGCACGTTCCCTGCCTCTGACTTTATAGCTGTGAGGAACTACCGCACGACGCTCAGTGCAACAACACGTTGCGAAAGATTTCTCGAATAGACAGTGTACTTCGGCCGTCTAAGCTGTCCGGCTGAAGGACATCAACCCTGGCTTCGGTGTCGATGCTTGCAAACCACACCGCATCACCATTGTCCGGTGGAATGCTGCTTGGAGAAAACGCACTTCCCGAACTGCAAATATTGTCTCTGGCCTCTCCAGTGGGCGCAGCTATCTTTCCGTCTGCGACGTCTTTCTGGTATTCCTGCCAAGTGCTGTCAGGACAGAGCAGAGCTCTAGACTCTAGACACTCTAGACAAGTTCCGCCTCAGCGGTGAGAAAGCCAACCTGGAATGATCTCTCGTTGCCCCAGTAGTCCCTCGTCTCCAGCATCCTGTCACAGGCATCGCGCCTGGTGCTCATGCGGAGGAGTGAAATCAGGTGCCTTTCTTCTTTGGAGAGCAGCTGGAGAGATGGGAGCAGCCCCACCAGTTGTAGGAAGTACAAGACCTTTGTCAGACGACATGAACCGTGGCAGCGCGTCCTGCGCCAACAGTTGCAAACAGACATTGCCCAATTCTGGGTGTCCTGCCATGATCGTCCAAGAGTACGAGGACAGGTTGCCCCCTTGTGCGCCACACACCTTTTTGCCCTTAGCCCAGACCTCCAAGTTTCTCAAGAAACTGAAGACAAATCAGGACCATCGCTGGGCAAGATGCTGGCCTTGACCAACAAGACCAGGGGTCGCACCCGCCTGTCGCAGCTCGGCTGTCTAAGAGTCTAGCCGGATGCGCAAAACTCGCCAACTATGCAACCGCTTAAACGAGTGGCGGATCCAGCTCCGAGTACGCCCGTAGCAGCTGTGAGTTGTACAGCGGAAGGCCTGAGGCGAAGATCCGACAGGAATTACCAGATCATGCAGTCCGAACGGGCTCTGGCTGTTGTTTATGGAAACATCTACCTCCGTCAGGGTGCTCTGCCTGCGAGGTCAATCTGATCATGAAGACAAGCTTTCAGCTCTGTTCAATGCACGAGTTGCCACCATTCGAACATCACACCCTGGCGCACGTGTCTTCCAACGTGACCAGAGGCTTTCGAGCTCGAGGGATAAGTTGGCTTACCTGTTTTGTACAGCGCCTATTTCGACTGTGACTGCATGGTCAGTCTCTTTCTCCGCAAGCCCCGTCAACAAAATGGCAGGTCCGCTTTGAAGCCCAGTTCTGGCAAGAATTCCGCCAGCTGTTGAACGGCATGCGTCATCGCCTGTCACCAATAGGTATCTAGTGGCCGCGCCAAAACGCTCAGGGAACGCTACACGGCCACTGTACCAGCAGGTCCACGCCGCATGCAGCTTTCCTCAGCTCCGCACGATTTTGGGCGTCACCGCCTTTAGCAGCAAGGACCTAAGCATGGCCCCCGACGTTGAGGTGTTGTTATGCTACCTTCATCTGTGGCCAGAATATGCCTGCACAGCTTCCTTTGGACAAGTCCTCCAGACTTACCCTGAAGAATCGGAGGAATCCGACGTTGACACAGGATCCCATCAGGGTGGGCTAGCTTTCATTCAGCAAGCGATTCAAGATTCTGTCGAACACCTGCTCTCCTTGCCCTCCGTCTACCGGGTGCCCGTGCGGCTGGACAAAGTCAGACAGCGCGCCTTCAGAAAGCAGAGGGCTGCCCAGCCTTGCGGCGGGTGTGCTGCAGCGGTGTGCTCATATCCAGGCAAGCGCGACTGTCAGTGCGTTGCACGTCTCCCAGCAGTCTGTGTGCAAGCTCAACGACACGAAAGCACCGCCGCCTTTCGCACCGACTCTGGAAGCTGGCATAGCTCATGTAGTAGGTGAGCTCCTTTCTGAAGCAGAGGCCGCGCACAGACCGGACAAAAAAAACAAGCACAAGGCAGGACACTGACATAACGGTCCTCTTCATCAATGGCCACAAGCACATCTAGGTCAGAAGATTCCTGCACATGACGCAACACTCAAAAAGCGCCAGCGGCCAGCGTTGAGAAAGCATGGTGTTCAGTCCCAGATTCAATTGGGAGGAGCCTCCTCAGGACTGTTCTGAAACGAAAAAGAAGATCCAATGCTCAAGCCCCGCAGACGACTGCACAGCCGACTGGCAATAAAGAAGCGTCACCACACTTCGTCGGACCCAGCAGACCTCGCCGAATCCGTTTACCGTTGAGCCGAAGGGATGCGCTGTGGCTGTTGGCGCCTCAGGACTTGACAAGTTCTCCGCCAACTCTCACATGCAAAAGGCACTTGCCTGCGGCGCACTGCGGTCTGGGGCTGGGGTCCCGACGACACATTGTTGTGCACCTGACTGGATGCGCATCACGACATCCTGCACCACCTCGTTGGCCTGAGAAGTTTGGGCAGCGGCAGCGGTTGCTTCATGCAGATTCGTAGACCTGAGGCCCGTATCCTGTTGAGGAACACTGCCGAACTTGTCTTCAATGTCCTTCGCCAAGTCTTGATGTAGCTGGACCTGGTCCCAGGCACCCGAGGTCAGCAGAAATGCAATGCGGACTCGGATTCCACTCCCGGTCAGTGCCTCGGGGTTTTGCAGCCATGTTTCGAGCGGAAGGCGCGGGACGCCAGTTGCGATAGCCTGCATGCAAGCTGTGGCTATACTATACTCTCTCTAATGCTTTCCGATGCTGTCGCCGCGAGGTCGGAGATTTACTTTGTTTTTAGGGTGCTCGCATACGCCACATACCCTGCCGCCTCTTCGTCCGCTTCGTCTGACTCGGCATTGTCTGACGGACTGCATCTTGCAGCGCAGCGCGAATGCCTGCTAAACGGCCCGTGCAGTAGGCCCGCCCAAGCCGGAACAGAATTGAGGGCACCTCCGCTTCTGACGACGAGAACGAAGCGCAGTCCTCTCAAGTGCATCCGGGTTTCACAGGCACACGATAGGATGCGAGCGAACGCTGCGAACCGGAGTGGCCCTTTCGTGAGCAGCCGTGAGCAGGAACTTGCATGTGATGCCTTCTTTCCTGATGCAGATTCATTGCAGTCACTGCACAGCCTCCACATAGCCACTGCCGCAGGGACCAGGCTGCGGCCTAGCATGCAGAGTAGCGAAACACAACGAAGGAACATGTCATGTCTCTCGCCTTCAGCCCACGTTGGGACCTGGCCTATTGATTTTCTAGGACTAGCTGATACCCGCATGGGCACGCCTTGCGCCAATGGGCGGTGGCTGCGGCCAGGCCGCCCATCGCCGGCCCTGCAGTTCACGTTCACAAAAGCCCGAATCTCCGGGCAGGAGAGCAGCCTGCGTTGGAGGAGAGCCCTCGGCTTTGTCGGATGTGCCAGACGCGGCCTCGTGTGGAAATCTTCTCAAACTGTCGCAGCTCGACCCACGTGCAAGGGTGCGGGGGGCGGGGGTGGAGGGGGCGGCTGCCCGGCGACCCGCCGCAAGCCTTGTGGTCGACTCGTCGCACAGAAGCTGGTGCGGTAGGGTTGGAGACAGCGCCATCTCCACCGATCATGAGGATCTCATGTGACTTTCTTTCATGTTCCTGTCAAGGCTGCAGTCCTACAGCCGCAAGGGATGCTAAGATCTCACGACGTCAATGACAAGGCGGAAAATCATCCTTCCCCATGTCTCAGTCTCGCTCTCCGTCCCATTCAAGTGTTTCAAGTGATGTCTAAGTTTTCAACAAGTTCAGATTCGCCCAGATGTGGGCGTCTTGGATCTTGTTGTGCGGAGTTGTGGCAATGATCATGCATCTCGGAGCTGAAGAGCATGAGGTTGGCACGGAAGAGGTAGGGTCAAGCCTGCTGCTCAGAGTTAGAGTTATGGTCATGATGAGTCCTGTCTGGGAACTGTAGACACTGCAGGTGCACTCTTTGTATCCCTTTGCAAGTTAGCGCGATTGCGCCACATGCCGTTTGTGGACAGCGCTGGCTTGAGTGCAGCATGATTCTAATCACGCTGACTACTGAGCGTCACATTATCAGCATGCGAGACGAGCGTCGCAAGATAAGCTTTCAAGGTCAGCTCGTTCGCACGGGGCGATCATTGTCATCACCACATCCGTCTGCAAAGATAAAGCTCTTTAGCTCGAGAAGCTGGTGGGCCCGTGGAACTTAGCGCATGCACTGCAGTGATGCGCTCAAGTCACACCGGCCTCGGCCTAGCCTACCCTGGCATCAAAAAATGGTGATCAGAGTGAAGAATGTGTACACCTTAGCTGCGACCCCAGCGACATCCCCGGCGTGTGGGGAGCACTGAGATGGAGCTCTGGGTGGTTGCGAACTGAGAGCCATGCCAAACCAACAGGATAAGCGACCAGCCACCTGGCTGGGGTGCATTTCTCGGCTACCAACACGCAAGCCGACTTGCCAAAGTTTCAAGGTCCAGCCTCTGGTCCTGCATATGTATCGCAATCGCGAAGAATCTCGAGGACGACGCAGTTGCCCATGCTGGCAGACATGTACTACGATGAGGACAAACCCTCCTGCCCACAGCGCAACTCTTCGCTTTCTGTCGGGGTGTTGTATCAGTCACCGATCCACCCTGGATCTTTTGTTCCTTGAACCCCGTGGCAGACCCCCGTTGCAAACGCTGCCCCCTGCGATCCCCGGAGCGGCTCCTTTAAATCGACTTCTAGTCTCTTGGCCTGTCGGTCCTTTTAGGCTTCCTAGGTCCCTGGCCGAAAGCTACTGATTCAGATCACCGGCAAGTAGCGTGCAACTGAACCAGCCAAGAGGAAGGAGCTCTTGAAACGCAGCATCCGCAGCCCTATGCCAGGCCTATGCAAACTGCGGCCATGATGGAACCAAAGGTGGACCTTAGACATTTGACATCTCTTTGTCGAGAAGGACGGCCTGACACTACTTGGGCCGGTGCTTCAGGGAAACCAGAATTCCAAAGAGCGCGAGGAAAACAATCGGTATCAGCCTTGGCTGCGCTCGACTGAAGAACCTCTGCACGCGGCGAGACTGGCTCAAGAGTATCCAGACGGGCCACCCATAGCCAAGGATGCTAATTGTTCTGTAAAGGTCGATGCCTGCAGCAGTCGCTTGGCACAGATGGAGCAGCTGCCACTTCCATGATGGCAATGTCAGGAACTCCGTGTTATGAGGCTGGATCTCCAACACGAGGTCAAAACACAAAACGACTGCATCTCCAACGAAATCAACTTCCACTATGTGTCTCCCGCGCCTGACCCTGTGGAACGGAAAGTACTTACGCGCCTTGTTCCACAAATTCTGAAGCAAACCGGAACCTGCACGAAGGAAGCAGCAATCTGGCCTTCCTTCTGGCTCATCACATTTATAAGGCAGCAAATGCCGAAGGAGCCACCAGCAATCAAACCGTAGACATACCTGTTGCGAAGATCGGCTGTGTCATGCCGTGGAAACGCAAATGCGGGTTAAGCTGTAGAGTTCTTGCATGGCAGAGAAACTCGGAAGCACACCCGAACTGAAGCTTGCCCACAAGCAGGAGTGCCATGCCTCAGAGCCGCCGCTCTCTTCTCTACGGCAGTCACGCAGTCCTCTTTTCGTCTCGCGACAACAGCTTTGCATCTCCTTGCCATCGTCTCAGCCGTCGGCCCAATGTTAGGCAAATGAGCAATGGTCCGCTCAGATCTGCATCTTTGAGAATCTCCTCACAATTGGACGCTCGACTGACCACCAAGTTACAGTCGCTCACCGTCAGCCCAAGTATAGGCCTTGGAAGTGCTTCGAAACTCAAGCGGGCACCTGCCTCGTCCAGCTTCTTGAAGAACGCGACCCCTTGCATTCTAAGGAGGATATGCTCAACGTTGATGCCGAGCTCCTCCAGCTTTGCTTCGGACAGGAATCGGAAGGAATTGTGTCTGTGATGCGGACTGCATAGGCGGCCTCGAGGAGAGGCGGTTCGTTTTCGATGTCGTCGTCGTAGCTATTTACGGCTGGTGGCCTCAGGCATGTTTAGGGTCTGGCCCAGCGTTCTTCCAATGCCTGCAATATCAAGGATTCATGTTTTCAGATGACACACGCTCTCGCTGCTGGCTGCCAAGCTGCGGAAAGTTTCCAGGTGCCATCTGGCCCCCTATCTGTCCTCCTATCTGGCCAGCCATCTGCCCCGGACCCATCTGGCCCGGCCCCGGACCCATCGCACCAGGGCCCATTGGGCCGGGGCCCATCTGGCCGGGGCCCATCTGGCCACTCATCTCTCCCATCTGCCCACCAACAGGTGCTCGCACAGCCTGGCCTGTGCACAAGCAGTCGCAGCGAGCTGTGAAGTGGGCAAACTCGGTGCCTGGAGCAGGCCCCGGCTGCGGGGGAGCGCCAATGCCAGGCCCCTGCCAATGGAGTTCGTCTCCGGGGCGCCGAATCGTTTGTGTTGAGAACTCCCCTGGCCCTGGCCTGAGGTTGCGCCGCGCCTGCGGAAAGGCTTAAGGCACACGGCAAGATCTCTGCCCTCCCTGTCCCTGCATCCCGAAACTTCCCTGCTGTCAACCTACACAGTCAACATGCGTTCAAGGCTTCATCCTTGGCTTGGAGCCTCCCCAACACTTCCAGCAGCTGTGCGTTGCACGGTAAGCTCTTGCTTCAGTGCAGTCCAGCCTGGCGTAAAGAACTGCAAACCAGCCCCAGCCGCTGGCGCCTGCGGTGGGCAGGCGACACCCTCTCTCGCACTCAGGCACCCTCCGGCGAAATGCCAAGACGGCCTGGCAATGCCTGGCATCTTTTGCTGCCCAACAACCCTCGAGGTTCGGGTTCGACGAGGTATTGCACATGAAGCCCCTTCAGGGCTGTAAGTTCATTAAAAATATGGAACGCACGTACAACACACATTAACGGCAACGTCCAGGATGGTGGAAAACAGATAGTGCTCTGCATCCTGGCCATGAGTCCGACGAAACCAACGCGAAGCGGAATTGCCGCCACTACCAGTTGCTCCAGAAGACAGTTTGGACAACTGCTTGAGGCTGCTTCTGTCACTCCGGCGGTATTTCCTGGGCATGCGCAAGTCACGGGGCCTGCTTCGATGTTCACTGGCTAGGAGTCCGGCTATGCCGAGTTTGGCGAAGTCCTCCGGAAACATCAAGAACTCCTGAAACGAAGAGCCAACGGTGCCACACACACGGGAGAACGGATGATTGGTAGTTCGTGGCCTCGCGTGTGGGTCGAAGAAGGAAGGAGGCAGCCTGAAGTGGACGGCTTCGTGGCTGCGCGAGCACAGCACGGTGTCGCTAGAACCCGGCTGTCGCAGGACACGCCTCGTCGGCGACCGTCTTCTTCACCACCGGAGTGGCTCTCCGTGACTTGAACGCGGTTCTCAGCATGGTGGAGCTGAAAGACGATCCCTGCCGTGCCAGCACTCAGCACATACCGCTTGACCAGCACTCGTGGGGAACTGGCACTTAAAACCAGAAACACGCCGACAAATGGGCACCCACCATCAGCAACGGCGGGTGTAAACGATGCCGACCCAAAGCCACCTCCGCAACCGCCACTACCACCAGCACCGCCACCACCATTGCCATTCCAACAGCACCAGCAGCAGCCGCAGCAATGACGGACTGCTGAATTGGACACCTAAGGTGTCCTCGAAGGTGGTTGTGGACCGTGCAGACGCAAGAGACGACTACGACCCGCGACGACAATAAACAGGTGCAGCTTTCAGTGCAGATCATCAGGCGTCTGAACCGACTGCTGATGTATGCTCCGCAAGCTGGCCTCTCCCAAGATGCCCTCTGCCACGTAGACAGACTTCTCTGGCACTTCCGCTTCCGCAGAATCACCAGCACGGGGGACCACGACCACACCTAGCCCCCTGCACGGACGGGTCGGTTGGGTCGACTGTGCTCTGCAAATCATCACAGGTCATGACAGAACCTAGCCTCTCCGGCAGAAGGCCTTTGTAGAGGCCATTGCTTTTGGCATGATCCGTTCCACATGCATAGAAGACCTGGCACAGAGGGAGAAGCTGATGTGACAGTGTAGTGCACCTCTACGCCGCGTCATGAAGCTTCAACGCTGCTCATACTTGCTGGCCTTGAAGCTCTGGTCCAGATTCCATGCCTTCCACAAGTCCGTCTAGGAAGAATATGGATTTTGATCCCCCCCCCACCCCCATGTGCCGATGCCTCCTTTCCGCAATTCATCGTTTAGAAGATGATTACAAAGCTCGCCCTGACACTGACACAGCCTGGTTTTTGCATGTGTGCTTGCTTTGTTCTCCTTTCTTTCCGGCTTGGACCATGGGGCCAAGCCGCGGCCGGGAGGGTCGCCTTGTTGCTTCTTGTGTGGGTTTAGCTGAGTTTCTTATTTGGGTTTAGCCAGTTCAGCAGAATCCCGGATAGCTGCACCTCGCTTCTGTCTTGGCTGTAGTTGCTTGTTTCTTGTTTCGCTTTTGGCTTAGCACAAACCAGGAAGTGGCAACTGTTCAAGTTTTGTTCGGCATGTTTTTTTCATGTCTGTTGTCAAACTGACGTGCCCGAACCTGTCATACGAGAATCCTTTCCCATGCTAGTCACAATCTCACACACAATCCGCACTATAGCAGGGCAAAGGCCGCCGAGCAGTCTACCGGCATTACATTCCATTGAACCGATTGCAGATTACACATTAAACACGCACATTGACATACAGATCACGTGTGTGTATACACGTGTGTGAAGCGCTCATGGCACGAACAAAGCATCTTGGCCTTTTCCGTACTTTCCAGCTTTCTCTGCAATGCCACAGCGACCTGCATGCTTTGCAAAGCTAGAGCACTGACAGAACTACGAGCAGCAACCGAGCATCCACTGCCAAGTTCTGCGGCATAAACGGAGCGTGGCGGTTCTACCCAGCCCTGCAAGGCTCCCAAACTTCCGCAGCCTCCGGAAAGTCTGGCCAGCGTCCCGGCTTCTGTGCCTGCACGTATGGTACCATTGAGAGGCAACCTCTACAACAACCTGCCAGACCTCAAACTGCAGCCCCAACTCTTTTTCTTTTTAGGCTAGCCACCTCCCAACTAGCAACGTCCAGAAGCTCGTCACTTCCTCAGATGGCGGAAGCCGTTCTGGAAGACAAGCTCGCGAACACAAGGCGAGGAGAAATCATTGCAAGCTGATCTCGCACGGCTCTTCTCGCAGCCTCCAAGCGGAAAGGTGACGAGAGCCCTCAGCGCGACAGGACTCGCCCCAGACGTCGGATCCCCGGACTTTTGGCCAGAGCTCCTCACCTATCGTTCCCAACTTTTGAGCCTCTGCAGGCAAACTCCACACTCAAAGGATATAGATATATATCCCACGACACGCGGAGTATATCCCCGGCCTTGGGCTGCACATAGCCATCATGGGATGGTGAGATAAAGGCTCCGGCGACTTCGAAACCTTCCCCAGGCTTAGGGAGAAGCCTTTCACCCCTTAGCACCTCAAAGTACCTCAACCCCATCCCGGGCCACATGCCTCGCTTCAAAGGCCTGCGCCTACAAGCGTGCATCCCTTTCAACTGGCCTTCTCTCCTCAGCCGCTCAGCAGCCTGCTTCAGATCATTCATCACACTGTTGGCGAAACTGGTGGTTTTCAGCTGAAACCACGGCTTTCGGTTGAACGAGTAGAGGAGTACATTTGTACACTCGCTTAGTCAGGTTGGAACTCGGGGGTCGAAATCAGGTACAAGATTCTGAGTTTCTGATTGTTGTACGTATGAGAGGGCAGACCCTATAGGCTATAGGTACTCTAGGTCTAGGCCATTTGGGCGCAACGTAGGTTCTCGGAAAACGGCTTATTGCGGAGACTGTCTGCGCCTGGCTGGATTCGCTAGCTTACCGTACAACGAAGTAGTGTCATTGCAATGATTCCTACTACAGCAAGCGATGTTCAAAACAAAAGCCTCAAAGCACAACGCCCTCGCGCCCGGTAGTAGGAGTTGTCAGCTCATAGCTTATCAGGAGCACGATGTTAAAAGAAGCTGCCTCAAAGCACGACGCCCCGCTGATGGCGCCCGGTGGTAGGAGTTATCAGCTCATGGCTTATCCGAAGCTCGTTTGATGTCCTGCTTCGGCTCGCACGTCACCTGCTTTTTGCTTGCCTTCCAATGCCTGCTAGACCACTACAGAAACCATCCACCAAAGGTGTATGCCGTATGCCCCACAGCCACCCACATTCTGATCCGATTCCCTTCCGCAGCTGCAAAGAAGCCACTTGCATCCCCAGCAAACCACCCACGCCTTTTGCACCAGCTCCGTGTGCCCCAGATGTGGGGGGTTCATGGCACCGGTCGTCCTCATGTCGACTTCTTGTTGACATCTCGTCACCATTGTCACACTAGCCCACTCAGGCATGGACAGCAGGACTGCCAATTTTCCTGAAAAGCAGAGCGATGCGATGGAGGACGGTTTTCTTCAGGTCTCAGCTTGCCCATTGCTGGGTTGACGAACGTCAAGCTTTCTCGATCCCTTGAAGAGTCTGTTTTCTGCCCAGTTGCGACTGGCAGATGTGCTGCCGCCTCTTACCGCGACCCCTCGCGCCACGGAGAAAGCCTTTCTCAGTCTCATACAGCAAACCCCCGCTGCTGCCGGCTACCTGTTGCCGAAAATGCAAGGTTTCTCGCCTCGAGCTGGGCCTTCAACTTCTCGAGCGGCCACAAGCCCTGCAAGCTCCCAAAATCCCAGAATCCTGAACTCTTGGGGGAAGGGTCATGCCGCCCTGCCTCCCTTCTGTCGTATTCCTCTTCGGAATCTTCGTCTTCCTCCGAGCCCTCCTCCTCCTCCTTGGCAACGGCCGAGTCCTGCCACCACTGGCTAAGGCATGATTAGCTTTCTCATCATTGCCTGTTGTTGGGATTGCTGCTGCACCTGAAGCGGTAGGAGGAGTGGCAGCACCAGCGGCAGGAGAACGAGCAGCAGCAGCCGCATGTGTGATGATAGCAAGGGTGTCACTGGAAGCAGACAGCGGCAGTGGAAGTGACAGCAGCAGTGGCAGTTGCACTCTCGTGATATTCGTAGTAGCAATCACAACAGTAACGGCAGCAGCAAGGACGAGCAGCAGAAGCTGTAGCGGTAGCAGCAGCAGGAGCAGGAGCAGGAGCAGGAGCTGTAGCAGTAGCAGATGCAGTAGCAGAAGCAGTAGCAGAAGTAGAAACAGTAGAAGTAGTAGCAGTAGCAGTAGCAGTAGCAGTAGTAGTAGTAGTAGTAGTAGCAGTAGTAGCAGTAGTAGCAGTAGTAGCAGTAGTAGCAGTAGTAGCAGTAGTAGCAGTAGTAGCAGTAGTAGCAGTAGTAGCAGTAGTAGCAGTAGTGGTAGTGGTAGTAGTGGTAGTGGTAGTGGTAGTGGTAGTGGTAGTGGTAGTGGTAGTGGTAGTGGTAGTGGTAGTGGTGGTAGTGGTAGTGGTAGTGGTAGTGGTGGTAGTGGTAGTGGTAGTGGTAGTGGTAGTGGTAGTAGTGGTAGTGGTAGTGGTAGTGGTAGTGGTAGTGGTAGTGGTAGTGGTAGTGGTAGTGGTAGTGGTAGTGGTAGTGGTAGTGGTAGTGGTCGTAGTGGCAGTGGCAGTGGCAGTGGCAGTGGCAGTGGCAGTGGCAGTGGCAGTGGCAGTGGCAGGGGCAGTGGCAGTGGCAGTGGCAGGGGCAGTGGCAGTGGCAGTGGCAGTGGCAGTGGTAGTGGTAGTGGTAGTGGTAGTGGTAGTCGTAGTAGTCGTAGTAGTCGTAGTAGTAGTAGTAGTAGTAGCAGAAGTAGTAGGAGAAGTAGGAGGAGGAGGAGGAGTAGTAGTAGTAGTGGTAGTCGTCGTCATGGTGGTGGTTTCGTGGTAGCTGGTAGTGAGTGACAGTGGCAATGTCAGTGGGAGTGGTCATGGTAGTGGTCGTGGTAGTGGCAGTAGTGGTGGTGGTGGCAGTAGTAGTAGTAGTAGTGCAGTAGTAGTATGTACTGGTAAGTAGTAGTAGCGGTAGCAGTACTAGTAGTAGCAGTAGTAGCAGCAGTGTGTAGATGTACCACTCGTCGTTGCAGTAACGGTGGCAGTAGGTAGTAGTAGAAGTAGTAGTAGTAGTAGTAGTAGTAGCAGTAGTAGTAGTTGTTGTTGTAGTAGTAGTAGCAGTAGTAGCAGTAGTAGCAGCAGCAGTAGTAGTCGTCGTAGTAGTAGTAGTAGTAGTAGTCGTAGCAGTCGTAGTAGTCGTAGTAGTAGTAGTAGTAGTAGTAGTACTAGTAGTACTAGTACTAGTACTAGTGGTAGTAGTAGTAGTAGTAGTAGTAGTAGTAGTAGTAGTAGTAGGTCATAGTACAGAATTATCAGCGGTCGTAGTAGTAGTAGTAGTAGTAGTAGTAGTAGTAGTAGTAGTAGTAGTAATAGTAGTAGTAGTAGTGGTAGCAGCAGCTGTAGTAGTAGCAGTAGTAGAGGTAGTAGTAGCAGCTAGTAGTACTAGTAGAAGTAGAAGTCGAGGTGGAAGTGCAGAAGTAGAAGTAGAAGTAACTGATGGTAGTAGGAGTGCATGTAGGCGTAGTAGGGCAGCAGAAGCAGCGGTGGCGGCAGTGATATTCTAGAAGTAGTGGCACCGGTATTGGCTGCGAGGAGGACAGCAAAGATTAAAATCAGGAGAGCATCAGTCGCACAAGTCTGGGCACGACGACACAACACCGAGTACGACTGTGGTTTCGTTGGGACTCTTGCATGCATGCTGCGTGATGGGGCTCATTGTACCCTTCATCGGCCTGTGGATCCATCGGCTCAGGCGGAACGATGCCCTCCACCGACGTGCCAATTTCCTGAAGAGGGTGTTTGCATATCGAAGCCTTCTTTTTCTATCGGCTTCTGATGTCCAGTGCTACGTCTTGCGTGTGTTGGCATCTTGTTCGTAAGTTTTCTCGGTACGCAGTCTTGCAGTTTGCCCGTGTTGGCGAACGAAGGGGAAAGGTAAGACCCTCACGCCCCCTGGCTGTTTTGCGTTACTTGGCAGCTCAGAGTGGGCCACAGAACTGCACGCGCGTGAAGCTGCGAAACAAGCTTCGCGCCTTCAGGGAGCTGACACTTATTCATCTTATTCAGATAGTTCAAGCGGACTTTGCTGGTTTTATCGGCCAACTGCTTGTTCTTTGAACAGCAGCGTCGAAGTCTCTGGTGATTCCAGCACTCTCCTGAACATGCACCATCTCCCAATCATGTTACGAATGCCCTCCTTCAATATTATGTACAGGTTTGACAGGATACGCGACGGCAGAAAGTCTTTTGAGATTCCATCCTGTTCGCACGGATGCCGCACGAGTTCATGCCGGCCGAAATGGTTGGAACATCTGGAAACACCGGCAACACTAGCAAGAACTGCTGGCTACAACTGTCGTCTTTGCAGATTCCTGCTATATGTTGCAGGCAAGATCCTCGTGACTGTCCCAGCACAAGATCACATCGTAACACGATGCACTCATGGCTGCGCTGTGGCACGTGCCATTTACTCGCTTATTGGATTCCGATATGTTTCCGCTCTAGGTTCTACATGCAGCTGCTCCATGCAACACACACGAGCTGGCCATACGGGCACAGGTAGCTGTGATCCTTTGAGCACTTGATGGGTGCACAATGCGGTTCACTGTCGAAGCCGATGCCTCTGAGAACGAGCCGCAAATGCTGAGTGCAAAGAGCAGCAAAAACTCAAAGGTGGCAACAGCTTGCAGCCGATCAGAGAAGGCCGAGGTTGGCTGCTTTGCGTCCTGAGAGCCTGCACCGGATCGCGATCGTGACCGCCGGCATGCGTTTTGTGCCGGAGAATGTGAAACCGCGGTGGTCATGGCAGCTTAGCTGGCCAAGCAAAAATTTGCTGGATCCTCGCCAGCAAGGCACATTAGCACGATTTCCTATTTGGTACGGAAGTGGAACTGCATATTGCAAACCTGCACACAGGTTCAGCCAGTGGCAATCAGCTCAGATCAACATTGTCTTTTTCTGTCACAAGCATGATTCTGAACCTGGGCGTTCTGTGTACACGCCAGCTGTCTCTGATTCGATGAAGACAGCTGCAACATCCGACATCTCATGTCATCTCCGAAGGCGTTTGAGAGCCACTGTGAGGATCGTGATGCGGGTCATCAGGCGACGTCTTATGGTACATGCCTTGGCACACAGGTCTCTCTGACCTATCTGGAGCACAGCACACGGGCAGTCACAGCAGTCATTGCTCGCCTGAGGTTCACACTTTCAGGAGTGAGAGCAGACGGACCCAAGTAAGGTGCCCCAGAAAGCTCATATAGCTCATCCATCATAGCTTGCATAGTCACCTGCAGAACCATGCAGGACCCATGCGCTCTCGAGCCATTTACAGATGGTCAGCGCAATTTCAGCCGCACTTCAGAGCACATCAGATTGTGCGCTTGTCGGTAGGATTCACAACACGACTGCAGCAGTGCAGCTTGTCTACTGTACTTGGAAGCTCCGGAGGCTGACAAGATGTCGCCCCCGGGCAACTTCAGTACAGCATGCCATTGAGCTACGCCGCAACAGCAGTCAAGAAGCAGGTACAGCAACCAGGATTTCAGACCCCATCTCATCATTGAAACTGGTTCGAGAATGGCTGATTCAAGACTTCCGGTGCCGGCTGCACGGACTTCACCACATGCTTAGGCATCCGATCTCCGTCGGGCTGAGGTGCCGACAAATGATGCCCTCACCTGCGGCAGAGCTTCGCAAGATGATCAGTGTTTCCGGTGTCAGACCTTGTCATCTTGCTAGACTCAGGAGTCGGGTTCTTGTCGCAGTAGCGATCAGCAATGGCCACGGCCTTCTCATCGAGCTCTGCGATGGTGTCTTCCACGTTCATGCCCTCAGGAAAAGGAGTTCACTGCTGCGTCACAACAATACCACTGCTGCACTCGGCTGAGTTTGGCATGAAAGGTCGGAGCACCTGCTGCTGCAGTCGAGAGAACCGCTGCTTGACTTCTGAGTCGACCTGTCAGCTTGAGTACTTTTCTCTACCAGGCAGTCGCTGATCGACATGGAAGATTCCAACCTGGAGCAGGGTCTTGCCACTCGGCGGCTCGGCCAAAGTCATCACTCCCCGCAACACCTCCTTCCATGCGGCATCCCAATCAGCCTAGATTGGGCTGAGAATAATTTGCGCAAGGCCTGGAAGCTGACTTTGGAGTCCGACTCATCTGCTTCCAGCCAGTCGAACATGTCCAACAGATCCTCTTGGCCACAACTTTGTATCGACTTGCTTGCCGAGCTGGCGAAAGAGCAGCCGATGGGTTTTGGGGGTTGCAACAAAGCCAAACATTCATTCGATGGAGGGCCGGAATTTCACTGACTGACAGAGGCCGCCTTCTTTGGGACCGAGGGCACCTCAAGAAGCCATGCTGACGACTTCTTGTCGAATGATTGACGCAGCCTTCCAAGCGCCCAGCGACATCCATGATCTTCTTCGCATAAAACGGAACCTTCAAAACGTCTTGCCAGTCTCTGGCTGCAAGCCTTCAGCCGACAAAGTGTCTCCGACTGTCTCAGACGCCTATGTATGCTACTCTGTGCGATGATGCAAGGCCTTTTGTCAGTGGAGAGGCCATGCGATGCAAAGAAAACGTCGTTCAGGGCCTTCTGAACCTGCAGCACCGCGACGCACACGTCAAAGCGCAGCGTGCCGATTACAAAAGCCCCCTCCATGCTACCGGAAGAAGCTTTTTCAGCAGGTTGGCCTTCGCTCGCCGTTCCCCTTGCAGAGCATCGTCCTGCTCACCGGAAGTCGGACGACACAGCACCGCCAGAGACTCCATCCCATGGCTGCCCCGGCCTTCTGAGACTGCGCCTCCCTGGCATAGATCATGTTGTCGCTGACCACCTGGCAAGTTCCGTTTGCCGGGCCTTTCCGGTACCCGTCACCGTACCCGATTTAGATTCAGAGGCCCCGACACCGGTCATCACCTCGAAACGAGTGATTCTGTGAAGCCGAGCAGGCTGGGGACATGCGCGGCTATTCCTATCCTGGGCTTCCGGCCGACAGCAAAGCCCACGTTGAGATGATAATGAAAAGGACAAACATGAACTTGAGACTTGGACACCTGTGCTCAGCATGAAGCTGCCTCTCGGCATGGACTATAATGGTGCCGCGTCGCCGCGTCGCAGGCCCCCCCCACATCCTCCCACCACCCATGGTATGCCCCCCCCCCGCCCCCAAGCCAGGCCTCTCGTCCCATCAGACAGTCACGCGTCATCCGCGTAACTCCCCCCCCAAGCCAGGCCTCGCCTCTCGCCTTGGCAAACGGGGGGGGGGGGGGCGAGAGGGATAACCCACAACCATGGAACCACAAGACAGCGGACCACAGGGGCGGGGTGGGCAAGGATAATCCACACATTTAACCATAGGGCTCCTTCCCCTTCCCCTCTCTTCGCCACACAAATGAGAATGATGGGGATGATGTTGTGCACAATGATGTTGATTTGCTAATCCCAGTGTGGCTGTTGGTGGTACCTTTCCTCTTATGTTGATCTGGGCTTCGGCTCTGCATGTTCATTGCTTTATCTAGTTGAAACCTGTGATGTTCTTGCGAAAACTGTATCGACCGTTGTCATTCCAAGCCACGTTTCGGCTGGGTTCGTTAAAAGTAAGCTTGAGCACATCTTTGAATGATTTTCATTCGGGACTCTTGAGCAAGGGACCGGAGGAGAGTGCGGATGGGGATCATGACCACCATCTTTGCCATCATCATCATCACCATCACCATCATATTCATGACTATCATTGGCTTTGGAGCTCAGGGCAGATCGGAGTTCAATGGATCTGTATCACATCCTACGTTCCAAACCCTTAGCAACCGGACGCCCAACCAGCATTAGCCATGGAAGGTGGCACAGCCGACCGCAACCACAGGGGGGAGAGGGGCCCACACCACAGGGAACCACAGGGGGCGAGGGTGGTATACCATGGGGTGGGGGGGGGGGAGGGGGGGCCTAGCAGCGCTGCACCATATATCGGTGTCATGCTGTACACGCTTGCATGACTGAGGGCTCTGCGCATCCAAGAGAGGCATCACATCAGGCCACTCCTGCAAAGCACATAACAGATGCCATTCGACGATCTTCCATGCATCATCCACGGTCGAAGCCTCACCATTCATCAGGACGAAGAGCGTGAACATGGAGTCAGGCACATTCTGAAAATTGGCTTTTGCAGCGTCTGGCACATCCTTCCGGTGAAGCAGGTCATTGCACAGAACTTAACAAAGCATAAACAGATGCTGAAGCACGAAGACCAATGAGGCCCGCCTCTATGTGGGTCTCGCGGACAATACGCGTGATCACAATTGCTGACCTTTGAACCGGCGATCGCGGAAGTCGGCTGAAAGTCGGTCACGCTGCGAGAAAGGTCTTAGTCTGATCAATCAGGTCTGAGTTGTGGACGCATAGAGCGCCACCATTGTAAGGAGCAGAACCCAGAACATGCTTTGAACAGCCTTGTCAAACAGATGGCCCAGCATCACCATCCTGCTGCGCAAATTCTGCCTCAGCAATGCCGAGGGCCAGCAAATAGAGCGGCTGAACTGCCTGTCGAAAGAAATTGCAGGCATCGGCAGACACGTCACGTATAAATGATACCGCAAGGCGCGGCGGCGCCTTCACGAGTCTGAGAACTCGCAAGATCCTGGCGCTGCACTAAGGCTACGTTCCCCTGCAGCTATCGGCGGCTAAAGCAGGTGCTAGATGTCAGCAGTGTGACCAAGGTGTGCCTAAACCAGGAGACTTAGAAACCTCTGTCCTGAGCATTCGCAGCAAGCGAAAGAGCATGAGCGAGCTCCCCAGCTCATGACTTTGATCTCGACCATACACCGCAATGAAAACGATCTTGATGACCTGCAGTATTGTGTCTGTCACTTGCCACACGAAGATTGAAGGTTTGGGACTTGCACGGGGAACCTCTTATCGCAGGTTGGCCACGTGAAAACTGAAAACATACACACACACACACACACACGGAGACACGCACACCGCGTAAGCAACTACAGTAGCAATTCTCCGACGCCCTGGATCAGCAGGTCTTGCTCCAAGCTGCCCATTGGTCGAGGGTGCCCAAGACCACGATGATCATGTCCAGCCAATTCCAAACGTGGTCCTACTGGTATGATGCTCAGACCGCCAGGCAGTCTAAGACGGTACATGATAGCACATGATTGCTCATTAGCTGTAAAGCTGTGCGGCGTCCTCAGACGTGAAGAAGTGAAGCCAGCCCTGCTTTCGGATGTTGACCTGCAGCCACGGAACCCTTGCTTCCAGACGCCCTTGCAAAAGCGACGTAATTGCACTCAGGTTCTGCAGTAATGATTGACAGCACTTTGCCCTGGATGGGGACCATCTCAATGCTTCAGTGATTTGGCAAACGACTCCATTAGCCCAGGCGCGTCCACAGTACTTATATAATCTTATATACACAGCCGCTACAAGTAAGAGTCTTAGGGCATCCAGCAGCACTTCTGAGCTATGAGCAGCCAGTTCAAAAAGGAAGAACAACAGAACCTCAGCAGTGATCGATCTGACATATCTGACTGCTTGGAGACGCCCTGAATCGATCCAACCGCAGATATTTGTCTTCGATGGGTCCCGAGCCAAGTCGTTTATGGGTTCCCAAAGCGGAGACTGGATGTCAGTCTCCAGGCCTCAGCACAGGTTGGGCGAATATGCGCAGTGATCTTCAAGCCCTCACGAAATTGGTCAGCGCATTGGCTCCGAGCCCATCAGGATCACACTGGTGATGATCACTGCAGAGACCACCTGCCACTCATTCAGTTTGGAGCGCAGAGGAATCAGACGCCCTCTGAGACTGTGTGTGGGGTCATGGCTCATGCGGAAGCTTTGCAGGCTGAGCTGGTGGCTGAAGCGAAGGCCACGCCCCTCGTGACAGTTGCCAGGTGAACCGGTTTGGGTTGCATCCAGAAGCAAATGCCAGGTGTGTTTGAAACAGCAGAGAGGCGCCAAACTCATAAGACACAACACTGAGCCGTCGAATGAGAGCACGGCTCGGTCCACCGAAGATCTGAGCGAAAAAGCACCTGAAAGGGAAGACATTGACATCCACAGGTCTGAAGGTCTGACCGAAGTTCCCAAAATCCGTGTTGAAAGATAATTGAAGGTCTCGACAAGCAAGCGGAATGCTGCCCAGCCAGAATACATTGAAACGCGTAGCGTGCCATCGAATATTTCTTACGATTGCCAGGATAAACTGCACTATCTACTGACAAGTCATGTCCTGGCGTCACTTCGGTCTCGAATTCAGCACTGACCCCTCCACTGCAGTGATCTTTTGGCGAGCCCCGAGCCCCAACGAGCTTCACCACGCGGATGAACCTGGCAATTGCCCAGTGCTACGTTGACTCAAAACCGCGCGCTCCGAATCGCGAATCGCGCCTAAGCACTCGGATGCCTCGCAAGACCGGCAGCCAGACGCTGGCCTGCAAACAGTTGGAAGGATGTAACGACCTTGATAACCAGGACCTTGCAGCTACGAAGTGTTTGGCTCAAAGTAGGACAGCGGAAAGGACAGGCTAGCCAGTAAGCTCTAGCCAGTATCAGATCTGGTCGGCTCAAGCGGCTGTCGCACAGCGTGCCTGTGACTTGACTCCAATATGAGCATTCAATGATGGAAATATCCAGCGGTCGAATACGCCCGCACAAACAATAACCTTGGAAGCAAGCTGGATCCAGGTGGACTATTGCGGCGCCACACAACATCTAGAATCTAGAATCTAGAGTCTTGAACCATCGGCTCGCAGCCTTACGTCCGGCAGGAACGGAGGCAACAAACTGACACCATGCTTCACGTGCCAAGGCACGAAATCGAAGAGATTCCACATGCCATCGACAGCATGGGCGCAGAATCGCAATCGAAAATGAAGCCTGAGGCCAGGCCGTCGGGATAGACATCCATGACGCGACTAGGTTCATTGAAGCCTCGACTGGGGCTGCTCTGTCAAGATCCCCACATCCTGGAACCTACCCCGGCGAAGCTCTGAGTCGTGTGCGCGGAGCAACGGGACTGTTTGGAGGCACAAGCGGGTGCCCGCCGGTAAGCGGTAAGGAAGCCCCAACCGGGGCAACAGAGCCGAAGCCATCAACGGGCCCCCACGAAACGTCCGTGCTCGTGCTCTCCACTCAAGCGCAGCCAAGCAGCAGTCGCATCACGACCTAGCACCGGCAATCTTTATGGCCGCATTCACGAGCATCCAGAATGGCAAACACGAAATGCCAGTCCTCAAGAACTCAACCAATACTTCCAGCCTCGATGGTGTACAGCACCAGGCAAGTGTCGTTTACGTTGTCGAGGACCTCCACAGGTCTGTGCGAGGGCGGAGCGAGAAGATGTCACGTTGCGTTGCACCTTCGCATCCTCGTCAGTCACATCACACGCAACCTGCTCGGCAAAACAGCGCCACCAGGTATTCGGAACCCAGTGCCACTTCGTGCATGAGGCATGGAAGGCCAACCGTGCAGAAAGTGTTCAGCACGCATGTCTGCTGTGTACCCATGCGTCCTCCGGATTTCTATGTGCGTCTCTTTGAATGCGCATTCGCTTCTACAATGCTTGTGCTTGCGTTTATCTGTGTGCGCGTGTGCCCTTGTGGTGATCATCTTCTGTGAAGTCTACAATCTACAAAAAGTAATCAGAAAGAATCCATTGCATTCAGCAATATGCGGTCCTTGGGCCTCCTCACTAACCACCCCGGTCCTAGAGTCCCAGAGGCCCCAGCGCTTTCATGCCATCAGTTGTGCCCGAACTCATTAGCTTCGGTTTTTTCGCCACCTGGATGTAGAGGCACATGATGTTGAAGGCAACCACCAAGCCGGACCTGGCTTCTCTACGAATCTAGGTGTCGCGATGCTCGAAGCATGTTTAAGCACCAGGCAGCACGAGAAACCAATCGGACTGGATGAAGCCCAGAGCACCTCCAAGTTTTGGGTATCCTCATGCTCATATACTGTAGCATCAGCTTACCCTACGCTTCGAGTGCCGAGCCTGGCAGTCTCATATCCTCCTGAAAGCGACATCAGCTGTCTGTGTTTGCACTGACATGATGGGACGTGGATCACAGGCTGCAGTTGCAGAAACCGCGAAACCGCGGGCGACCAGCAGGGCTGAAGCATGGATTTGAGCATCTGGCCCGGTGCGCTTCCGGCGACCAGGTGGGATAGGGCAGAAGCTGCTGCGCCTGCAAGATGCAAGCTGCAATGCCAAGGAGTGGCATCCGATACAGACAGCTGAAGTCTAATTCTGAACATTTCTGCAACCCGCAGGTTGTTAGCACACATGGCCGCGCGATGCGAGCATGACTTTGACTCTTGAGGCCGCTCCTGGGCATCATTCTCGGATTCCAACTCGTAGAGCTCCCTTGGCCCAGGAGACTGTAAGGAAACTTCTAGGACACTCTTTTGGCCTGCGGCAGGATATTTAAAGCCCAAAGCCTCCTCGGCCAAGGGGCGGTTTGAAGAGCTGCTCGTCGAAGTCCGAAGACAGATGGCCGGAGACCAACCTGCACAGCTCCGATTGCAGAAGTAAAGGTCAGGGTCCTTGGGAGTTCCACTCTTTCTCTGCTTCGGTGAAGAGAACACCTCATCCTGCAACTCATCAAAACCTTTCAACATGCCTATCTTTCCAGTCCCTCGCCAAAACAGCCATCAACACCCGCTTTTTTGCAGTCCCTGCCTTCCCGTGCTGGTCGGAGTCGTCCTCGGAAGAGCTTCGGAAGCGGAAGCACTGAAGCAGCGCATGCAGAGACCCACTCAGATTCGAGGACGTGCAGGGAGACAGGGCCCTGACGCCCGAGATGCTCGCTGCGAAGACCTCGGGCTCGGGAGGCAGTGTGAGGGCAAAGCAAAAGGAAGCGGGCGGCCCTCCATCGCTTTTGCGTTTCGCTCAGCCCAGCACACTCGACGAAACGGCGCCTCTCCCAAGAGACATGGAATGGTGGAAACACATTGGGGCCCAGGCAGCCAAGCCGCGGAGGACGAGGAAGGGCTGAGCTCTCCTCGCCGATCCTGACAGCGTGCTGTTCCTCTCTGAGCAGGGTGGGCTCTAGGCTCCCTGCTTCGGATCGGGATGATGCGGACGACCTCACGGCTCCAGGCTGTACGGCATGTGGGATAATACTGTCTTACAGATCCTGGGGTGCTGGGGTGCGGACGGAGAGGACTCGGGTCCCGAAGCCTCCGCCTCGATAGGTGTAGGTCCTCGAAGAGACGCGCTGATGTGCAGGTGCAGTCAAGCATGCGTAAGGCGTCTTTGCAGCCCGGGGTCCATGTCTGGAGCCACGGTCCATGGAAGTGCACAGAACGAAAGCTGCAGTTGTTTAAGAACCCATAGTCTTAGTACGGCTGGGTTTCTTGAAGGTTTGTTGGTCCGTGTCACTTTGCTGCACCATGCGTCCTGAGTGGAAACCAGCTTTTGCTGTGGTTAAACGAATGTGTGCCATGCAACGTTTGCAAAGCTGTGCGAAACGCTGTTCTGAGCAGTCTTGCTGCCTGATTGTGGTCCTATTTCTCCGGTCATGATCTCTCGTCTATCTAAGTGGCCTTCTCGAGCCTAGATACCCCGGCGAATTGCCCTCAAGAAGGGGTGGCAATGCGAAAAGAGCCGATGATGCATCACCACATCGGGATCCTGTTTGGGGATCAGACGGCACCTGCATGCGGGGCGCCGGCCCCAGCTGCTGGCTTAGCGGGTTCACCACCTGCACAAACTCTGGCATATGGCTCTCGGGAGCAACACGAATCTAACACTAAAGTAAGCTCTTCATCTTTCAGGTCTGGGATACAGGCCGGTTGCCCAGCCATGGTTCCCTGGCTTGACAAGACATGCGAGAAGAGTTGGGAACTGCGGCTCTAATTCCAATCCATGATGTTTGGCCGGCATGCGACAAGACCACCCACTGGCATCCACAACATGCTTCTGTGGCCCACTCCTCACTGGTCACTGGACTCAGACACATGGCCGCGCCTCTGCCGCAGCAGATCTTAGGAAACCGGTGCTACTGTAACCAGCTGGGCCCAAATCGAGGCAAAAGTCATGTGCTCCGTGCAAGCACATGCCATATCAGTGCCCAATTGGCGGCACAAAGGCACGATGAAACCAGCACTCTCTACAAGGACTCTCTGACACTCTAACAGACACCGGTGGCACAATGCGCGGTATTTTGTCAGCGATTCTCTTTAAAGGGCGATGTTCATGAACTTCTTCTTTGAGAACTGGAACCTCGGTAGCTCCAAAACTCATGCAAGCGACCGGTGCACAACACTTGCAGTAGCAGCTTTGACTCTGTAATGCAAACTCCCTCTAGAAAGCTTTCTCCCTCTCGACCTCCGTCCCTCCAGCCAAACAAACGCGACCATCTCAGCCCACCACCACCATTTGTTCGGCTGTCCGTCTGGATAGAACATGGGCAACAGCCTGGACGCCGTCTCCTGGAATTAGTGGTGTGGCTGCAGGGCACTGCGGTGGTGTTGTCAAACTGTACTTCGGGTTGAGCAGCTTCAAACCCCCACTGCGACTGCTGCCGCATGCCTGCCGAAGCTGCTTCAGGTACGCCTGCCGTGGTTTCGATTCCGGTATTCCATTGCACCTGACAAGACGGGCCTTGGCCATTTGGCAGTCCTGAGGTGGCCCGGCTTTGAACCAGCTGCCGAGGATGAACCTCACACAGCTTGGCAGGCGCCCGCGTGACCATGACCTGCCCTGATGCGAGCGCTGCGGTCTCTTGGGGCCGAGCCCGGAGTCTCCGGGTCCCGGCAACTCGGAGGCAGCCACGACCTGAGAAAACTCCGAAACCGGAGCCCCTCCCCCGCCTCCCCCCTCTGGGCGAAACCTCCAGCTGGCGCGCCGCATCGTCGGCGCTGCCGGCCTGGATGCGAGCGGCCGCGGCGTCTTTGATGCAGCACGCCACGTCTGACTTCACAATAGCAGACGTTGTGTACCCCACCTGTGAAGCCACCGACAGGCATTTTTGAATCCACAGGGTCAGGTACACCAAAACCTGACACAGATTCAGCTCTATTCTTTTTGCAGCGAACTCATCGAGGCAACACGAAGCTTGAGGCTTGAATGACCCCCTGAAAAATCGTGAACATGAAAGGAACTGGGCACATCGCCCGATCTGCATCGCCCAAGACCTGCAGCTACGGCAATCGAGAGAAGGGAAGGCACGGGCAGTGAAAGAGCACGGGGTGGATGGTTTCACGAAGTGTTCTTCCGATTCCAGTGGTTGCCGGTAGTCTCCGCATGCGACTGGCATCACAGCAGCTTCGCCAGCATACGCACACCTTTCTCCAGGCAGCTCCCCGAGTCACGGTGTCACGGTCTGTGCTTGGTTTCCAGTAGCTGCGCAACCACTTCACCCAAGGTAACATTGAAAGATTCCATGGCCTTGCTGACTTTTGCAGCTGCAGGCTCCTCCGAAGACTCTCGTGAATAACTCCACTGCAGGAACAGGTTCGTCGGGAAGCGTCTATGCATCATGAATGGCAAGCACATGCCCAAAGAGTGCAGCGTCACATTCTGCAGAGTTGCTGAACCTTGGCTTACAAACCTAGCAACCCAGGACTTGTGCAGGTGCATTGCTGTGACGTACATCCACATCTTGCTGGGGCAACCAAAGCCAGGTAGAGCCAACAGAGTGCTCAGCTGTGTTTTGCTGGCAAAAGCTGGTAGTGCCTTCCCAGTCTCCAGCTCTGCAAGCAAGGCGGCACGCAGGGCTTGGCGTCCTCTGCACCAGTCTGCCAGAGTAATGCCATAAACATCTTTCACCCACTCCATGGAATAGGCGTAGTGCGTAGTATGTGAGCCTGGCGCGGAACACCTTGCTGCCACAGCATGGAATGAAGCTAAGTCTGTGTAGTCCAGAAGGTTGGACCAACTGATTCCCGCTGGAGAGAGCGCAGAAATCTGTCTGATCAGCTGGCAACTGTCTACAGTTAACTCGTCCTGCCAAATCTCGATCTCAAGTCTTCCTTCCACGAGCAGCTGTCGGATGCTATTGAGCTTCTTGCAGATATCGTTCACGAAAAGTTGGACGATTGAGTCTGCCTCATCCGACACAGGCAGGTAGTCCTCCAAATTCATTGTGGCGAAGATGGAGTCTGCGTTGTGCAGTGGAAGGGAACCGAAATGCGACGCCCACATGGTGATGCTACCCACTGCCAGCTGGTCGGCGCTCTCCTCCCTCTCGTCCCATACGTCTCCGGTCAGGAAGCATCTGCATGCTGCCAGCCGATCCCGTTGCCGAACAAGACTTGCAATTGTACAAGCATCCCACTTGCGGGCGTCGCTGACAAAGTACTGCAGCCACTCCTGCCGACACCTTGTGAGGTCCGGTGCTGCAGTGGATTTCCAGAAGTCCACAAGCTGACGTATTCCGGGCTTTTGAGCGGGCGGCTTCAAGGCCGATACGGTTCGCTTGAAGGATGAAAATGTTCCCCTGGACCAAGTTGATGAATACCACACCTGCAACACGTCATGCACTGGAATGCTAACGTCCTTAAGCATTGCTGCAATGACCAACGTCTTCGCCACTGCAAAATTGTTCAGGTCGATGCCGACGAAGCGAACGTTGGTAGCTTGTTCCTGTATGCTGGCATCCAGCAACACGCGTAGGTCATTGAATCCGACAGCAACATATACAGAGTTGGCGGATATCGACATTGTGTTGGGCGGGGAGTTGCTGAAGTTGGTGCGGAAGTGGTGGAAGTCATGCTGCTTTCGCTGCTCAGGAAGTACGTCGCCAATCTTCAGGCCATCGAAGCAGGTCCTGGAAGTTTGAGGACTGTGCTGTTCACTTAGAGTTCGTTGCCATCTCAGCTCTGTCGCGGCCATGTAGCCATTTAGGAGAAATTCCCAGGCCTTGTCCGGTTCAAGCCTTTCCGGCCATGACTTGTTCTCACAGGCTTCGCGGAACTCCATCGGAAAGCAGGGTGGAGACCGTCTTTCTGGGCAGTTTGCGAGCACCCTAGACATGTAAGTCGTTTCCAGTTCAGGACAAATCTCCTGGAGGTTGTGACCTTTGACGGACACTGTGCCCTGCACAGGGACCCCATTTTCTGATTCCAACTGCACTTCCCATCGTTCGGCCGACGGAATCCACCGCAGGATGCTTCCGTAGCGCCCGTTGAGCTCAGAGCGAGCTCGAAGGCCTCTGACCCGAACATAGGCTCCTTTCATCATCCCTGAGTGCCAACCCAAGTGCCCAACGAGACCAGATCTCTTGAGCCTTAAGCATGGAAGCACTTGAGACTTGCCCGCTCGACAACGACTTATCTCTCGAACAAACTCCCCATTCAGCTTTCCACTTCATCCTTCTGTTCTGCGCCTCGAAATTCTTGAATAGAATGTTCCACCGAAAGCTCCTGCGGCCCGGCTCGGCTTCGGCTTCCTGTCTCGAGTCTCTCCGTGCGGTGAGCTCTCCAATCGATGCTTTTGAGTCCATGACTCTCCAGGCTACAGGGATGCCAGCCCGAGGAAAGTGTTGCAGGAGGAGGCGTTGTACTTCTGCACTCACTTTCCAGGCAAGCATGAGAGCAGCTCCGTTGGCAACTTGCAATCAACGCGCACAAGCTACTCACAATGTTGAATTGAAACAGAGGGAGAGAAATCTAAATATGCAGCATGCAGTCAACATGCGGAGGAATGCACTCTTGGACAGGTGAGACTTGCCCACCAAGACTGTCCACGAAGCTGCTAGGGCCGTTAGGGTTTATGATCCAAGCCGAAGATTGAACTCCTTGTGCAGTAGTTACTCGGGTCCTCAACGCCTCGTCCACCAAGTCGACGAACTGTCAGGGTTTGGTTTCGTCAAACCGGCGAAGCACTCAGCCTGCATTTCTCTGCATCCTGATGTTGTGAACCTGTCCTCATCAGTGAGGCCCAGAGAAGCAGGGGTGGGAGCAGGTCCTCTGCAGGACAACAGCCTCCCAAGTTACCGGGCTTCTGGGCCTTCACTGAAACTCATGAAGTTCTCTGTGCGGGGTCCTCTAAATCTGCCTGTCTTCAGGGGCACCAGCGGGCAGCCACAAACGCTCACTGCGTTGCTGCCGTTGTGCCTCGCATGCGCATGCACGGGTCAGGCAAATTGCACCGTGCCTCAGATCTGGCACCTGGAATGGTACACTGGCATGGCCGTTATAGCTGCGTGGTGAAAACTCTCGTCTGTAGTTCGAGGTATTTGTCTGGGTAGTGTAATACTTGTCCCTAGTATCTGAATCTTATCGATTGGTGAAAACAGTCCTGCTTAAGCCGGTCCTACAACGGACGTACCGGCTTGTGTTAAGCCAAACAGCAGCCAGAGATGCAGTGGATAACGATGTGACAACGACCAATCAACGACGACGCAACGAAACAGCAGAACAGCAAGTTGATATAACGACAACAGCCGCCGCCCCCCCTCCTCACAACAAAGGCAGCGGCAGCCCGCCGCCGCTGCTGCGGCAGCAGCTGCTAGCACCGCTGCCACAACCACTGCACCGTCACTACTGCTACTCGCAACAAAGCAACGACGACTGCTCTGCTTGTACACACTACCCCTTCCAATACTTTTTCCATCTCTATCCAAACCAACTGCGACAAATCCTGCCTATTGGAATTTTGGCACCATTGCCAAACCAAAGCAGCCGACCGAAGCCGAAATAATTCAAGATGCAATGCAATTTTTTTGTATGTAAGACTAATTCGTATTTAAATACATATATCAATTTGTGATCGTTTATTCCGATGGCTAGTGTTGTTTGCACCATTCTTTTGATTTACATGTTCTTATACATACGTTATTATTTGACCATACTTCTTTACACTATGGTGAAATCGAATTTTTTACATTGAAGTACTAATTTAACTACGACTCTTCCTCCCACTGCTGCAGTTTTGAAAGTACTACTTACTACACCCCCTGCGACCACAACCACAACACGACAGGAACCAGTGAGCCCAAGGCCAACAACAGCAGCAACAGAGCAAGGCTTTCTGCGTGACTCTGAAGCGTCCAGTGCATAGAATGCCATTTGAGGCGGGGTCGTGAACTTTCCACAAATCTGCATAGTGGAAAATGTGCAAGACATGGGCCCTGCACGGACGTTTACGAGGAAGGTACAACGTCGACACGTACTTCGCTGCGCATTTGCCCGGCAGGGAGCTGTAGGGCACCGCTGGTACCTTGCACTAGCAACCTATAGATGAGTTGAACGTGCAGTGGAACATTGCCGTAGTCCAGATGGCAATCTCGATGCGTAGCAGAGCCCCGCTTCAATCTAATCAAGAAGAAATCCACCCTCGCATCTCTGGACCTCCATGCGAATGGAGATCAGCTTCAGATCTCCGCCCCCTTTTTTCGGAGGTCCCCAGACAGCTCTGCTGAGTGCACTCGATGAGAAGTCCCACTCTGCTCGTCGTGACTCGCTGCTCGGCCGGTTGGCCCCCGGGCTTCGCCCTGCTGCGCTCTTTGCTGCTGGCACTGGGACCATTTATACTCAAAAGGTATGCTATGGCTGATTATGGCTGTACCTGGCTGTAGCTGCACAGCTCATCCGAAACTGTGTTGTACTGTAGTATCAGGGCTTTGGCAAGCTGGGATCAAGGCGAGCCTGCCGGAACTGCACCGTTCCTTTGCAGTGCGAGTCAGCAGTGGAAACACACCATCTGCCTGCTGCAAGGCAACCCAAGACTGAGAAGCTGCTAGTGCGGTGGAGCAGAAGAACTTCTGTTGGCAAAGGCAGCTGGGGTAGCTTCCGGCCAGTCTCAGGTGAAAACAGCAAGGCTGCTCAAGCAGCTGGAACCTAGTCTAACGCTGCACATGCTGTGCCCACAATCGTGATGAAGCCGCACCAAAGAAAGTGGCAGAGCTGGAAGAAGCTTAGACTACTGGGACATTATGTATAAGTCAGACGTTCTGCCCGCGTTGCTTCGCAAGCAGCGATTGAAGGAAGCACGAACTTTAAAAGAGAGGATTGTCAGCCAGCCAGGATCCTTTGCATGTCTCGCATAATCAGTACTCACAGCCATGCAAAAGCCTTGAGATCGTCCGCTTCCAGAAACAAACCTGATGAGGCGTGGGACTACGGTGGTAAGCCTCAAAACTTCTTGAACAACTGCAGGAAATTCTGAAGGTACTGATGTCCTGTCATTGCACACATCAGTGTGAGGTCTACTCCTTACGCACATTGTATCACCTCGTTAGTGCTAAACTTGCAAGCACCTGGTGGCTTGAAAGGGCCGATAGGGCTCTCACTGTAAGGCGTGCCATCCTCTTCCCACCTGTTGCCTCTCTCCCGGAACAAAACGGATGCTGATTTACATCATTAACGTTTGCATAAATGGTCACAATACATTCAGGAGGAGGCACCCGCACAAAGCTCATCACGGCTCGCCTACAGGCCCTTTCAGGCCAGCTTGACAGCTTATGTACAAAGCCGACTCACCATCACGGTGAGACTGCACGCCCGGAGCAAATACAAGCTGAAAATTGTCGTGTCGTTCAATGATGATTAGATAGGAGTTCGGGGTGTTTGGCTGCAGGCCCCTTCTTGGAAGAGTGCACACGGCGCCACTCCAAAAGCGGAGAGCACGGCGCTGAATTGCAGGACGAAAGGTTTACCAGGTCGCTGTGATCGCCAACTCATCCAGCTCCCACTGCACTTCAAGTTCATGGAAACCTCTGCCTGCTGCCCTGACGGGAAAATTTCGCCTTGCCAGCAAAGCCAGTTCTTGACAATGCCAGCGGCTCCGCTTGTGGTGAAGAGAAGGTCTGAAACGAAACGGCGTAACAGCTTTTCAAAAAGAGCTTCTCCTACCTTTGCACTCTCACCAAAGCACAACATGCACTCAGTCTCAGAGGACTGTCATGGCAAACTGGCGAAATCTGCTGTTATGAACAGCGGGATCAATGATCAATGCTCGGCAAGGACTGTCAAGCCGTATGTCATCCACATCAGTCACTGCTTGCTCCACAGGAGAACTGAGAGAACTGGCTGAAACCATTGCGGCAAGTCTTTCCCGAGCACATGCAACTCTCGCCTCGATCCCCAGGTTTCTGCGAATGGTCGGAGGACTGCCGCATCAGTGGCTTGCCAATCCAGTACCAGGCTGAGCCACGCCGCAAATCGGAATGTGGAGCTCGCATCATATGTTGCGATTGTCAGGCCCATCCGCATTGCGAGAAACAAGTCTCTAAATGATGCCCGAAGTTAAAAATTCCTTCGAGTTCATCCTACAGTCGGGTGCTCACCCAGAAAACGATTGAAGCCAGCCTGAACAGGAGCGCATGTCTGACATTCTGCTCTATGAAGTGGAGTCAACCTACTCAAGGTACTAGCAAGACGGACCAGCCTAACTTGCCAGGGCTAAGACGCCTGCAATAACAATGTAGAACCACGTGGCTACCCCAGCTCCTGTCGCACCTCAGAACATGCGCACGTCCTCCTGCATTTCCTGCATCATGAGTACCACGCAGGATTGCAAGCATCTTTGAAAGTCTGATTGCTGCGGAAGTTGAAACCTTAGACATGTGTCAGAGCCTCGACATCCTGCATATCGCTGGTCTGCTCCAGCCACACGATACCTGGAGGCTCGCCCTCCAGTTCCTTGGAATGCACGGTCCACAACCTCGAACTCTTTTGCAACGACACATCAGCAAAAGAAAGTTTTGCTCAGGTCCACACCAGTTCCATTTCCTCCAGGTCGTCTGCCCAGGTCCAAGCCTGCGGCTGTTCGGACCCCCTCGAAGCTGTTGGCCGGGGATCAGCAAGCATAAAGCTACCAGGACGTCCAAAAGAAGGTATGAGTATCGCTTCGACCCCCTTGCAGGATACTGGCGAAACAAGGAAACCATGCAGTCAAATGAGAAGTATGCCTCTACGACTCTACGACGTGCATGGCAGAACCGACTGGAGCTGAGGATGGCCTCGTCACCGTTGTTCCATGCAGAGTCTTCGGCCTTCCGTGAGTTCAGACGTCGAACATAGTTCATGCCATGAAACGACTCACCGGCCTGGGCTGACTGAGGATTCTCCTCCTCCTCTTCCTCAATCTCTTCCTTTCCGCGGGTTCCGGTGTCTGGAATCATGCTGTGCCGGAGAGTCTGTATGTTGCTCAACGGGCCGACTTATCTGCACACGCCAGTCGCCCTACAGAACAGCTCTGATCTAGTGGGTCTCGGCCCTCTACACCAGGGATCTTCGTGTTCCCCTTCTGCATCAACATGGTTCGAGTCAGAGGATGACGTCAAGACAAAACTTCATAGACATCAAAAGTTGGATCCATGCGGCATCATGAAAATGTTAAGTATGTAGCAATGGTTTGAGCGGACATGCTGGATTGCGTCGTGGCTTACGCTGGTGGCATTGCATGTTGTCTGGTTGGCGACAAGCTACAGGGAAATTGTAAAGCTTATGATTTGCTTTACGGGTACCTAGGCCCGAAGGGTCCAAGTGCTTGCAAATATTTGCAAATGGTAGCCGACCACCTCCGGGCCAAGGTCAGCAAAATTACGAGGACCAGAACCCCAGGACTGAAACTACAGGAAAAAGATTGCGCAGGACCATCAGGTCAAACTGAATCCTGACGGATTCGCTGAAAAGGCTGGCAGCTAGCACCTGAAAAGGATCACTACACTTCGGGACCTAGCCAAACCTTACTTCGCTGCATGACATGCTCCTGAAGCCTCAAGTATCTTGATGTTTCCTGAGTTCGGGTGGACATGCAAAGCCTCGGATTCTCGCTGTCGCCGGCGCTGGCGCGTTCGGGCCTCCTGATGCAAGACTTCTTCAAGACGCCATATGCTTGCCGGGAGCGACGGCGCCTCTGCAAGAAGCTGCCTCAGCAACAGCTGCTTGGCCAGACAAGCTTAGGGTCGACAGTATCTACATGATGCCACACTGCCCAGCCACGTCGCTTGATACAACCCACACCCTATACCATCAACACAAGACATGACAAACCGAACTTGCGTCGGCATTTGCCATAGCTACTCGAACCACGTGAAATTGGGATCTGGCAAAACGCGTAGCGGGACGGCCATGCGCTGGTCTCGCTCATGGTCAGCATCATCTGGATCACCCTGGCAGCCAAAATGGAGCTCCCCTTCTCAAGTCCCAGCTGCCGACCATTAGTAAATTAGAGCCAGGCCGTGTTTGGAGATGGCAAGCAAGCCTCGACGCCGATCGCGTGGCGTTGACCATTGCTCCAAACCTGAGAAGCAAATCGTCTGCACGTACCGCGGAGTGAAACAAGTCTCCGACTTACAGTGCCTCCACAAGCACGTCATCACCAAATTCGTCGACAGCTTCCGGATTGGACAGTGACCTCCAAGTTGGCCAAGGAAGCACCCTCTGGCTTTGCTTTTGGCTGCTCCGAGCTCCGGGCCACATGTCCAAGGGTGGGTGTGATGGGCCACGGTCCGGCGTGCTCCTTGGCTGCTTCTTCTCTCAGCTTCAGCTTGTCTGCAAATTTGCAAAAGCCTCTTTGGCACTTCGAGGTCCGCCGTGGGAGTGAAACGTGCCAACATCTTTGTGAAGGCTCGGGGCCCTAAACCTGATCACTTCTATTCCGCAGACCTGGAGCCCAGGAGCTCAGGAACCGCTTGAGGACCTGGGAAGCGGCCTCGGCTCTCGCGAAGTTCTTCCGCCAACTCCGTCTGCCACTTCTCCCTGGGCCCGTCGTGCTCGTAGTTCACCACAGCATGCAAGCCGAACAAGAAATCCTGGGTCCACGTTGGCAGAGCGCCTGAGGCAAGACAAACGAGACTTACCTAAGCATCAGCAGGGTGTCAGTTGGTGCCGTTCTGAAAGGAAGGGAAATGAAGGGCTAAAGATGAGAAAAAGCAGTCGCACCTTGCACTTGCTGTGATTCGCCTTGGGTCATTTCCAGCATGCCCATGAAGGTCATTTCCACTAGCAGGAAAACACAGGGGGCCAGGACCGACGAAGAGAGCGCCATGACGTAAGCAAGGAAAAGCAGGTTGAAGGACACCATTACCGTAAGCAGGTGATGGTATCGGAACGGGATGGAAACCTGCAAAACGTCTTGCAGGTCTTGATGGTGCTCCTTGAACTGCAGGACGCAATCCACAACGTGTTTCACCACCACGGCCTTGGCCATAGAAGCCTCTAAGCCATTTTGCACTATATCCCTTGTGTTACGAAAGATGGTTGTGAAGCGCTGCTGGCTGTTGAGTTCTCGTAGAAGCTCCACGTCCTCCTCCCTTGCGAGGCCCATGGACCTCAATTGCACCCACTGTTTCTTCGACACATCTGCGGACTGCAACTCTATCACCGCCAGCATACTGGCCAAAGCCATCCAGCGACAAGCAAGCCTGTCGTAGGGGCGATCTTGGTCCCTCAAGAACAGTCGCGATTGACAGGCGAAGCCATGAACCGCGTTGAACATACGCTTGACGCCCATGCAGATCTGCTCGTGTCTAGCCAGCGCATGGTTCGTCGAAAACGTGAGAAAAAAGCTGGTCACAATGGACATCATTGTCAAGTTCTGCGAGTCTGATTCCACATCACTATTGCCCTTCGACAACCAGCCCTGCTGATACGCCCCCCAAGTTGCCAAGTGAAGGCCAAGAAAGAACCAGAACTCAGAGCGAGCAAGAAGGCGTGGCACGACCGAGGCAGACAGATTACATGCAACTGGGAACACACCCAATAGTGGATCGCCGGCATCAAGGCTCGTCATCACCCTTGTGCGGGACAGAAGTGACTGCACATGGCTTAGGCTAAAGGTTGCTGCTGCGACCTCAACTTCTTCTGCTGGCTCATGACTTATGACAGGCTGTCGCATGGACAGTCGGTGGGGGCTTCGGTAAGCTTTCCTCGTGCTGTTGTGACCTTCAGTACTTTCCAAAATACTTTCGAGCAAATCATGCAGTTGCACAATAGCAAGAGCGAATCAGTTCACATCCCCTCATCTCTGAGGCATCTTCCCGAAATTTGGCAGGTTGCAAGCTCTGAGGTCTCAGACTGGGAGGAGGGCGCCCTCGTGGAGGCGGAGTCCTCCGACCTTCGGCTGAGCTCAGCTGAGCTGCTCTTCGCGCATCGTGGCTCCACCAGTGAGGCGGCGGCCCTTCTTCATCCTGGCGAGACAGAGCCGCAGAGCCGCACTGCGGTGTCCATACCATGCGGCACTGAAGACCGGCAAACCAAGGGCTTGCTGCAAATCGCTCAGACTGTCCGACTGTCCTTGCAGCTCTTTGAGAGGACCAGAGCTGAGGGCACCTCGGCACAGAAGAGACGTACTTGACATCTCCCTGAAGTATGCGCGCTTCCGCCGCGGGTGCATTCATTACTCAAAGAGCCCGCAGAAGTGCCTCCGTGTGTGCTGCTGGCTGCATTGCCGGAGTGCCGTTGCGAGATGGTTGCCCCTGTGAATCGCTTTCGGTGATCTTGCCAGTCTGTGGTTGGAACGCACACGTCAGCCTCAAACCATCTCCTTGAACACCATGGGATGATGTGCTTGATCCAAAGTTCAGCAGGAAGTCCCACAATGCCTTCAGCACAGGCTGAGGTGAGATGAAGCAGCTTCCAACCTGCAGCTCGCTCTTCGGAATGGCCTTTGTGCTTCGGCTGACATAGGAGCCCAGTGGCCACTGCTTGTTTGAAGGAAGCCTCAGCGCAGAAACTGCTATGGGCCATCGCCACGGCCCTGAGGCAGCGAACCTGCTGAGGCCTGGACTGGATAAAGCCAGCTCCTCTCCGGCGTCCTAGGAACACGTGCGGCATCGAAATGCCCAAAATCACCGCTGCTGCTGTGAGGCTGTGAGGACAAAATCACTTCCCCCGTTGCGGCTCTGCATTCTCGGACGCACCCACCATGCAGGCTGAAACTCCATAACTGATTTCAGATATTTAGGCAGCCAAGGCTGGGGCCAAGGGCTCTCCAACAGGGAGAAGGTGAAAGGAACACCAGGCAGACCTGGTCCAGGGGCATTGCATTGCCACCTTGGGAGCTCTTTCAAACTTCCATCACCGGGTCTGAGTCAGGCCTACGAGTTGATGGTTATCGCCGTCGGTAGCGTCGCCTTGCAAGGACAAAGCAGACAGGCTCAATAGAAGCCTTGCGACCGATTGCGGTAAGGTCACCGGAAGACACTGTTGCAGGAGTCGTGGTGCCACTTTGAGCCTTGAAGGATCTGTGTGGTCCAAAGACGTGTCGACAGCACATCTTGCTCCGGCTGCAGCTTTCTCAGGGCTCCACGGAGTTGTGAAACTCCTCTGTGTGAGTTCCGGTCCGTGGCGGAGGGGCAAAAGCACCCGAAGCCTCAAACACGGAAAGAATCATGCATGCACAGCCAAATGGCCTCTATCTCTCTCCAGATGTTGTGACAAAGTCGCCATAGATCGCGAGGTGCACTGCATGGGCTCCACGAGACAGGCAAATTGAACCTGGAGATGCAGGAGCTCAATTTAGTGCATCAAGTTGCTGAACGCCTTGGGGCCCTGACAGATCCAAGCACCTCTACGAAGAAGTGAGTCTCCTCCGTTGCAGCTCACTACAGCTTTTCAAGCAAGGAGTGAAGAAAAAGATCCCGTCCGTCTGCCGCACCACCCTTCGAAGCTGCTGGCTGTGCCCGACCTAAGGGAGACCGCAGAGTTCACATCGTCACCGAACAGTGCCCCCCCTGCAACGAAGAAACACAGCGTGCCTGAAAGGGCCCGATCAGAACACCACCGACCTCGAGCAGCCTTCCGTGCTGGAGATTGAGGCAAGGAAGGACAATCGAGAAGTAGATTTGGACTGAAAAGAGCCGCCGCCTGTAGAGGTACTTGGATCTCGAGTTCGCGCAGGCGCCGATGTATATCCGATCATAGCCTGAGTCGCAGCAGGCCGATAGTCCTGATGATAAGGCCCCCGGTTGCTCCCGTTGCTCTAAGACACCAGCGCATGGTCTCGTTCACATTAAGCTGGTAGACATTGCCAGTCGTGAACTGAATGGTGGTTTTACCTGGAGATGGCACTTCGAAGCCGAAGCACGACCACGCCCAGCGCGGAACCCAGCGCGTTAGCGGCCTGGCCTAGCGCAGCTGCACGTTCTTTTGCATGGGCCACGGTCTCTGGCCTTGCTTGAGTCGGCCGTGAAGTGTGGGTCCGGGTCTTGGGCTGGGCCGGGCCCCAGGCCAGATCTCCACGCCGTGGTTGGCTGCATGGGGCCCCGTAAATTCGGACCTGGCGGCAGGCGAACGTAAGAGCGTGCAGAGCGTGCAGAGTGCTGCGCAGCTCAGGTCCCAACACGATGGAGTTGAAGTAGCCCGTCCCAGATCCTGAAACAAGTGCACAAGGGCAAACGGGTCCTCACCGTCCGATCGACCCGTGGAGGCCCGAGCCGATGTTCAGGAAGGACATGCCAGGCCTTGCAGAGAGCAGAGCGGAGCAGAGCGGAACACAGCGGAGTTCTGACGGACTTCACATCCACTCGAAGCTCGTCACGATGGTGCCGGGAACTGTTGCAGCTCTGGTGAGGTCACGGCTGGAGAGGCATAAGAGACTCCAACGCCTGGCGCAGGACAGCCGGTCTTCGAAAAGGCCCTGAGACAACTCCACACATCACACATCTGCACGCATCTCCGCACCTTCCCATAGATGTGTGGTGCGGACAAGTGAAGGCGGCCGTGGCGCCTGAGGCTGTGAGCCGAAGCTTTGAGGCGCTTCCACCCTTCCCAGGCCCCGGGCAGGGGCATGTCGGCGTAGGCCAAGTCGCCTCCCTGAGCTGGCCAGAAGTGTCCGCGGTCGATGGCCTCCCACAACCAAAATACAAAATGCCTCCCTGAGCGAAAATGCTCTGAGGATTTTGGGGCTTGTTTTGCAATGGTTAGCGTGCTGTGAACTTTGCCGTCAGCAGGGCACGGAATAGCACACCTTCCAGGCACGGCCAGCTTTCGCTTTCGGATACATTGCGATACATTCAGAAGAAGTCAGAGACCTTCACACAAAGGCGTGATCAGCTATCTGACATCTTCAACACGCAAACGGGCAGACACAGGTACAACAAGCGTCCCTGCGTTTTTGCGTAAAAGACTCTCTCCGCCTTGAAGGCATCGATGCACTCCGTGCTCCGTAGCGCATGGGAATCCTTAGAGTCTCGGCTCTGATGCTCTGAGTCATGTGGAAGTCCCGGATCTGCAACCGTGTGTCGACAAGCTCGTCGACCATGGCCTCGTTGTTGGCATTGAGTCCTCTCATCTCCTGCCGAAGCTTGCAGGAGAAGCTTTTGAAGCACTGCTATGGTTTTGCCATGCTATGCCGCAATGACGGATCAGCTCTGTGGATGCAGACTTTCTGTGCAACATCCAGAGAGCAGAGGTGGTTCCTCAAACCTCTGTCGTCCGAAGTGGAGCCAAGCAGTATGTGGATCGCCCATCTTCTTCACCTGAAACAGAGGACAAAGGCAGGCTTGAAAAAGAGACACCAGGCAGACACAGGATGAGCTGCCTTCACAAGGCGCGCAAGGGGGAATCGAAGCTGCTGCCTTCCGGTTGGAAGACCTGCGACTATGTACCTGGATCCGATGCAGGAAACGACCCAGTGATGATCGGTGGCATTGCACAGCTCTGTATGTAGTGAGGCTAATGCGGCTGAGGCTCAAAGCAAACCTCGCCCCCAAGGCCACCCGGCAATCGCGATTGGCCACTTGAGGAGTGCGCAGCACGGATGCTTCAGAATTGATTGTTTGCTAAAAACCCCACCCTGTAGTTCACAGCACGTTTCGCAAATTCAATGATCTACACACGAGTTACTAGGCAGCTTGGAAGACCGTAGAGGCGCAGCTGCCGCTTTCCCAGCACACTCGCACGAAGCGGAAAGTAACACTTACGTTTAAGGCTGAGTAAGCTCCAGCTCTGTCAGTGCTTCTCATGCTACATATTCACACCGCGGTGCGCAGCATCCAACCGAACTTTTATGTTCGGCAACTCGTCGTTTATCTCAGCAGGCTCCTCCATGGTCACGGAGGGCTGCTAGGAAGTCGCCACATCGAGAACGCATTGAAGTCATCTCTCAAGCAGCCGTTCAGAGCTTCGGCCCATGGAAACCAAACCGGAACGAGCCCCTCTGCGGCGTGGAAGCTGCATGGTGGCTGGAGCTAGTCGTTCGCAGCGATCTCGAACTAGAAGGCGACACGTAGGCTGCATCTGTCAAAGGCTAGCATTTAAGCGGCATTATCATAGCGCAATAAGGCAACAAGACTCCGACGAAGCAGTGCTCTTGAGAAAATGGGGGATGGAAGCTTCGAGGGCCTGAGCTCTTCTTCTCCTCATGGGCATGGCGGTATGAGTCTCTGCCAACCAGTGGCCATACCTCACGCTGGGCACCGGAAGGTGCTCAGCGTTCGGTCTGCTGGCGGTAAAACTGGACAAAAGCCAAGAAGCTCCTTGGCATCTTGATTCGGTAGCATGCGCTGAGTCGCCTATGCCCATTGATGACGCTGCGCTATTGCCTGCATAGCCCAACTAGAATCAACTTCCACATGCGCAGCCTGTCTTCAGAGGGCAGGGGCGAAAGGTCCATTAAAGCACACCCCTCCGTCCGCCCGCAGTGTTCAGATTCAACGCCCGGGAGGCACCCAGCTCTGCACCACGATTTCAGCGCATCTGCAACATGCGGGTGACGAGATGACGAGACGCTTCACTTCCTTACCGACGCCCCAAGACATCACACGTGCATATACAGAACGATGTAGAAGATTGGATACATCTCTGAATGCTTCACAGGAGCTCGAAGCACGCCTCGAAAGTTTGCCGGATGAACGCCTTGTCCAAATCCTTTCCTCAGGCGGTCACTGGCCGTGACTTTGCCTTGTGACTCGTGCTTGAAACGGAGCCGAGATGCCGATGAACACCATTTTGGTTATTCGCTTCTCTCCAGGGGCCCATGGCTCTGCATCATCCTCGTCGCTGACGTCCATCACCGCATGAAAGACATGCTTGTATGGGTGGTTCTTGACCGCGAGGATGCCTTTTATCCGAAAGATCACACCTCTGGGGCCAGGGAGGTGAAGCTTCGGCTCACTTTCATGAGCACCAACTGCCCGCACATGCCCGCCCAACCTTGTTCCTTCGGCAGCTGCCCGAGATTCTCCATCAACTTACCCAGCTTTTCAGGCAGAACTTCTCCTTCCCGTACAACGGCGAACGAGTTGACTCGGCTGTCGTGCCTGTTGTGCTTGGTCCTGAGCATTCACCGCATTCACCCAACGCCTCTGAAGGCCAGCGCCAACGAGATAGACCGTCGAAACCCAAGAATCGATGCACTTGCACTTGCACGGGTCCCTCTATCCAGAAGCCGGTCATTCAGACGAAAGCTCCGAAAGGCCAGGACAAAATCACAGACACACACACACACACACACATGCCATGCGTCTTGCGCTTCTTGGTGTTATGCCCGTGCTCATCTGAGTGCCCGTTGCCGTGACCGTCGCTGCCGTGGCCGTCGGAATGCCCGTGGCCACCGGAATGCCCATTATGGCCGTGGCCGTCGCCGTGGCCGTGCTCCTGACCAAGGCGCATTGTCACAGCAGTCCAGTGCTGTAAGCTCTGTTAAACCCTTCCTCATGCGCGTGGCTCCTCGGTGCAGTCGGCATCATGGCCGTGGCCTCCACCGTGTGACTCATGGCCACCGTGTCCATCGTGTCCAGAATGCCCGTGTGCATCGTGTCCATCGCCATGGCCTGTCACAGTTTATCAGTTTTCCCTTGACGTCGGAGAGTGAAGGTGTGTCTTGCCTTCGTTTTCTTTGGCCTCCAGTTCCTCTGCCTCCCAGATCACAGCGGAGCATTTAAAGACAACACTAAGACAACCATGAGCTGGCCAAGGCTTCCTCTTCTAAAGGCCTCTTTCTCGATATCGGCATTAATGAAGTTTGACATATCCTGGAAAGCAAGCACCGCAGCTAACTAAGCATGATGGCTAGAGTTGCCTCGCATGCCTCGCAAATGCCTGTACTGTAAGGCGAAAGCATGCGCTCGCAAGTTGGTCAGCTCGGAAAGCTTGACCCTGCCCTTGACCTGCGCAGGCCATGCAAGGCATCGCTTGCAATACAGACTTAGATCTGCAGAGCCAAATTGACTGACTCCTGGCATTTCATAGGTGGCTGACGGAGGGCACTATTTTGGCGAAGGCGTTGATTTCGCGTAATCTCTCCTGCACAAGTGCAACACTTGTTAGTCTGCTGGCTCCGCTTCGTCTTTAGTCATGCAAGACATATTAACTCCGAAGAGCATAGACCTGTAATCTCATCTTCCTAAGCGAGAGAAGTCCAGTTTGGGCTTGCTTAGTGCAGGATATTGCAGGATGGCAGCATATCTTTCGCGCAGCATCTGTCACATCTGTGCCCATGTCTGAACCGTTTCATCTGAATCTACTATCCCTTCAGTTACACAGCACCACACCAAACTATCACAGACGACCCCCCAGCACACCCAAAGCACCTTCGTGCTGATGGCCTCTTCTGAGGACACAAGGTCGAGCTTGTTCAAAAGAATCTTGTCGCAGAAAGCCACCTATACCAGACCGCAGGAACTAGAACTGTTGGATGATCGAGATGCAGAGCGAAATGCAGAGCTGCACCCACCAAGGGACTGAAACTGCCACTTCAGAGCACAGCGGACGCAAGCCAGCAAATGCGAACAAATGCTGGTAAGCGAATGTCGATGATCTTTGAGTTCGCATGTGTTGTCCACAAAACCTGAACCTGGGCTGATGCATGGCAAAGCTCGTTCCTCAAACAAGAACACAACGACGAGTCGGAAGAAAAGAAGCCTGCGGTGAACGTGACACAGAGCGCTGCTGTCTTCAGTTGTGGAGATGCACGCTGCGGCTATGTTGCAGAATGATGTTGGGTCTGCTGTGTGTTGTACTAAACCCTTCAGGGGAAAGGGGAGAGGAGGGGTCCTCAATAGCCTTGTCCTCATCGAGAGCTGCCTTTCGACTTGATCACAGGATAAGGCATAACAGGGTTGAGGGAGGCCTCCCCTCCGCTTGCTGACGCCTAGATTCCTGATGTATTATTAGGAGCAAGGGCCCCCTAAACTCTCTTTCGACCCAAAACCAAATCTACAAACAACAGCTTTCGTGACAACAAAAGCCCTTGATAGCGAAGACAACCCGTACCACGACGTCACCTGCTGGTAGGCTTCGTTGACGCGACCCTCCTCAACCTAAAACAGGGCCAGTGGGCACTTGCACTGCGCAGACTCTCATCAGATGTGGTGCAAGCAGGACACCTCGTCGTCTAGTCTTTTCAAGATATTCTTCGCATCTGCAACTGTGATGACCTTAGTGTTGGCACCAATCAGCACGGTGGTTGCCAGTTTCTTGTCTCCAATCACTCTGCGGCACTCCATCCAGTCGCAAGCGAGAGTTGATTTCCTCTGAAGTCATGAACCTCGGTGGTACACCGCTGCAAAGCAGAAACTATCTGCCCATGTGGGACTGCATTTCATTTGCGCTGTGAGCCCAACGTTCGAACTATCGGAACTGGATCAGCCATGCCTGGCAAACCGGCCATAGCCGAAAAAGTAAGAGACATTCAGCCTAGTCGGGAATTTTCGAGGCCTGTGGTCTCGAGCACAATCTGGTCAAGATGGTGGCCCTTCTCAAGTTCGTCGAGAATCTGCCTGCATGCGATTTCTCCAAGTGACCATGCGAAATACAGATTCTTGCATCGCCGCCCTGTGGACTATTGCAAGGCTTGCAGAGTGCAGCGGCTTTTTCCACTCCACTGAGTCTACGCAGTCCACACATCCCCTCAACGAAGGCCTGAATCCATCGATGAGATCACCACGAATGGTGCAGCACACGCAACCTTTCAGCTGCTTATCTTTCGCGGCCACTTCCGAATGTGAGATGCACACCGACTGGCATGGTATTTTCAAGAGTGGCTCTGATTCTACAACAAGTAAGGCAGCTGCCATTGTCCATAACCTCTGTCAAGACGACGAGACTTACTGGTCAAGAACACTGCCGAGACTGGGGCACTCGCTGCCATGAGTGCTGCACTGGGCCCCGTGCTACAACCTTCTCAGCGAATGCAAGCTTATCCTGCCAGAGATATTGGAAAGCAAGACTCGATCGCAATCCGATGCTTCATGCCGGCGACATGCTGCACTTAAGAGAGCTGTCGTCACACAGTCTTGCTCTCTCCTGCAACTTAAGTTGATCTTCAACCAATGTTGAAGCTAGACAGAACAGTCAGACCGTATGTGGCACCTTCTTCAACAGTGCGTCGTCGATGGATATTTCTCCGAACCTCAGAGCTGCACAAGCTGCGTCGACTTGGCCCAGGAATGACAAGCTGCCGATTTAGTTCGAATCGAGTCTTCGCCACACCTTCACTCCAGCACCAGCTTTCCGAGACACACGCTCATTTTCGATCACCGCAATCTTCTTCTCTCGCTGCTCCTGGCAGAAGGTGCTGAAGCACGTGTCTCGCACAGAGTCACTTCTGCGAAGCTTTGTTGCTTTGAGCATGCGTTTCCTTCAGTATCACGTGGCTTTGCACAAATTTCGCCGAGGTCCATGGGCTTGTGCTTCCGCCCCACTACAGTAGGGAGCTACACAACCCAAGACATCAAAGATTTTGAGGCCATGCTGATTCGCATGAGTGTGCTCGGTGGCACCTAGCGTAAACTAAGGAAATGTGCGAAGCACCAACTGGTCCGAGAACTTCGCACGGACGGCAGAACTACCGGACTACGTTGCGACATTGAGCGACGACATTGCGTCCCAGGAGCATGTTGTTGTTTTGGTTTGGCCTTCGCCGAAACAGATGTCAGGGGCAGTTGCCGCTGCAAAAAACTCCTCAAAACTGGGCAGTGCATTGTTCTTCCACAAGGACATGAGCCTGAGATCGGATGCAGATGGAAAGCAGTACTAGCGTGCTAGCAGAGCCCTGTTGACAGTCGAAACCTGGTGGCAACAAATATTACAGCTGTGCACATGTGGCTTGGGCAGTACCAGCATGACCATGGACAAAATCCCTCCATATGCTGCAAGCACAACCTAGATCTAGCACTGCACCTGCAAACGACAAGCAGGTTCCGTCCCAGGCACAACAGGACAGAGTTCTTGATGTGGCGAGTTTGTTTCTGCGCATTCGCTGCGCCTGGCTTGACATTAGGAGCATCGCATTCGGTGCACACTCCATCGAGCTTGCCAGAGTATGCGTTGTAGATCGGGCTCGCCTCATGGACTCACAGGTACACTCACAGCATGGGCCATGAAGTCCTGAACTTTTGTGAACATGCTGCTCAGTGAATGCCACGAGAGACTACTGCAGACTGAGGTGCTGCTGTGGGAGCGTTTGGATCTTCACCGAACTGAAGGTCGACCCACAAGCAGCCAAAGCGCTCTGAATAGCCCATCTCCCACTCAAAGTTGTCCATGAGCGACCAAGCCATGAAACCCTTCATGTTCACTCCATCCTGCAAGACAGCGGAGACCTTCAACCTCCCTTGATCCTTGAACTCTGAACCGTGAAAGGCGTCGACGCGAAACCCTAAACGAAACTCTAGAACCTAGTCACTAGACTCACTGGACACACAAACCCTAAACCCCAAACCTCGACTGCCTGGAAACCGCGCATCTCAAATGGACTTTTCCGATACATTTGTGTGAACCGCAGCAGCAACAGGCACCCACAGGCACAGACACACTTCATGCCTTCACAGCTGAATCCCGTCTCTATGCACAACGCCACTATGGAAGGATTAGACTAGAGTCCTCGTGGATGGCATTGTACATCTCCAAGATATAGGTGTAATAATATGTCAATCGGCCCCAATCTTGCTTGGACTCGAGCGCTGTCTCGAAGCCATCGCTCCAACCAGATTCAGTTCCCCAGATCTCGAGGTCCGAACCGTAACGATTCTTGATCCAGTTCAACAGCTTCCGATAGCCCCAGGCTGCCCTATACAGCCAAGACGATTTTCCCTGCGCAAGATCGCCATTCACTATGACGTTCTTGCCATCCTCGAACTTGGCGTAGCCTGTTCCATAATGGTTCAAGCCAAAGAAGTCTGGGCGATGCTGCTTCAGAAGCTCCTTCTCTTCATCCGTGAAAGATGGCATGTATGGAAAAGTCGAACGCATGGAGTAAGGGTAGTCGAAAACACCATCAACACCGTAGATCGGATCGCAGAACCAAGCGAGCTGCCGCTCCACCTCGTACATGGCGGCAGCGATGTCCTCCTTCTTGTCCGTGAGTGGCTCCCGCCAGTCCTGGTTGTTGGTGATGAAGATCCGGTGTTCTGGCGTGAGAACCCCCGAGGCCTGAAACTCCCTGAACTTCATGACCACACTCAGGTGGCCAAGGATCACGTTGTGGCCTGCCACATACGGCCAAATGTCCATGTCCATGTACGGCTGCGCCGACGGCGCTTTGCCGTATCCACTGGCCAAGTAAGTGAAGGTGTACGCTTCGTTGAAGGTTGCCCATAGTTTTACCTTGGACCCGTACTCCTTCAAGAGAAACCTGAAAACAGGGCAGCAATGCAACACACCTTTCCCTCCAGCAAGTTCCAGAAAAAGGGGCAGACTCCAAGCAATCAAAAAGTGTATGTTACACTTTCAAGGTGAGTCTGAGGGGCTCCGCATAGTTGGTGAACTCTTTTACGATGTTGGACTTGAGCCCACTAGGCTTTGGCTTACCGCCACTTTCCATGCTGCACTCGTACCAGCCCTCTTTCCCACCATTGCAGGGTTTCTGCGGTGAATCGAAATCAAAGTCCATCAGTCCTGGACCAGGCATGTCGTCGGGGAGTTTTACACATCTCAATTTCTACAACAAGCAATGCGAACACAGCTTGCGTCCTTGTGGCAGATCCCAATGATACATAGTAATGATGGGGGTTACACCAGCAGCGATTAGCTCGTCGAGCAAGCTGTGGTAGAAATCCACACCTGCCTGGTTTACGCCATCTGCAAAGGTGCCTGTGGGGACGATGCGAGGCCATGCAATTGAGAAACGATACCACTTCAAGCCCATGGACTTCATGGTTGTCACGTCATTCTTGTACATATGATAGTGATTGTTGGCAACATTGCCCGTGGCACCTTTCACAGCGATTACTGAGTTCACGGGGCATGGAGCCTTCTTGCACACAGCACCCGGCATTCCCACGGTGTTGGCCCCAGTGAAAGTGTCCCAAATCGAGGCTCCGCGGCCATCTTCGTTGTACGCTCCCTCAATCTGATAGGCTGCCGTTCCAAGTCCCCAGGCAAATCCCTCGGGAAACTCTGGAATTGGCGCCCAGGGATAGTTTTTCGGATACCTCAGGATTAGACGTCTTTCCTTCCCAGCGCACATGAAGAAGACAGGTCATGCACTAAGTGTGCAGTCCAAGTTGCTCGCCCATCTTATATGGTAGCGGCCATGGCGGGCACTCTTTAAATCCCCGACACTCGTCCCCGCGGGTCAGGTTTTGATTGAGCTGCATAAGCTTGACTTCATCGGCCTGGCAGCGTTCTAAGCATAGGAGCATCATATGGACATTAATATGGGTTAATGATGATTAAGGCTAACTCTGAAAGCAACCCCGCGCCTCGCACTCCTCACTGGAGGCCAAGGTAAGCACACCGAGCACGGCACCTCGCTGAAGGGTCTTACTGCGGGTTCTTCACAGGTTGATTTTGCTTTGCCTTCGTAGCTTGCTGGGCGTTTTAACATGACCCGAAGGCATCTGTCAGGGCTTGGATGCCTATCTTATCCGTCGCTTCGCTTCGCACGGACCTGGATGTTGGGCTCAGTGGGTCAGACTGTCATGCAAATTCTGAGTGACAGTCGTGGCCAGGCTTCTGAAGCTCTCCCAGGAGAAGATCTTGTAGCATGCTGAGAGCTACTCGTGCATGTCGCGATGACTGCCGCAACTTCGACTTTTTATGACCGGGAGTATGTCCAGCTAGTTCGTGATACTTCCGACCGCGGTGCTTCCAGCGACATCGAAGCTCACTTCAGCAGCTACGGAACCGATGAGATCTGATGGAAACAAGCCGCATAAGCGAGATGCCGAGCGCACCATAGTTGCCATGGCTGCACACCACGACTAGCCTCGACTTGAAGCTGCAGTTGAGCCAAATGGAACACGACAGAGATCGTACGCAGTCCCAGCTACCAGTCAAAACCATGTTGCCTGGCTGACAATTTATCCTGGAGCCTGCAAGAGGTAGTTCAGGAGGGTTGTCTTGCCGGCTCCCAGGAAGCCGGTAAGAATGGTGACCTCGGCCAGGTGTCCTATTGTACCCCACCGTCTCGGTGCCCTTGCCAGACTTCCAAGGGCGACGCCGGCAGTTTCTTCGCGTCTGGTATCTTTGGGAAACTCCTGTCTGGCTCTGGCTCTCAAACAGAGCGATGTAGCGATGCAGGAAGATCTCGCGGAGGCATGTCTCAGCGCGCAGCTTTGGTGCCGCGACTATATCTCCATGAATGCCGAAGGTGTCCCTGTGCAACAAAGAGTTCAAGGGACAACTGCCGCAATGAACACCGGTGTCTGGAGAACTTAGACCGGGCGGTGCTAGCGCCTTCAGATGTCGGCTTAGCGCCAGGCCCATCCACGAAATGTGTTCCCACTTTGTCTCCAGGATTTAGGGCCTGGACTTCTTGTCCCGCAGAGTGCATCGCAAAACGATATCTGAACATTGTGAACTCCAAATTCTAGACTCTAAACTTTCTACGTGAACCGAAAACTTTCCAAAGTCGGCCGTTTTCTTGCGCAGCCCCAGATAAGACAGTCAAGAGCAAGAGCCCTTGCAAAGACTGCGGAAGGGCGTACATCATTGTCATACTCGACGAGTCGGCCTTCTTGTTGTCCTTCGTGTTCCAAAGCACCTCGGATCAAAAAGATCAGGCTCCGCACATGTAGACAAGATGCGACATGCGACAGGACCCCTAGGGTCCTAGGGCACGTGCAAGCATTGCATGCCCATGCAATGGGTGGGCGCCTGAATCTGGAACTGGACGGGTTCGTCCGACTTCTCACAGACCTCTTCCACAAAGGCCTGTGCCGTCGTAGTTTAGCAGGAAACTTGCTTTGATCCCAAAGCTATTCGTGCCTCCACCTTCTCCATCAACTCCATGACAAGAACCTCACTGACTATTGTGAACGGATAGTCCTCGCGGGAGGCAGCGGGAGACATTACATCCATGTGACCGCACCTCACGCAATCGGATGCATAGTTGTCCATCCCGAACCGCCTTCATATTGACCGAAGCCAGGCAGGCCGGCAGCTTCATTCCCGGATGGAACCAACATGTCAGCGACTTAGTGGCCCAGGAGTTGGGAATTGGAATGGAACACAGAAAAACCACCAAAATCGAAGTCATGCCAGTCGTACCATGAACAATGACTGCCATTCGTGCTATGCACAATGACTGCTTGTACAGATTGTCACTAGCCGCCTTTGCTTAGGAACAGGCGAGATTTGCCATGCGCCTCGGCTCATACAGCTCCAACTGGAGCACATGCTGACATTCATCAAACAAGGCTTCAAAATGTCATCAGGTGCCGTCATTGCTCAAGAGATATCCTGAAGCAACGGCCGTCGCGCAGGGCGCCGGCAACGTGTGGAAGGTGGATCAGACGTCAAGCTACATGCAAGCCGAAGTGGCGAGCCGGAGAGCCGCGACAAACATAGCCCAAGAGACCTGCCTTGAGACCTTACAACCATCGATCGACGGCTGAGCCCCTCACCAAGCAATCGTACAAGCAGAACAGCGGAAGCGCAACACTCCCTAGTAACTTGCGTGGGCAATGCGGAATGATGCAGATAGTAACTTCTCGTAACTTTCTCGTAAAGAGAGAGTCCCTATCCACCCGGTATACTATACCAGCTTTTTGACGCAACTCTGCTGAGCACATGCTCCACGCGCTTCCGCGCTGTACTCGCGAAGCTAACATCGCGCAAGCTGACAGTGACACCAGCGCGGCTGCGCAAAGGCCTGTGCATCGTGGGAAAACACCTTGGCAGGCCTTTAGACCGTGTCACAGTAACTTAGTATTGCAATGGAGGGAGAGCACTGGAGCACAACGCCCTCCTTGTTGCCAGTTTCACAGACTACAATGAGCCACTGCTACCGAAACGTGTGTTCGTGCGAAGAGACGCTGCTACCGGTTCTGCGTGGGTTTTACATAGCACAGGAGTTCAAACCAATTGATAGCCTCACATTATTTGGGCAGCGTCAGTCAAGCCTTGGCAGTTTCAGTCCCGAGCACAATTGGCAGCTTCTCATGTGTTCATAGGACTGCAAAGTAGTGCCAAACCGTCCACCAAGGCGAAGCAAAATCATTGCAATCTAACGCGCGGCGCCCGGGACTTGCACCTTTTAAAGGGTGCATGTCTCGGAGGGCATTCAGAAATTCTTCCAAGTGCGGCTTCAGGCCTTCTCTGCCTTGGCGGGTCGTACGCAACACACGCTCTTATTGGGTCAAGAACCCTGTAGCTTAACAAGATGCATCCAGGAAACGCCCATAAGGTAGGACATTGCCTTTTGCATCTGCATGTTCACACTTGCAAACTCCTGACAAACAATCAGAGCAGAGTGGTCCAGACGCTACAATCTGCAAGATACAGCAACTCGTCTTGGCTAGTCGGGTCCTTGTTCGTGGCCAGTTCCTCCTTGGTTACAGTTTCTTTGCTGTATGCACATGCACCAATGTACGTGCCGTTCGGACAGGATTCGTGGTAACGGACCACGGCGCGCTCGATGTCTTCGGAAGTCAAGTCGAACTTCTCCTCAACCTTGATCAACGAAAGCATGTCGAAGGACACTTCTGAAAACATGCGATGTTTGCACACTTCAGCCTTCGCACCAACCATAGCTTGCGCAGTGAGTGTCACGGTCTTGCTGTCGTAGGTCGCCTGCTTCTGGCACTGCGTAAGAAACATACTCTAGCAGTTTTCGCATCCAGCGCACCTGGCTCTTCAGTGATTTGAACTGCTGAACCAGTTTCTCCACCTCCTGCGAAATGTTCACCACTTGTCTTAAAAGTGGCTCCTAGGTCCATTCCCTCCGTCGAATTGTGAAGGAAGCCCAAAAAAGGCTGTCAGCCTTTCCATCGCGGCCGTGTTCGTCTGCTATGCTTGTCCACCAACTCACCAACAGCTTCTTGGAAGCTCCCTCACTGTCAGTGTTGGAACATATTCTGACTCATCTGCCCATGCGACCGCATGCGACCATATTCTCTCGTTGCTTGGTCCTATGATCTGATCACCGCCGCTGCTAGCTACGATCCTCATCGAACTCCAACAGCGGATCATGCTACTTGATGCTAGACTTCTCAGGCCTTGCGACCATCCTGGTCAACACTGCGGCCCTGTTTGATGAACATGGACGCTTTGTGCGCACGGCAATCAAGCGAGAAGGCGTGCAGCTACCCATCCTCGAGCATGTACTTGTGGACCTCAATGACTTTGTCGGCTGAGACCACCGGCACCTTGCACACCAAGTTTCAAGCAGTCTAGCTGTCTTGTCACATCGAGGACTCGGGCCCTGAGCATGTTGCTCCTTTCGCATGTCGGCACAGACTATTACCATTACTCTTGCTCTTACTCCTACTCCGACTCCTACTCCCCGTCTCCTCTTCCCCTTCCTCTTCTGCTCCCTCTTCCCTCTTCCCTCTTCCCGCTTCCGCTTCCGCTTCCTCTTCCTCTCGCTCTAATTCTTCTGTCCTCTGTCCTCTGTCCTCTGTCCTCTTCCTCTTCCTCTTCCTCTTCCTCTTCCTCTTCCTCTTCCTCCTACACCTACACCTACACCTACTCCTACTCCTACTCCTACTCCTACTCCTACTCCTACTCCTACTCCTACTCCTACTCCTACTCTTACTCTTACTCTTACTCTTACTACTACGATTCTCTTACTATTCCTTTTTACTTAGTACTGATTCTTTTGGGCGGCCCTATGCAACTCTCCGTATGAACTCAGGTCTGTGAGAAAATGACGGAGGAGTGTGCTTGTGGGACTTTCTTGCACGTTGGCAACCTCACATGTGATGGGGGGCTGTGACGTGAGAGCTCGAACCTCTTGGTTGGTGTACGTGCGGGCTGTGGGCTCGAGCACCTGTGTGCAGTAGGTGCTTTTCAGGTGTAATATCTTCCGCAAGCTTTGAGAATGGAAGGCTTCCAATGTGTTCTAGTCTCCCGCTCTGCGCGCTGCCGATTCCAGCCCATCTGTAACAAGCCGAATGAAAGCCGCATTGTAAATGCGACGTTTCCACTTCAGCGTGAAGTCAGTGTTGCTCCAGAACCGATGCAGCGTGTGGAAATTTTTGCGTGCTTTGGCAAGTCTGGTAGTGGCGTCTTTGTGGGTGGAGCCGTCACTGCTAAGTGTGACGCCAAGGTCCGTGGCGTGGTGCTCGGTTGTGAGTGGGGTGAAGTTGGTGAAGTGGACCGTGTCATGTGAGGTGGGTAATCTCAACAGAACACATTTCTTCAGGTTGAGGTGCAAGTTGCTGTGAGCGGCCACTCGCTGCATGTGAAGTAGCTGTTCTGCTCGTTGTGCTGTACCTGTTCTGAGTGCTGTATCGCCCGCGTATGCTATGTCGTAGAAGGGTTGGTTCTGGCTGTACAACCAGAGAGGAATCCTCCGTGGGCTGTGAGTTCCTTGTCCACGACGTCGTGCATCACCATCCCATGAACAATGAGGAAGAGTTATGGCGACAATGGACAGCCCTGTCTGATGCCTGCTTGGGCTTCCGCCTGTGTGCTCTGCTTGCTGCTGCTACAGCGACTTGTCTTGAAGTGTATATGTTTTTGATGAGTGCTGAGGAGCGCAGGGACGCCGAAGCTATCCAGAGCTGTGAGAAGAGCGTCTGGATGTATTTTGTCGAATGCTCTCCCGGAGCAAGATGGTGTAAAGCGATTGTCCCGTTGCTTCTGCTCGCTCGATGAGGCGGCGTATGCAGACGAAAAGGCTGAGCACAGAGGCCTAGCCAATGAAAAGGAATCAAGACACATCATCGTGTATCTTAGCATCGAAAAAGTGAAACATACGGCTACACTTCAAACAATTTATCTTAGGACCGGTTACTAGCAATATTTCTAGGTCCAGGTCTATTTCTATTACCATTACCACCACTTCTACTCCTCCTACTTGTACTTCTACTTCTAGTACTAGTACTAGTACTACTGCTACTGCTACTGCTACTGCTACTGCTACTGCTACTGCTACTGCTACTGCTACTGCTACTACGACTCCTACTACCACCACTACTTCTTACTTCTACTACTACCACTGCTGCTGCTGCTACTACTACTACTACTACTACTACTACTAAGCACCTGGGCTCGAACGACGAAAGTTAGTGTGTGTGTGTGTGTGTGCGCGTAGAAGTAGGCTGCAGGATGGTGCATTCACACCTTCTTTTCCTCCTGGCCTACCTTTTCCTTCCTAATCCTCATCCCTCCTATCCGCAAGCCGCTGGGTCCAAACCTCCGTGCTTGGCCGAACTGCCCTGGACTGGGAGGCACGAGCCTCAGCCAGTACTGCTGCACTGCACATGGAATAGCAGCCGGAAACCGCCATGCCCTTCTAGACCTCCTGCCTACACCTGCAGGCTCAAGCTGTTGCCTAGTCCCACCATACGGGCCCTAGCAGTCTACCGTGGACCTGCCGAATCATGTCGCAGTCGCCCTCTAACCAACCTATCACATCGTCTGGATCGCCTCCACCCACAGCGCAGGCCAACCTTGCAGAGACGCTGGCCAGCTTACATCAGACCCTGGATAACGCGATCGTCAGAGAACGCTACCGAGCAGGACTGCACAACCAGGTCTGGAACACCAACAACTGGGATAGCATTAGCTCAACGACGGCCACAAGGACCGGCCCCTCCCAGACCAAGGCAGAGCCCCGGGACACTCAGAAACCTCTGGCTCAGCCAGGATCTCCGGACTCCGTTGACACTGCGGACCTCATGGCGGCAGCGGATGAAGCAGAGAGGACCCTCGCCTCTTTGGCAATGCCCTCTACCGGCCCTACTGTGCCCACTGGCTCCACGCTTTCACTGCGAGCTCGATCAAGATCCCGCTCCCCCACAGGCGCGACGGCCACCACCACGGCCTCAGCCTCAGGTCCAAGCTTGCCGTCAGACAAGCCCTGATGAGAGATGCTCTAGCAAGCCCACCCGGAAGTGCATCGCTGACCAGAGACCAGTCACAGCAAAAGACCGCCACTGGCTTGTGTCCTCCAATAGTACACCCAGCCTCCCTGAGAGTCACCCCCACCTACTCTACCCCTGCACTGGCCCAGGTGACTCCGCTGCGTGGACAACATTGCCTGCCACCCGAGTAAGGAACAGTGCCGGCTGGAGTCACCTCACCTCTGCCCGTGCACCCAGGCTAGAGGAGTCCTCGCCTGCGGTGGTCTGTCCCTCGGACCAGTCTGCGGAACTTGCCAGTGCTGCCGCCGACAGTGACTCCCGAATTGCTGCCAGGGTAGCCACTCTCGCCGAGCCAGTGCCTCGTAATTCTAACACGTGCCCATGGCTGCAGCTCCGCACGCCAGTTATCAGATGCAACAGTTGCCCTGTACCACTCCTGCAGGTTCCTCAGGCACACCTGCCTACACAGAGCAGGCTGGCAATTTTGACACTTTTGTCCAGCCGGCAACTGCCCTGGCCCTTGCTTACGGCCTGTGCCTCTCCTTTGCTTTGTGACAATCCACCTCTGTCGCAGCTGGCCGCTTCTCAAACAGGCAGCCACACTAAGCCCCGCCCCGAATCTGCACCTAGGGCCTCAGTGAAGATGCCGCGCTCAGACAGCAAGCGAAGACGAGATCAGTCTCGCCCTGGCAGGCTCAACCGCCTGTACACCAAGGAAAGCTGTGCAGTGCGACATCCGAGAGAAGCCGTGCCTCCGCCCCGTACTGTATATGCTGAGGCGTTCTACCACCGATCAGCAGGCTGGATGCAGCGCATACATGAGGAGCTCATCCAGGAACAGGCGGACGAGATGCGAAACACCCGGCCTCTGCTTGCTGCAGGGTCTATCCGGCTAAGGTCCACCGGCCGCTCCAGACCAAGGTCCTCATCCACATTGCCCAGTCACAGAAGACGAGCTGCCTGGCGACCGCGGCGACCCAGTAGCACAAGACCCTGCCGATCCAGATCCCGAGGTACATCGGCCAGGCCACTTCCTAGGCAAACGCGACCTCAAGGTACACCGCCACCGCCTCAGAGGCCGCGCCGGGCACCAACAACTAGCAGTACCCCAAGGAAGTCGGACAGTCCTCCCGCGCACAGGGCTTCATCACCTCCCCGCCGAGCAGACCGGGCACCAGTAAGATCGAGAGCTGCTGCCAAAGGACCTCCTCATGCCCAAGGCCCTATACCAGCAGTGGCGTGCTGATCAGGGCAACTCGGAACCGGGGACCGCCAGGCCCCCTCAGGATGCTCACCTCCGCGAGCCACAGGCATCGCCTGCCCCTGCCACCACCGGCAGTCCCCTACAGGCGGGCGAACTCATCACACGACTCCTTCAGCCTCCAACGAGACACAAACGCTCGCGATCCTGCTCATCTGCCACCAGCCCTGCACAAGACTGTCGGCGCCTCAGTCCCACTTTCTCTCCGAAAGTCCGCCCCAACCCTTGCACCATGTTTGCAGCCAGGAGAGCGAACAGACGCTGGTCTCACCCTCTGCTGCGCGGGACTCCTCCCGCTTGGACACTGACTCAGACGGCCCGAAGAAGACAAACTGAAGTCTGTCTGGAGTGCCGGCACCGCCTGCCGCGATTCCCTCTTCCGGAGCAGCCTACCGGTGCCTGCTGCCTTGCAGGGCCCTCGCTACTGCCACCGCCTGCGACCAAAACCTCTCGACCTACCGGCTGCTGCCTAAGCTCTGCTGCGAACTGTATCCACCTGACCTGCGCCATCTGCAAAGGTCGCCCCCGCCAGGATTTTCTCCCTGGTGCGATCCCACCAGCATTCCACATTTGCGAAGGATACAGGCTGGTCTCTGACACAGCTCCGACATTTGCAAACTGGCCTCAGATCTCCTTGTGCCACAGTGCGTGGCGGGCTGAACTCCGTGATGCCATGCCAGATGGCCAAACCGCGGTGGGATCGTACAGACGACGTCGGGCCTCCTCCACCTGATTCCACGGAGCCTGACCAGGCATCCCTTGCCGATCCTCCGAAGCTTCTGGAACCCTTGGTTTTGGACCTGCACAGCTTGGATTAGCCTCTGTACGACGGCCTCTATTAGACCCTCGCCGAGACCAGCAAGGCATGAAGAATCGCTGGAGCAGATCACGCCGAAAATGCCTTCAACCGGCAGCGGTGCACTCCGACAGCTCCTGCTGACGCTGACCCCCGGGCTCAAGCAACCCCCCCTACCCTCGATGCTTTTAAGCCTTATGCAGAACAGAAGCAAAGACGCACACACACACACACACACACTCGCTATTCCTTTTAAGACGAGCCGCCCCGGTCCCAAATCCGGGGACCGAACTCGGTTGCGCACCATAGGACATACCCCAGCCTACCTCAAGGCTATTATCCTAGGATCTCAGCTCCTGAGTTCGGCAGGTGCGAGGGTTGGGGAGACAGTCGCGAACTCCCCTGAAGTCGCTACCACTGCACTTCGAAGGCCGCACAGTGCGGCAAAGCCTCGCGCGCCATCAACCACAGGCGATACCGCATCGCCACTTGCAGCACCTACCTCTACGGTCAAGAAACGCTCCTATGCAAGGTTCCTGCGGCGCCTCACAGCCACGGGCACAGCCCGATACAAAGGCCAGACTTACCACTCAGACACCTCCATTCCGGTTGATTCGTGTGCCCAGGCCCCGACTCCTACACCACCCGCGGCGACTGCCTCCCCGGACAGGTTCCGAGTTCTCTCTTGGAACGCAGGCGGCCTCAGCACCGCGAAACTGGATGAAGTCTACGTATGGCTACACATGGAAACCCTTCAAGGTAGACCAGTTCACGTCCTGTCGATCCAGGAGACCCACTGGACCTTTACCAGCCAGTGGCAAGCTCAGGGCTACTGGCACTTGCACAGTTCCCTGGACACCAAAACCCGCAGCGCAGGAATCCTCCATTTAGTGCACCAGGACCTGGCCAACACTCACCAGGTGCGCACCGATCATGTTATCCCCGGCAGAATCCTTTACACCAAATTAGCCACAGAGCCGCCCATATCCATCATCAGCCTCTATCAGTCAGCACTGCTGGTCCACCAACTCCACCACAACCCCCACCCAGGACAAGTTGCTTGAATGCCGCGAAAAAGTTTGGAGCAAACTCTCCAACCTTGTTGGACGGATCGCCCAGCGCCATCAGCTGCTAGTGCTTGGAGACTTTAACACTCAGTGCGTACCGCCGTCGGACGCACCCCGACTTGCACGGACGGCTGACAAACTGGACAAAACAGTACCTCCGCAGAAAGATTACGGCCGGCTCCAAAGTCTCCTTCGAGACCACCAGCTCCTCGCGGTCACCACTTTCGGTCGCCAAGCCAATGCAGCTACCTACATCGCTGGTACAGGGCCGACCGCCACCCGTACTCGGATCGACTGACTACACCCTCTGCCGAGAAGGTCAGTCCGACCGAAGCACGCGCCGCGCTGGCGCCCTGCGGAAAGCCCCGTTCGTTCCTCAACAAGGCAACCGCCACCGTCCTCTGACCACCACCATGCCCTGGCCCAGCCCCAAGCTGACACCCAAAGCACGGCAATCGCTGCCTAAACGATGGAACGCTGCTTCCATTCAGGCCGCCCTGACCACGGACCCCGAGCTTGGTCCAAAACTTGCACTCCGTGGCTTTCCAGCTCCAACTCCAACCGACACCCACGGGGGCAGACCCGTGCCGTCACATCAACACCCTTCTCCAGAAGACCTGGGAGGACCTCACGGCCTCGGCTGGCCTCCATCCCATCACTACACCCAGACAACATGCCGAAGAACCAGAAACTGCAGTCACCGTTCGGGAGCTCTGGCGCCTAAAGCGTCTCAAACAAGCACAGCCTACAGACACCTTTGCACAAAAAGCCCAAGCCCTGAGCCTGACACAGCAAATCCGGACAACCCAGAACATCCTTCACAAAAGAGGCCGACTCCGCAAGCAAGAGCGCCTTGACTACATCCTCAGCGAAGCCGAACGCAGCAATGCGCCGGGAGCCCTCTACAAAGCTACTCGCTTATTGGCCCCCAAGACCAGACACTCCCGCATCCAGCTGCGCGACAAGGAAGGGATGCTGATGTCCCCACAAGACGAGCTCAAGGCCATACGTCAGCATTTCGAAGGCCTCTACCAAACCGCCACATGCCGACCCACCCCACCGCAGCCCGCCACGGATCTCCACTTCACGGATGACGAGGTTAGCAGCGCCCTTGCCCGACTTCCGGTCCGAAAGGCCCTTCCTCCGGACTACATGCCCGACTCTGGCAGGCCACCTCAGAAGCCATCGGACCAGACATCGCAGAGGGATTAAGACACTGCCTCCAGTCGCCGACCTACCACCTCCCGGAGGACTGGCACCGAGTACATGTATGCCTCATCCCAAGGTTTCAATGGCTCGCCTTCCGAAGCAATTGCGCCCCATCTGCCTCCTACCACCGGGAAGTAAGATACTGGCAATGATGTTAGCTGATCGCATCAGAGACAGAGCTGAGACCTACATCCGCCAGGCACCACAATTCGCTTAGGTCAGCAACCGCAGCACCACTGATGCGATCAGCCGCGTATGCGGCCATCTGCATGAGGCACGCACCCTGGCGGCCTCTGCTGTTCCCAAACGACACCTGCGTCACTCAGGAGCAGTACCTTGCCAGATCGCTGGAGGCCTGTCGCTGAGCCTCGACGTTGACAAGGCCTTCGATTCACTACCCAGAGACCAGCTTGTAGACTCCATGTTGGCAGCTGGCTTGTCATCCGAAGAGGTAGCGCTTGCACTTCATATACATGATCAGGCCAAGCTCACCTTCGAGCTGGCGGGCCACCGAGATGAAGTTGAGCTCTCACAGGGGATACGCCAGGGTTGCGGTCTTTCACCCCTCTTGTGGTCCATGGCCACCACAAAGATCTACTTGCGGCTCCAAGAGATCGTCACACAAAAGAAGGAGCTGCTGGGGGAGCCCACCCTCTATGCAGATGACATCTGGTCCTCCTGGACCATACGAACGCAGGAGCAGTTCCGGTCCAGCCTGCGTGCGGCTGGACTGCTGATCCAGCTTCTCCATGAATCAGGCCTCCGAGTGTCGCCCACAAAAACTGTCTTCCTTATCAATCTCCAAGGCACTGCGGCCAGAAGCACTCTCTGCCCCAGACTCACGAAGCTGGAAACAGAAGCTCCGAATGGGGCGAAAAAGACTGAGAATGGCAAATCGAACAGCAATTTTACATTTTCATGGACGGCGAAGAGAGCTTACCGCCGAGCACGACGGAGAGCCGCTGCAAATGGAGGGACGATGTACAGAGGTGAGTGGCGCACTGCCGCTTCTTTGGGGGCCCACAGAGCCCAAGACGCTGGAATCGCGGAAACAGAAGCTGCAGGCGGGGCCGCACGTTGCCGGCAGACTGCCCTTCCGACTGGCAAGCCACTGCGTGTTATGACGTACAACATAGGTGGAATTTCTGGAGAGGCATATGCTGTTTTCTGTGACTGGCTGGTTCGGCAAACAGTTGCCGAGCTGGTTCTGGTGCAAGAGCTGCACTGGGGATGCGGGCAGGAAGAAAACACGTGGATGATAGGTACCTGGAAGGCTGTTGTCTCCCCGGACCCGGGCAATCGCTACTGTGGAGTGGGCGTCTTTATCTCACCTAGCATCAGGGCTGCTGTTAGTCACTGCGTATGGATTCCCGGCCGCCTCCTCCACGTCAGGTGTGAGACGCCTAAGGTGACTCTGGACGTGGTGAATGTGTATCAGTGGGCGATCGACCATCGCAAACCACAGCTAAATGAGCAACGACGACAGCAGGTCTGGCAGCAGCTGAGCAAGTTATTGCAGGGTCTACCGCGTCGGAACCTACTAGCAGTGGGCATGGATGCAAATGCAACCTGCAGACCGCTGGACAGTCTGGTTGGACGTGGCGTCCCCACGCTCGGACAACACAGTGCCTCGGAAGACTTGATGCAACTACTTCAGGTAAACCAGCTTGTTTTGCTGAACACGTGGAAACAGTCTAAGCTCTCTGCGGCACATACCTTTCACAACAGTTCACACAGAACACAAATTGACTTCTTGGCAACGCGTAGGCACACTGCTGATCCGGCTGCCAGGCAAGCACAACCCATAAATCTCGACCTCACACCCTGGAGGTTTGGACCCAAGCATCGTCCGGTATGCTGCAGCCTTAAATGGAGAGCAGGCTGGTACGGACAACCTGCTAGTAAACCCAAACAAGCCTGTCCCCCCATGAGACAACTCCGGGAGGCGCTCAAGAGTGATGGCGAGTGCATTACAGGTCTACTGCAGCCGAAGCTTGAGCGTCTAGTCCAGGAAGCTACTGGTACTCTTTCCCTGCATGAACTAAACCAAAAAGCCCTGCAAACTGCGTATAGTCTTCTTCCCCACCATAAGCCCCGACTGAGTGAAGCTTCGACTACAGCTCTGCACGTGGCGGTGAAGCCTCACATCCAGGCTATGTGGACTGCGCACAGACGTCTTGCAGCGAGGGTTGACGGCACCATGTTTCGTAGGGTTTTCGAAGCATTCCGCAGATTTCGAGAATTTTCGAAGCAAAGTAGGCGGTTGCGTACCAGCTGTCGGAACGTCAGACGAGCCAAGCTTCAAAGGTCCATAGACGAGGCACAAGAGGCGGCGGATAGACAGGACATGAGTACTATCTATAGGATCATTAAAAGCATAGCCCCGAAAGCCAAAAGGGTGGCAGTCAACATCCGATCTGAAGACGGCCACCTTTTCACAGTTTGAGTCCATCATGGACTACTTTGCCAGGGCCCACGACAGCCCGGACACCCCACCTGCATACCCTGGTTGCCCTAATGGTTTAGACCTGAACCTTACGGTAGCTGAGGTTAAAGAGGCTAGTCTTAAACAAAAGGCAAATCAGTCCCTGATGGTAGCTTGCCTGCGGAGCTCTGGCGCATGTGCCCGGATGCCTTCGCAGAATTTCTGGTGCATCGCTTGTGGCACGGGGATCCGCGAGAAGCCACATACCCCCCTGAAGTGTCGGAATGTCAGCTCTCTTTACTGCCTAAACCCAACAAGAACACCAGACTTCCCAAAGACCTTCGCCCTCTAGGTATCCAAGACCCAAGTGCCAAAGTTTTCGCTACGGTGCTAAAGAACAGGGTCATGGAGCAGGCGTTGCCAGTTCTGCAGCAGCGCCCACAGTACGCTTACAGCCAGGGCAAGGCTATCGATCAAGCGATCCTACGGGTCAGCGAGCACTGTCGTGCAACGAGCAAATCTTGCTGGAGGGCACCCTCAGTGTACACAACCAACGTGCAGGGAAACACCGTCATCATGCTATGGAGGGGTTATGCTTAGTCTTGACCTTAGTAAAGCTTTTGATTGTGTCCCGCGCGGTGCCCTGATGCAAGCCTTGCAATTTGCGGGAGTCGATGCTGTGTTGCAGGCGGCAATCCTGGAAGTACATGAGAAATGTCGCTACCACATTAAACACGGCCGGTACGCAGGGTCCATCCGCATGAAACGAGGCATTAGGCAAGGGTGTGCATTGTCGCCGTGTCTTTACAGCATCTTCTCGGCGTGGCTGCATCACCAAATTGCCGCTCGCACGAGTGCGGAGTGGGCGCAAGCCTGCACGACCCTGTTTGCAGACGACACAGACCTGCACTGGAAGATTACCAAAGTTGCTGATCTTGAATTCTGTTGTCACTGCATTAGGGAAACTTTTGCCGTGTTCAGGGAAGCAGGGATGCTGGTTAACTCTAGTAAATCGGTGATCGTCCTGGCAATCAAGGGTAATGCTGCAAAAGTGTGGTTACGCCAGCACCAGCAGGTGAATGCACAAGGCAAGTGGATCAGTGTTGGCACGCCGCATGCGCCGCTTCACCTGCCGAGGGCCAATAAAATGCTGTATCTAGGAGTAATTGCATCATATCATGGCTTCGAGATGCAAACTTTCCAGCATCGCTTGCAGATGGCGAGATCTAACCGGCATCGCTTGCTGAAGGTTCTGCATGCGGCAGGTTTGTCACTGACGTACCGAGTTCGGCTTTACACCGCTTGCATTCGCAGTTCTTTGCTGTACGGCCTGCACGCGGTGGGAGTCACGCAGCCGGTGCTTCACAAGCTTGATCAAGCTGACTCTAGATTCTTGAGATCACGCCTCAAAATAACATCTCCGGAGGATGCACTCATCAAGCTTTTGAAGGGAAGAGCTCGCAAATGTACGGAAACTGCGAGTTGCACCTTCTTTGCGCAGCAAGCCATACTCATACAACAAATTGTGCAGGACGAGGCTCCCTCGGGAAACAGGCTCATCAGGCTCGCAGACTCTCAAACGAATGACATCGTAGGCTGTGAGGAATGCGGGCAGTACTTCACGGGTAGGAGGCATTTGCTTTCACATATGGCGCGCAAACATCCTGAATGTCTTGTTACTCAGGCTTTACCACAGGCCAGAGCTTACACCAGACACACAGTAGATGGCATGCCGCAATGTTGTCACTGCCATAAAAGCTTCACTAGAGTCGAAGGCCTCAAGAAGCACCTCAAACAAGCCTGCCCAGTCCTGCATGGCAAGTTGTCCATGAGTGTTGCCGCCCGCCGCAGTACAGCTGCCCCCTCAGTGGGTGTGGCACAGGAACCCACACTCCGGGAGACGTCCTGTGAAGGGCGGACGTCTCCTGAGGGGGCTGAATCGCAGTGCCCGGAGATGGCTCACATAGGTAACAGTACCTTGCCTAATGGTAATGCCCGGTGTCCCATAGGACCTACCCTAATTTCCCCCACACCACAGGAGACACGAGTGCTGTTTGAAGAGCCGCAATATCTGGCTGCACTGCGAGAAAACTGGCGACAGATGGTTCGCGGAGGAACATACAGCAAAAGCCTTCGCACGTACTGTGTGCTTTGTGGTCAATACGTTAACATGATTGGCCCCGGGTTGAAGCAGCATCTCAGACTCGCCCACGCGCACGCCTACGCCGCACATCGGGCTGAAGCAGCTAGTCGTGCAGTGGCCTCGGATTGCCCATAGAAAGCCCTTGCCGCTTTTGTGCCGCCGCCTGCAAAGACCCCCGTCAGCATCTTAAGCGCTGCCCAGTTGTGTTTCAGGCGTCGTTCACGAACTTAGTACTCCTGTCACATGATACACTTGCTAAAGGCAATGGACGTGGAGCCGGTGGATCGAGCTGCCTTGGCCCAGACGGAGTTTCAGGACGTCTCGGAGCCAGTGCGAAGAGGGCTCAGAAGCCGCCCTCGGGGGAGGACGCGACCAAGGAAGGCAACCAGCCGGAGGAGCGTCGCCAGAAATACTCGAAAAGCGAAGAGAAGGGCGGCAAAGGACCCTCGTGGAGCTCGGGGGCTGGAGGCTGTGGAAAAACCGAAGCCAGGGCTGGAACGCGGGCACACAACAGAGCTGGGGCAGCGAGTCGAGTGGGGTGCTGATCGAGGCAATGGTGAGGCTGTCGCTGAGGCACGAGCAGGAACTGGGCATGATCCGGGCGGAGACAGGATACATGCTCTTCCTGGACACACCGGCCCACCACGACCTGTCGTTTCTTCCTCGCCTACAGGAGATTGGAGCGGAATGGACGGAGCAGTGTGCGGCAGGCACAGTGAAGAGCCCCCTCAAGGTGTTGCTGATGATGGCGGTGGCCAAGGAGCTTCAGACGAGGCTGGAGGCATTCAGGGACGACCAGGACCGCGTGGAGCGAGCTATGGGGACCGGATGGATCAGCGAGGGTGCTACGCAGCTGGATCCGGTGTGGCACTACTACGTTTGGAATCCGAAGGAGATTCAAGCAGGAGAGGTCGGACCAGCCACCGGTTCCCACCTCCACCCTCCTGGCCTCTCTGGACATCAGACTGTCGCCTCACCGGGTGTACTCCAAAGGTTCCGGAGCACCTCAGGAGCCTGGACGAGAACTACGAGGATGCGGAAGTGGTGCCATTTCTCCTATGGATCGGACTGCGGAGCAATCCAGCTCACCTTTGCTACCAGGTCTTTCAACAGCTCTCGGGGAATGCGGTGACGAAGCTGTTGGGCCTTCGGGTGCGACCGGAGCGGGTGGCCAGACAGCCAGCGGCCAAGAAGATGGAGGAATGCTTCAAAGCGGTGAGCTACTGCGACTGGAAGGATCGCAAGTGATGCCTTCTGTGGAAGGCCGCGCAGTGTCAGAGGGAGCACTGCGCGGAGCCGGGTCCGAGGTAGCCCGGCTTCTTCCAGGCCACTCGCTTAGCATGCCACTTGCACGATTGCAAAACACTAGAAACTATTGCTATTTACATGCATGCTTGCCTGCAGGCTGTGTACTGGTGTGGAGAGCTCACTGCTCAAGCTGAGCTTTGTTATGGCATGCTGAAGGCAGGCATCACCTTGCTTAAGCAACCCAAAAAGCTGCAAGTTACCACATGCGTGCTACTCCGTGCAGCCCTAGTGGGATGGGCAAACCCATTGGCCCAGCATGATGCAGGTGAATATCTTCGCTTCCTGCTGGGGCTACTGAAGCCGCAGGCCTACGTAGGCGAGTGGCAAGCACGTCTCTCCCTGCCCTTTACCAGAGTTGATGGAGGTCAGCTCACAACGCCTGTGATCATGCATCCGCAAGGCGGGACCCTGGCTGATCTCATTGCGAACTGGCATGTGCAATATGCAGTGCATGCACTGTCGCAGCACTCAGGGGTTTTAGTAATCAGAATTGTGCGCTACGGGCTTCATTCCGCTGCAGTCAAAAACTGCTGTAGAATCTGCATCGAACCCGGCGAGGCTGTGGCCGTTCCCATCTTTACCGCAGCTGACAGCACAGACGTTCGTCACGAGTCCTTCCGACTCGGGTTATTTATCTTCCATGTTGGGGATAGGGTTGATAGCGGTCACTACCAAGCTGCCCTTGCCAAACCCGAGAATGCTGATTCTCAAACCTGGCACTACTGGATCTGTGATGACAATAAGCCCCCACGACGTGCCACTCCCAGAGATATAGGTATACTCCAACGAAATGCCTATGTCGTTGGACTCGTGCGAGCTAATTAGGGGTGGTGGCCCTGGCCAGTGGTGACACGAGTGTAGTTTGTTGTACAGGCCTCGAAGGTCTCGCCTAGAGGTACCCACACATGTCACACTGGCTTCTGCCGCCAAGCAGCCTCGCGAGCTGCGGAATAATAGTACGCACAGTTGCCCACCACAGTGTGGGTCGGCACAGTGACATTCAAGATGTGCTGCAAACAGACCGTCTGCTCTCACAGTCGTCTTTCTTTTTGCATGTGAATTCATGTTTCTCCTGCGACTCCATGTTCGGTTCGTTCTTAGTCCACTTCCTGATGCTCAGCAGCTTGGCTCCTGATTGGCCATACGGCCCTTTGGCCTGACGATTCTGCTCGCGTGCCCCACGTGCAAACATCAGTGCATTAGTGTTGTGCGTAAGTACTGCTCAGCCTGAAATGCACATGCACCTTTTACGTTTGCTGCAACGTGTGCTCTGATGCCCTGTTCATAAGGGGATAGGCCACTGCTGATTTGTCACATGAAGACCCAGCTGGTGCCTACACAGCGCTCAAGCCGGCTGTTGTCACGTGACATTGCCAGACAAAAGCTGCAGGCAATACTGGTTGCCCTGCTATGCCGCCTGTAACGCCCGCACAGGACCTGAATGTCAAGGCAATACCGTTTCCGCTGGATGTGCACACGGTTGCATTGGAAGAGTTCCTGCTGGTTGAGGCGTTTGCTAAATTCCTGCGGCAGCAGGGCGGGCCTACCTTGCCACCGGCGGTAGGGATGGCACCGGTCAACGAAATCCTGCAGCATGCCTTAGCTATGCTTGAGGAGCCTTACCGCAGCCTCTTTGTTGACTACGCAACGCAGCTGGATGGGTATCGGTTCATTGTGCTGGATGCCTATACCTGCCTGGACCTGCACCTATCCTGACAGATGTTCTGCTTCCTGCTGAAGCCTTGGCCAGATCCATCCTTATGGAAGGACGTTGCCCGATATGGACAGCTGCCCGACAGGTCGTTGCATTGCTGGACTGGCCGCCGGATCACAGGTCCTCCCCACCTGGGCGTGGAGGCTGTCTGGTGCTGGGTGCTTACTCGCATGGTCCCTTTGCGGGGTTACGCAAAAAGACCAAGATGTATGCCTCGGTGTGCAGGGTGCTGAACCGCCTTGTACAGCACCTCAGTGGCTCACATCAGTGGAGCTCCTTGGCTCTGCACCTGGATGTGCGAATGCCGCCCCACCGGGACAGTGGCAACTTTCCCCTGGACAGTGTCCTGATTGGGTTGACTCATCACATCAACGGCGGGCTATGGGTGGAGGATGGCGAAGCAAGGCGGGCTGCGGGTGATATCAATGCTGACGGATGTGGCACAATCCACCGCCTGGACCTTCACTGCCTTAAATTTCCTGCCCATCGCCTGACGCACGCCACCTGTGACTGGGACCTTACCAACAGGATTATACTGTCTGCTTTCACCGTCGGACAAGTACATAAGCTGAGCCCGGAGCATCGTGATCTGCGGCATGATTTAGGGTTTCTTCTCCCCGACCTTCCTCCGGTTCTCCCTAGGGGTTAGGAGGGTGACTAGGTCATAAGAGAAGTGCCCCAGCAGTCGACGTGCAAAGTGCAACGCTGTACAAAAGCCTGTCAGTGCGCCGTCTACGGCAAATGCACTGCACGGCCTAGACAAAGACGGGCACCAACAGCGAGGGGATGGGGCCGCCGCGTTGATAAATCTGCCTGTCTGCGCATGCCTGTCATGTATGAGATGTCTTCGTATGCCGCAGGTACTTTCATGGCTGCCTCTACTCTTCGACATGGGACCAGCTGCAGCACTGCAGGCTGCGCCGGGGCAATGCCTTTGCTCCCGCTGAATGAGACGCCACGGCATGGGAAGTGCTGTGCGCTGTGTGGAAGCGGAAGCCACTCGCGCCAATGCGATCGCCTACACCGTCTGAATAGCCGGATGGTGGTCAGTGTTTGCCGGACGCCTGGCTGCAATCTCTTAGTGCAAGTTGGTCATACCACTTGCTGCTCCTCCTGGCTTAGTCAAAATGGACTGCACGCTCGTGGCTGTGCAAGACGTCAGGGCCTTTTGGCAGCTCAGCGTGCAGGGAACAGCACAAGTGGTATTCCACCGCTCCCTTCCTCCTCCGCCATGTGGGGCCAGGCGCGAGGGGGAATGGCAGCACCGTCTGGAAGCGTCATCACACCAATGCAGGCCACGCTCTCACCTTTGACTACATCAGTGCCTGTGACAAACGGTGGAGCTCTGCCAGCTGCCGGTGTGATCGATATCTCCTCGGAGGGTGAGCCAATCCACGATGCCTCCTCTGGAAACACACGGAGTAATGCCCGGGGAAGCCAGGATGCAGATGTATTGGCGAGCTTGGATGCAGATGAGGAGATGGAGGAAGCAGCTGATGCACAGCCGTGCTGGAATCACACTGCTTACTCGCCTGACCTCTTTGCAATGGATTGAGCCTGCCAATGAGGACACAGTCATGGAGCTATAAACTGCGAAGTAGTGGTCTACTGCGACGGAGGCAGTTGGCATGCCAGGCACAGTCTCTCGCGAGCATTCTCTGATGGACTATGAAACTGGACATGTTTCGTTACGGCCGGTGGAAGCTCAGTTAGTCTTTGATTTGCCATAGAAGGATCCTCAATAGCAGGATGCAGCCACTGAGCTGCCGGGCTATGCCTGCCTTTCGTCAATCATCGGAGCGACGGTGAGACGTGTGCAATGCAATACTACTACTACTACTACTACTACTACTACTACTACTACTACTACTACTACTACTACTACTACTACTACTACTACTACTACTACTACTACTACTACTTCTACTACTACTACTACTACTACTACTACTACTACTACTACTACTACTACTACTACTACTACTACTATTACTATTTTCAATTGAACGCTGCGCGAGCGAGCGTGCTCTGCGCTTTGCGGGCGCCTTTGGTCTCGTGCACTCGTGAAACTGCTACTAGCAATCATCGCTCAGACCTCTCAATCTGCTCAGTCTACTCAGTTACTAAGTTACAACTGTGGCTTCCTCCTCCGACACCTTGTTGTGAACAGACGCGTCCATCTGTGCACCTGTCCCAGCAAATAGGCCGTACCTCAGACGAAGCCGACACCTGGAGTATCCGTCTCGCGGCGTCCCACACGGATTACTCATGCTGTTGACAGAAGGCCGTAAAGATCACATGTGCGTACCTGCAGTACCTGCAGAGCTGGTTGAGTCAAACTGTGAGAGCTGACTGATCGGATCAGCTCAGACGTAGTGCAGAGTCCTGCATTTTGCTTTTGGTGATCACTCTGCACTGCAGCTTCCGAAGAGATGTGCAGAGACGTCGGAAGAGCATCGAATTCCCAGAGGCTGTGCCATACGGGATTAGGGGAGTCTGTGACATTGCTCTAGGTTCACTGGTTGTGACCATGCGGCCACTGCGGTGAAGAGTGATAGTAGCCGTGCCAGGACCACTGTTGCCACCAGTCCCAGTCTTCTTCCTGAGTGGAGCTTGCCGGCCTGGCCCACTGACTGGAGGACGAGGATGAGGGGGCATCGCGTTGGCGTTCGCCCTCTGTATCTGCCTCATGCACCTGCGGGCGCTTGTTGGCCGCTGCCAATTTGGCCATACGCCTATCTTCCTCAATCCCCTTGTCATGCTGAATCCTCATCTTCATGACGGAGTAGGCATCTTTGTTGGGTTTGACCCTGAACATCCTAGCTGGGAGGCCTGCGGATTTTGCAGTTTCGTTGTAGACCGTCATCATGGTAGTAGCGATCATGTTGAACTCAATTCGCGTTGGGAATTGTCGCTGGAACTCTTTCTCTTCCCACAACCTGTTGAAGCAGGCATGGATCAGGCCATGCACCTTTGTGGGAGCATCCAGCTCTTGATAGGCTTCTCCAGAGCCTGTGGCTATGGTGACTCGTCCGTCACTAGTTAGGACTCGCCGCACAGAAATGGCGGTGTCCCATGTGAGGCCAGATTGAGTCTTGACAGACTTGATGGCCAAGAAGAGCGGAGGCACCTGGCTGAGAGCCTCCACTCGTGTGGACCATAGGTTCTGCTGCTCTTGATTGGTGAGACCTCCCAGAATAACCGGAGCCACCAGAATGTTGATGGAAGCTAGTGCTCGGATCCAGTCCTGGTGGGACTGAGAGCTCAACAATTGAGCAAGCTCCAGCCTCGTGTAGTTGACCTCCGTCTGGGGGGCCGGTTGTGGGACATAGCCAACTGGTGTAAAGGGGCATGGAGGGGAAGCCGGAGGCGCAAAGCCAGCGGCTTTGTCGGACCCTTTGGTGTGGGTGCGACTGGGAGGGAGAGGGATCTCCTGCGGTATTGTTGGCTTGGGGGGAGGAGGAGGATTAGGCACTGGGGCAGTGGCGGTCCAGGCTCCTTGTGCTGCAGGTTGTGACACAGGGTCATGCTTCTGCGTGACAAAGTGGTTCTTGATGCCATAGCCTGTGCTGAACTGAACACGGCGGTTATGCTTCCGACAGTGGAGGCAACATAACCACATGGATCCTGAAACTTCCATTTGTCCTAGTCCGCGAGGAATAAGTTCCAGCACATCCTGCTCCGTGAGATCTTGATTGTAGTGGTGGGTGTCGCGGACAGTGGCCATAATCTCCGCAAAGGAGTTGTTCTGGATGCTGTCGGCCACGTATGTTTCGATCTCCTCCTGTGTGGGAGGGGGAGGAGCCGCAGTGGCCGTAGCCGTGGTCTGTGACCTAGGCGGCTGAGTTGAGCTGTGCTCTATGGGCCTATTGTCAACCTGGATTTCCAGAGAAATGTCTGGAACCTGGCTCTGCAGCATGCGGTTCGTACGCTCTTTTGTGGTAGGATCTCCTTGAAATCCCTTGGACCACTTCCAGATGTTTGCGACCGTGGTGTTGTTGGCTGAGACGAAAGAATGGCCGTCGTTGTCGTGAGTTTTGTTCTTCACGCGTCTATCCCATCGCTCCTGGAACAAGTAGACCGGACCAAATTTGGCTGAGACGTTCCAGCCAGGCAGGGGGGAATGGCCAAGATCCCGGCCCAAGGTCTGCCATAGAAATTTGCAGAAGGTCATATAGTCCAGATTGGCCTTGGCCGTCAGAACTTGACGGCTAAAAGCGTGTTGTATGGCCTCCCTCATCAGAGGGTGTCGGGGCTTGCCGTAGATGATGCCCTGAAAGATATGGTCTGCTTTGACTCCTATGGCCATGACCATGAACTCCTGGGGGAGTTGGCCAGGTGGGGAGGGTCTGTGACCCACTTCACCTGCCTTGTTTGAGTGAGCTGTGCTCCAATCTGCTGCCATGAGTTGTAGTACCTGTTCCCAAGGTACCACAAAGCCACATTTAATATCTACGTAGAGGCCGCCGTGTTGGTAGTGGTAAACGTAGCGGAAGACATCAGCCCGGTGAGCCGGCTGATTGAGGCGGTCCAGCAGATTGGAGCCATATTTCCCCGCAAGTTGCACCAGGGTGGCCCGGAGAACTCCGTCATCACAAAATTGGCGGGTGAAGCCCCCGAGCATCTTGGCCGCAACTTGTGCAGGCTCCGGCTTTTCATCGTGAACGTAGGTCTGAAATAGAAGCGGCGGGACAGGAGCGGCCTCCCACTCCGGGAGATACTGAAAACGCATGCCCCAGGGCCCATGTCCGTACTGCATGGCTACTTCAGAGACGTCGCGCACGGTGCGGCACTGGGACAGTGCCTGGGCTGCCAGCATTTCGACATGCATGTCTTGCTGGCGAGCATTCCATCCTGCAATCACCAGAATAGGTAAGCCCGGTCTGGTGCGCATTTCCTCGATGGCTCTGGTGACGAGCGCCGGGATGACGATATGTGCAACCTCCGGTCGAAAGTGGAGGTTTTTGGTGTTGTAGAGTTGCGCCGCGCCTCCTACTCCAGGCAGGAGTGCCAGGTCCATGATTTCCTGATTGCGCAGGTTTTTGTCCGCGAAGCCATATTGGACCCTGCCATCTATCAGGTAGTCGTAATTGACTTGCTTCTCCGGGCGCAGGCTTCGAGACAATGGAATGAAGCGTACGTTGACTTGCCCGTTGAGGTGATGCTCCAAAATGGAGGCTACCTCCTGACTTTGGACTGCTGCTTTGAAGCGGATCGGCCCAAGAAGCCCAAATTGCCAGTGAAGTAGTTCCATGATGGAGGGGACGCTGCTTGCCGAGATGTTGAGGGCGGCACCTGGGCAACTTAGGACCTGTCCCGTCAGTAGGGGGAACACTCCATAAGTGTGTCCCCGTAGCATGTGCTGCAAGGTGCTGTCGCTAAGCACCAGAAACGGCCCCAGACTGGGAGGGGCGTCCATGGTTGCAGCTTGAGAGCTGCTGGGCCAGAGTCTGTGACACGCGGCCGAGGGTGAGCTGTGCTCTCTGCTGAAGTTGTTCTGTTCAGAAGCTCGTCTTGCTCCTACTGCTAGCTGTCATGGCTAAAGTAGAATCCTATTGAGGAAATTCCAGTTCTTTCCAGCGGGCGCTAGCAGTTTCCTCTGACAGCTGCGGTGTGCAGAAACAGCATTGCTTATGAAGCATGACATGCTGGCAAACAGGGATCTTCACTGCCTGACTGTGTCGCCGTGACCTCAGGATGCGAAGGGAGATTACTTTGGAGCAGCTAGGGCAGCTGTGGTGTGCCATCAGGCTTGCAGACAGGTGCTGCAAATTTTCTCCTGGCAGGCAGGTAGCCTTACTCTGTTGGCGCTAAAGCGAGAAAGAGTGGCTGTGCCACACCTGGAGAGAGGCTGTGCCATATTCCTAACATGAGATACATGACTGTAGCAACAGGACTCAAGCAATCTCAGGGGAGATAGCCTTAGTTGTGGCCAGAATGAGCCCAGTGAACCTCGTCATCCCTGCTTGCTGCATCAGCATACCCGAAGCTGCCGAGGGGATTGAGAATCCTCTGTACCGCGACGTGGTGGCGATGCTGGATATGGATGAGGATCTCCTCGGTTGCGAGGTACCGTTGGGGTGTGGCAAAGGACTGTACCATGGCTTGAATTTCAAGAGCCATTGCTGCCCTTGCCGTGCGCCAACTGTTGACGAAGGGTTTGTACTGGACCAAGGGGAGTACGGCACGACACCAGGTTCTGCTGACGGTCGCCATGGACATGGCCGTCAGTAAGTCTGGATGCAATATCGCGAGCCTGGCATGAGCTCCTTGCCGGTCGTAGTCAACGTCTATGTATCTTTGTTCGAAGATTGCAACGCCGTCGTAGGAGCGGCTGAAGGCCCAGAGGCGAGCTTGCGCCTGGATCTCGTCCCTGAGCTGCAGGATGGGGAGTATAGAGTGCTAGGCGGCACGTCATTGGCAGGGTCGATCTCCAGCGTCTCTCTGTCCAGTCCAGCTGCTGAGTAGAAGTCCACTATGACAGCGCCGGGAAGGATAAAGGAGAGGGCGCGGCGACATGATTCGTTGCAAAGTTCTGCAGTCATGTGGATAGACTCTAGCTGGGCTGCTAATCCGAAGAGACTGCAAGAAGGTTCGCATATGTAAGCCGACTCATTCAGACCTTTGCACTTTTTTGGATACGACGCAGGTACTTCAGTTCACATGGTCTGTGACCATGGGGAGAGAGGCTGTGCCATCTGAACTAAAGTGGTCTCCGCAGAACAAAGGTCGGAATAGAGTCAGCCTGACCAGAGGGAATGCTCAGGGCTTCACGCGAAAGGATACCGATTTGGTCAGGCCGAACTTCTATGAAGACCCCTGCGCCTTTCTTGCGAAGGTGGACATATGCTCGCCACACCCCAATCCAGGGCTTGCCTTCTAGGAGACGAGCAATTTCGGTATACCACGCCCTGCAGACCGCCGCAAGCCGAATGGCCAGCAGAAGATTCGGATTTACAATTCCGAGCTGAGCGTGTACTCCATGGTGATCAAGCTTGATTGTGTTGCCGATGACGGAGTACTGCGAGAAAAGGCTTGCTCTTGCCCATCGGAGAAGGAGCTCTTGTAGCCGGGATCGAGCCTCCCGAGCCTCGTCATACAGCAGGTCGAGATCATTCCAGTAGAGGTTGGAGTTGGCGGAATCGTCGTAGAAGTCAAGGATGAGTACCCCAGGTAGAAGTTGAATAAGAGCATGGCGCAGGGAGAAACCATCTAGGAAGGTAAGCATCATACTGAAAGCCAGCTGGCATGAGAGCAGATGTAGATAGGGAGACTTTCCGCTGGCATATGCTTTTTCCGCAGTCTCACAATCCGGTGTCCTGCTACACGGCCGTGGGCTGTGCCCTAGTGTCAGCATTTGGGCGCTGTGCGCTTCTGAGAGCTACACTTTAGTCCGCAACTGCTGATCAGTCCTGGGGCGCGTTCTCAGACTGCAGGGCATCGTAGATGTCGAAGAGGTGCGCATGCCAGGCGTTGAAGTCCGATGGGAGATAGGCGGCCGCAGGAGTGGTGCGAGCCAGGGGAGAGGAAAGAATCTCCACCGGCAAGCGGAAGGCCATGGAGAGAGGGAGAGTGAAGGTGTCCTTTCCCTCGCGAACAGACACTGAGCCAGACTTTCGCAGGCGTGACATGGCCACCAGAAGTTCAACCGTATTGATACGAGCTTGTCCAGATATGATGCTAGCCATTTGGCCATGCCAGGTGCGGTTGACAGTGGCGAGTCGGCGAACCTGGAGGAGGCGCGGCTGCAGCGCGGCTGCAGCACTTCGTAGACAAAGTGCATTTCCTGCGTTTCGGGAGCTGACGAGGGAGGAAGAGTAGTAATAGTCAGGGTTGGCCAGTGCCCGAAGCACTCCTGGAGCATTTTCTGTAGCTCTGCATGGGCCGCTGCCATACCGTCCCTGGCAGTACTGCCTTGTGTCAGGGATCTTGATTGGACGCTCGGCTCCGCTAGGGCCACCCTGTCCAGGTCTGTCATTGGCAGGTAGAAGTCCAGGCCAAGAAGCATTGGCGTCAGGTAGTGAAAGATTCGTTGAATGATTTCATTTTTCATGAGTCCAGTGGAGTGTTTTGGTCAAAGGCTTGCTATGGTTAGAGCCAAGAAACCCTGAAGAAATACAGTATGCACGCATCCACGGCTGCGCAGGCGCACGCTGCGCTTCCTGGCATTTTGTATTGTGACGCCAAGATGCAAGCGGAAGCTATCAGAGACTGTGTCTCAGCGCAGGAGGCTGTGCCATTCTTACGGGCTAGTCTTCCAAGTTCACCAAAGGAGGACGAAAACCTAGCTCGCGCAGGCGTTGTTGCAGCGTTGCGGAGAAGCGAGAAGTTCCTTTGACCGTGTAGGCCACCAGAACAACTCGGTTAAAGGTAGCCCACGGTAGAGTGGCGTGCCACAGTGCGTCCGCCCTGAAGGAGATGCTGAGGCCGCGGAGGTCAAAGCAGCTTCCCCGAGTCATCCCCTGCTGGTTCGGGATCTCCTGGTAGTCGCATCCGTCAGGATCTTCGATCCATATGCCTCCCTGATCGCATATAGAGATGGGGATGAGCAGTGAGCCGTAGGCAGCATTGCGAACATCCTTATGTGGAGGAGAGAGTACATCGACCAGGACTTCAAGCGAGGTCCAGCGGTGCTCTGGATGGCAGGAGTAAACGAAGGCATTGAGCAACTGAGTGACGTTGGGATGGGAGATGGTCTCCTTAAGCAAGCCTGGGAGAACACGATTGTACGCTCCAACTCGAAAACGCTGGCCGCCTGAAGAGTTGACTTCCTGGGGAGGGGGCTCCCATCTGTCGTGGGGCTCGAAAGGTAGGTGTTGTAGAACTTGGCGGACTGAGGACCAGACAGAGAAACAGCAAGAGATAATGCAGTGGCTTGCGATCTGCTCCGCCTTGGGCACCATGTGCGGCAGGCCGACGTGTGGAATCGGAGCGATCGAACAGCACTCTTCCGCGTCAGAGACGGCCATGGTGGTCATAGAGTCGAGGTACTGCTCGAAGCGCTGCCACTGCAGGAGGGGAAGAGCTTGGTGTGCCCACGCCGTAAGATCGTTGGAGGGCCATGTTCCCGCTGCAGGCGGCAGGGACACTTGGGCCTCTTCGCAGTATAGCCGTAATGCCGAGAGCGTGAGGTAGTCGTCCATATAGTCCGCGAAGATTTCGAGGGGAAATGAGATAGCCCGAATGGGGCCATCATCCTCATTGGCCATGGGCGCCAGCACGCGCAAGAAATCGTTAGCTGGTTTGGAGCCAAGCTCAGCAGTAAGGTAGCTTGGCATTGACGGCAAATGTACTTGGCTATTTTGGGCTCGGGCAAGCGTCAGGCAGGAGTTAAAGTCAGAGTCTGTGACTCAGATGTCTGTGGACTGTGTCCTGTTCTAGCAGCATAACGGTAACAGTAGCCGCAAGGCGGAGGCTGTGCCATAGGCCGCTAGATTGGACTGTGTCCTGCGATTGAAGCCTAGTCCAGCTCCGCCCAAATGCCCTGCAGCTCAGTAGTCGATGTCGGAGCAGCCAGGTCGCTCGAGCTTGCGGCCGGTGGAGGCGGCGGAGGCGGGGGATGGTCTGAAGAATTCTCCAGCATGAGGTAGCCATCCTGATTGCTGTACTTTTGGTACGGCAGGATTTCCGTGTACATGGGGTCCTGACGTGGCTGCCCATGGTCCGGAGCCTGCAAGCCAGGAAGAATCGAGCATAAGCAGCCGATTCCTCCCAACTTCCCGAGTCGTGGGTGGTTCGAGCCGGATCGTCTGGCCCGAAAAGGCCTGAGGCATTGGATTTCTGCTGCCGGGGTAGGAAAAAACAGCCGTGGCCAATCGGATGTTGCCGTGTTCGTCATACAGACCGGCCTGGACGGTGACCGAAGAATCAATGGCAGTCTCATGCCAGCTTCCTCCTGGAAAAGCGGATTCTGGCCATTTGGGTGGAGTGATGCTAGCCAGATTCTCCCACTCGGCCAGCTCCACGCGCAGGTGCTTGGGAAGTTTCGGGGCCATTGGGAAGCCCGATGCAGTGTTGCGCCAGCACTTGTTGCCCACGATTTGGACCGAAATCGTCTTGCTGAGCCGGCAGAAGTCGCCTCTGACGGTCCTTGTGGGGCGTTCCAGCAGCTCGTGAGGAGGACGGTGAAGTTCTCCTCCTTTACCGAGGGCCCCGTAGCCCAGGCTGAGGGGGTAGACGCTCTCCCCCGCTGTTCCTCCAAAGTCAATTAAGACATCGGTGGGAGGGTCAGAGCGAACCATGATGTTGCCCAGGTGGATGTCCGCGTGGACTAGTTGGCTGGAATGCACTGCGTTCAAGGCAGCCCTGATGTCTGCCACGAGGTTGACCACATGGTCTGCAGTCATTGATGGGACATGGGCGTGGTAGAGGAGGGGGAGTAACAAGGTAGGGCCTTGCTGCCAGAAGGCTTCGATGATGCAGTTGATCGGTGGGAATCGCGCGATAGTCTGCTGAATTCGCGTCTGGCCAAGTACTCCTCCTCCGGTATTGTGACTTTCTTGAGCACAAAGTTTGCAGTACTGCAATCATAGACGGCGCTGGCGTAGCCAGTTGCCAAGCATTTGCCGTGGGGTTCGGGCGAGATGGCTGCCGTGACTTGGGAGTCGACCGGTCGGCGAAGACTGGGCATATGGCTCCGTGCCAGAGCCTCATGCACTCCATCTGGATAGGGAGCGCGATACATCCTTGCTAAGCGGGGGTGTATCGGCTGTGCCGAATCCTTGATGCACTGTGTGCTTCTAGTCAGCGGCAGGGTGCTTGAGCCCTCTCTCCTGTCTGCAGGGCTTCGGAGGAGCGCAGAGCTAGGAAAGCCCATGGCAGCAACAAGGACTTTTCTTAGGCTGGCAACAGGCTCCGTCTATAGTGCCTAAGGTTGGAGCTGAGTTTTACTGTCTGCCTGATCAGGATCTTCGTCAGTTCGTCGAGATTTGGGAGCAGGCGGCGTAGGTGGGCGAGCCTTGCCCGAAGGCAGGGTGCTTCTTTCCAAGAGTTCTGGGGACCATACCAACGCGCGAGTAAAAGTTTGAGATTCCCAGAGTCCTAAGCAGGCTTGGAGAGAAAGAGTTCCCGTCGGAAGAGGGAGGAGAAGAGGGCTTACGCCCACGTCCGATTCTTCTACTATTCCCTCGGTGCGACCCTGCCACTGAGTATGCTGAAGGGATCCCATGGGTTTGTTCTGCAGGTGGAGGAGAAATTCTGAAACATCGTGTTGCCTGCCATCCAGTCGCCAGCCAGAAATGGCATGGCGAAATTCAAACAATCCGAATAAGTTCAGAAGTCTGGGGGCCGTCTCGTCCCCAAGATGGATTAGGACTGGTTGGAAGGCGCCTAGATCGTACCCAAAGCTCGAGATCTGATGCAAGGCCTGGAAGAGAGCATTAGCGTAGCAGGAGTTTGACGTGTTAGTCAAGGCCCGTTTGTGCGTGCCTGCGGACTGTGGCTCTGTATTCCTAGGAACCTGGTAATCCGGCTCTAGATTCGAGTCTGTGGTAGGATGACGAGCTGTGCTCGACGAGTTTGAGGCTGTGCCATTCGCTCTAGGTCGAAAAAAGTGGGCCAGCGACTTTGTTTGAGGCCTGGGGGGCGGGACAACAGGATCAACTTCTGTTTCAGGTTGTCCTCGCAGCCACTGCGTGCTGACCTGATAGAGCACCGGGCATTGCTCCGGGTGCAGTCTGCGGTCATAGACCTTGTAGCCGCAAAAGGAGCATGGGTGGCCTTTGGCTAGCTGAGGCGAGTAGCCCTGACAGATATTGACGGCTCGCCTGTGCAGGCGTGACCAGTCCTTCGGATGCGCCTGTCGAAAATGTGATTTGACTTTTGTGTGGTCAAAAGTCCAGAAATCACACGTTAGGCATCGATGATTGAGCACCTTAGCATCCACAGTCCTCGAAAGCTCCGCAATGCGGTGTTGTGGGAGCAGAGCTATGTCCTGTCGCAGCTGGGAGAGTGTCTTGATCTCAGGGTGACTGGACTGTTTGTCAGTCTCGTTTACTGAACGAAGCTTCTGAGGCTCCGGACATGCTCCCGACAACAAGTGGTCACGTAGGCCTTTCCATTGATGGAATTTGCGCTTACATGCCGCGCATTGCGGCATCCCATCTACTGCGTGGAGTTTTCTATCGAAGCTTGAAGGCACAAAGCGATCGATGCTGGCCGGATGAACCCTCGACTTATGCAAGTGTAATCCATTTGACGTCTCAAAGGAGGCATCGCAGAGCGTGCACTCGTACGAGGTGACCGGGTGGTCCGCTGGTTCAGGAAGTTGTGACAGGAAGGACAGCTTGTCGCGGATGACCTGCAGAGCCGAGGGGTCTGTCGTGATGTCCGGGCTTCGCACTGATCGTCGCTCTAGTTTGCGAAGTCGTTTCTTTAGCTTAGACTGCAGTGCTTGGACAGGGTCCTGGATACTGTAGAGCTGGAAAAGATCCTTGGTGGTGATTCGTGTAGTGTGAGCCGGTAAGTTCAGCACTGATCGTACCTTGTAGGCGTGCCAGCTGCGAAGCTGTTTGGCCGCTTCTTCGCTTAGACCTACGTCTGATAAGCCAGTCGTCAAGGTGCTCAAGCAGTACTCTGCCACACCTTGAGGCGCGACATGGTGCTTGCATACCTGCGGTTGTAGACGAATTGGCGAACTTGATGCAGCTTTTGCTTTGCCTCCCCTATCCGAAAATGCAAAGTCTGCAGCTCAAAGTGGTTGTAGGAGATCATAACGCCTAGGTACTTGCTGGAGGATACCCACTGGAAAGCAGGGAAGGACTTATTGGGCCCGATGCGCCATCCTCGGACTTGCTCTCCCTTGGGGTTGGTAATCCAGCAGCTGTGTTTGTTGGTGACAGTTTGTGCTTCTCTACCTGCCAGCTTTACCAAGATTACACACTTGCCGGTGTTGACACGGAGTCGATGTTTTCGGACCTCCTCCAGTAGTGCAGCTATAAGTGCGTGGATAGCTTTGAGATCTTTTTCGGAACGGATTGTCCTATGAAGCGTGAGGTCGTCAGCATAGCCCGTCAGGAACTTCAGAACCTGTTCGGCGCCGAATAAGTCGACCAGAGATCGGAAAAGGTCGCCTGTGAGGAACGAGAATAGCGTGGGAGCGAGCTTGCAGCCTTGTTTTATGCCTGCTGTTGTTTCGACTGAGGTGGAGTCACCCTGGGCGTGCAGGACATATCTGGATCCGTCGTGCAGAGCTTGAACGAGGTGGACTGTGTCCTGATCGGCTCCCTCACTCTGAAGGAGACCGATAATCTCTTGGCGAGAGACTGTGTCAAACGCCTGGCTTAATTAGGTCTAGAGCAAAGGTCAAACCTCCTACTAGAGGAGGCACTTGTGTGCCTTGCTGAATAGCATGTCTCGTGGGGTGAGCCTGCTCTAACAAAGATCTAGCCTCGCGCAGATGACACACGACTCGTTCTAGCGCATCTGATAGCCCACGACCTGGGAGGTAGGCAAACTGTGGCATGTGCTTTAGGAACGAGAGAGTCAGGGGTTGGAGCGCCTCTCTGGCCGCCCCAGCCAGTCCTTTAGCATCCGGTCTCAAGATACCTAGAGGTCTCAAGTTTGCTGGCTTGTCTGATGGTTTGCCCGGTTTGGGGATTAGACACAGATCTGCGTCGATGAGATCTGATTCAAGACTGTCCTCTGCCTGTTTAGCCGCTACGTGTCGGGAAAGAACTGGTGCGACAACATCACTGCAAAGTCTCCATACAGCCGCAGGTGCGGCGCCGTCTGGCGCAGCTTTGTTGGGCTTGATTGAATGAATGTGAGCGGCTAATTTGGATGACTCCAAGACTGGAAAAGCTCCAGTCATAGGCCTTAGTGGAGGGTGAGCCGCAAATACCTGATTCGCGTATTCCCTGAGTGTAGCAAGCTCCTGCGCTGGGCCCAGGAGATGTCCTGTGGCGTCCTTGAGCTGAGCCCGACGCGCTGGCTGCCAAGGCTGCAGCTTTTTAAGGGTCTGAAACGAGATGTGTTGGTCACCTTCTGCTATGCTCGCGTCGACCTCCGCTATGAAGCTCGCTATTCTTTCTTTCTTGGCTTGCTTCACAGCTTGTCTGTGTGCGACCTGCGCCAGCTCAGCCTCGGTTTCCGGCTGAGGTATCGTGTTCGACCTAGGAGGCTGTGCCATTGCTTGATTTGACTCGATCAGCTGTGCTGAGGGAGCTGTGTTGTCAACCCTGTGGGAGGTCCTGGCCCTCCACATACGACGAGTCTCTGACTCTAGCGGGATCTGTCGTGTTTTTGGGATTTTAAGGAAAAAACGTTCCGCGCCTTCAAGCAGCAGTGCATTCCATTCCGTGGGGTCTTGACAGGACTCTATCCTGGAGGCTATCCAACTATGCAGTGCCTTGGCTGTGTCATCGTCCTCTCTGACTGATGCCTGAAGAGCTAAGGAATCATAGCGACGCATGCTGCCCTTATGAGGTGGGAGCAACCAATGATGCTGGAGGGGGATGTCAGCTTTGATCGGATAGTGTCCGCCTTTCTTCCAGCTTCCCAGCTGGCAGTCCGTCCAGGGAGCAGATCGCTTGGCCTTGCCTCCTGCTGTAGATTCCTTAGTAAGGACAAAGTCGATTTGCGATTCCACGCCACCTTGAGCGAAGGTGGCAATGTGGTCGCAGTGCCAGGTGTTAAGGGCAACCAGGCGCAACCTTAGCAGCAGATTAGACAGATGGGATTCGTCGGGGCGATCCTCCGTGGGTGGCTTCACATGCGTGCCCACCAAGGGAGGGCTCGGTCGCAGGGAAGTGTTAAAGTCTCCTGCCACGATAAGAGAGTCTCGCTTGGGCACCTGCTTGACAACCTTGGACATGACTGACAGGACCTGAGCGCGGTCATCTTTGTTAGACTGTATGGACTTGGCCGAGGACCAAGCATGTTGATATACAGCAACAATGACCAGTCTGGTTCCTGCAATGTCCGCGCGAGCCTCAAGGACTCGGCCTGGGCTCCATTCCTTCCAGCGAAGGCTCTTAGCTGCGAATTTGGGCGAGAACAGAATCATAACTCCATCCGCTCGTGTCGTGGATGGTCCCTCTTTCGAGTCCTGTCTGGACTTACGCTTGGCACCCTGCTTCTGCGGGGGACTTCGTTTGGCAGAAGCTGAGGCCGAAGAAATACAGTACCAACCTGAAACACTGAATTCACTTGTCTCCGTCCAGTGTGTCTCCTGCAAGATGAGCACGTCACAGTGGTGGGATGCTTCAGCTGCTAGCCACGTTTTTAATTCTCCCCATTGCTGTTGACCTAGGTGTCCCGCGTTCCACGAGACTACCCTAATGGATCTTTCTAGTCGTCCTGCCCTGCGGGAGGCTGTGCCATTTGCAGGGGAGTCAGCAGTCTGTGACTGAAGCTCTCTTCGAGTTGGTGGGGGTCGGACCCCCAGACGGTCAACCAGGGTAGGTGTCAAGACCTGCCCTCGGTATGGTACGGGCCCGTCACTGCGTATTGTCCGTCTACATGCTGTCTTGAACGAATTCTTGCGAAGAGATGCAAAGTTTTGTGAGTGCACTGGCAATTGCGCCATCCGCTACTTTCGTCAAGAGACAGAAGCCTAATGACTCCCTCCACTGCGCGGACGTGGAAACCCTACCGCCTACCCAGCGATGCAATGTTTTAAACAGAGTCTGGGCCCAGGAATTGGGACCTGGCGGCTCAAAGCAGCTCCTGTGAGAATAAGGAGAGGACCATGGCGTAGAGGGAGGCACAAACCTTTACTGTTCAGAAAAGGAGCCCGGTAGGAACCTCTAGCACAGCAGTAGCGCCCCAAGCCTGTTCGAAACCTCTCATTCAGCGCGGCCGCTTGAGCACTTGTGGCGGCTACTACTACTACTACTACTACTACTACTACTACTACTACTACTACCCACTACCACGACCACTACTACATACTGACAGCTTCAATCCTGGTGAATCTCCACCCGACTCCTGAAAGGAACTTCACTGTTGTGCTCAACAAAATCGAAAGGCGCACGAATGCAGGGGATGTCATTATCGGTCTGCAGCGGAGAAATTGACACATCAGACAAAGCACCTCGGCAGGGCTGTCGGTCTTCACTGGCATTCCCATGATGTGATGGATGCCCTCCTTCACCTGAGCGTTAAACCATTTCTTTTGCAAGTACCTTTACCTCAACCTGGCACCAACCGGGCATGCAGCCTTGGGATCGTTCTGATGCTTGCCGAGCAAAGCATCGAACTGCTGGAAAGTGAGGCCGTACCTGGGCCCACATCGCTTCCAGGCCAGCGGCAGTTCAAAATCAAACTGATCGGCATTCGACAAAGACTGCGATTGCGCTGGCTGCTTGCTACTGCATCGACCCAAGATCGAGCTTCCAACCGCTCCAGAGGATCATCCGGCCTGGCTCAACTACTAGTCGCTACTACAACAGGGGGCTAACATTGCTCACAACTCTCTCTTCAAGCACCAAGCGAGCAAGGCTTGCTGCACTTGCTTGAGCCGCTTGTAGGTCTGGTCAAAACTCAGCTTCCTTGGTGCTTGTAGGCTTGGCTGCGCAGGAGCCGTGTATTCACTGAATTGTCACAAGTCGGTCTTGGGAGCATCAACTAACACCTGGACTCACTGTATCCTTGTTACATGTCCAGCACTGGGGCAGCTGCTCAGTCATCAACTCCCTGGTCAGATTCTTCATGTGGCCCTGGCTTCCAGGGCGTGGCGGAGATGTAAGCTTTGCAGAATAGGAATACTTGGGCGATCTTGGGCGTCCATTCTGGGGAGATCAAAAAACCGGTGCACTGCTAGCAAGAGATGGGAGAATCGGATAGCATTGGATTGACACACAAGGACCACTATTGCTCTTCTGCGGCGCCCTGCTGCCGCATCTAGCAGATTCGCGAGAGATGTCAACCGCTGAAACAAGCCACGGTCCACAAGCATCTGCTCTTGCGAGGATACTATCTCGGAAAGGATCTGCTGCACCTGCGCCAAGTCAGCATCATGCTTCAAAGCTCCAACTCAAACGCGAACAGCTGACTCAGCTGACAGCAACGTGGTGCCTGTGCCAGCTCTCCTTCTGGGGTCAGCTTCTTCTCCTTCTTCTCCTGGACATGGCCGTGAGCATGGCCGTCAGCAAGCGCGGCAGGGCACTCCCGAGCAGCCTTCTCCTCGCCGTCTGCATCAGCAACCCTCGGTGAAATGCGCTTCTGCTCCCCTTCGAACCGCTTCGGGGTTGAAACCTCTGAGGCTCTGGCTGCTTGTCTGCCTCTTCTCGTAAGAGGTAGTACAAGACGCAGCTGGCGCCTGCTTCGAGGAGGAGCGATTTTTTTTCTCAAAGCTTGGGGCATCTTGGCCTGCTGCACCTGCTGCTGCGAGCAGCAGCTTTTTCCATCCCTCCATACTCTCAAAGAGACGACGAGCCTGGCGAGTGACAAGGACTTGTCGGATATCGGACAGAAAGAAGCTTGCCGCCTCCAACTGAGAGCAACGGGGACAAATCTACTTCACCCTACTCTACCCTGAGCATGCAGCCAAAAAGAATGGCGGACCAAGATCGAAGACTCTGCGCACGATAAAGCGGTGCCCGTGTTCCGTGTTGCACGCGGCATACGCTTGGTTGATCCGTCAACCAGAACAAGAACGTGCTTTAGCTCGACTCGATCTCACATCTCACATAACCCCCGAGGGAAAGGAGATGAGCTCCATAAATCTCTGGAGAGATTCGCCAGCTCCAGCCCTTCACTAGCATGAAGTGGCGCTTTGAATGCAGCTCTGGTCTTTGATGCGGCGATTGAACAATACAACTGATGGTGTCCGCTCACATACTCAGACAAAAAATGAACGTCAGCTGATCGGATGTCGCCGCAGTAGACACAGGACTGGCATCCAGAGCCCACGACATGCCGAGGTGGTAGCCGCTGGGTACAAGGCCCTTGCGGCAGAAAAAGATGTTACATGCAAGAGCTGCATCGCTGATGCTTCATGTCAGCTTCTAGCACCAGACGCAGAAGCTAATAAGGCGCACTGGGGCAAGGTGAACTAGCTGCAACACGATGGTTACATCATGTGAGTCGCAGCATGTCACTGCCAACATGCCATACTGCCGAAAGCTCTCAGACTTCAAAAGCTAGTCATCTACATTCTTTGTCACCCATCTCACTTGCGAACATGTCTTTAGCTTTCTTAGCTTCTCACTGCCTCCAGTCTGAAAGCCTCCTGGACGGAGCCACAGCAGCGGATCGACAGAACCATTAACTCTGACAGTGACCTCCATGCGGAGACAGTCTTGTTGCTTAGTTATTCGTTGCCTCCTTTCTGCAGGTCGCGATTTCTTCCGGACATGCCTTCACTTCATGTTAACCCCTACGGTAGGAAAAACAACTCCGGAGCGGACTCTACATGGAGGCCAGTGTCGGTATTTCAACACATGAGGATTTAAGTTACCATAAGGAGCCCCCCCTTGGGTCTCAATGCTCAACGCTTTGCGTTGCACAGAAGGATCTAGAAGCTAGGAGTTTCGGACGGGAAGCGTCTTCATCCGGACATACACCACAGTCTCTCTGCCAACGGCCAGGACGTCAGTGAGAGCCGCCAGTCTTGGAGGAAAATGCCAAAAAAAACAGACACGGCAGCTCTTGGACGCAAAGCACTTTCAACTTCAGCAGTTCGAGGACCCGGTCACTTTGCTCCGCTTCTATACTGCGATAGGGACGTCCATGGCAGACTGCTCTCAGCAAGTGCTGAGGTGAAGGTGAAGATCACAACACGTCAGGATGTCTGACTTTCGTTCGGATGCGTCTGACAAGCATGTTTGCATTACCACCATGCGTCTGGACAGAAGATGCTTCCCAGAAAATCGGGCGTGGTCATAGGTCACAGCCCACACACCGAACAAATCATCAAGCCTCAGACATGGGGCAGTGAACCACTGGGCACACCCTCGACGTAGCTTGTCAGGCAGCCAGCATGCTAACCTGAGTGCCGTGACAAACCATTCGTGCTGCAGCGCTTCTTCAGCTGATGATGGCCTCACGATCAACACAGTGTCAACCAACGCAAGTACATGCACTCCTGCATGGTCCTATTCCTGGTGGCAGGATGTGGCAGGCTGGCCTTTTGCCTGGCTCAAAAGCCAGGAGCCATTGGCAGAAGCTGCAACACCTGCGGCTCGCAGAGTAAAGCGAAACATGAATTTGCGGTAGAAGACTTGCTTGGCGTTAGATTAGAATGATTAGACGTTCAGAACTGAAAATTGAGACTTTGTCAGTTCGCGGGCTTGCTCCCCGCGAAGGTGAGCTTTCGCGTTCTAGGAATGTCGCATGTCGTTAAGAGGTCAACTTTCTCGTGTCGCTGAGCCTGATCTGCCTTCTCTCTTGTGACATGGTTCTCATTCCCGGCTGTGACATGCATCATTGAGGCGGCTGCGAAGGCTGCGTTGGCCACGGATCACACCTGTCAGGGGGCATGCCCTGCGGCTGGAAGAGGAAGAGCCCTTCCCTATCGTACAGCCGCATAGCCCGCCTCCAATCGATCGGCTCTGTTTTCAAGCGCTTGTAGATATTCCTGAGAGCTCAAATAACACTCTCAGGCGTTTGGAGGCCTGAATTCCGCTGGAGGCAGCTTTCCGAGAAGGGTGCATAGTCCATCCACGGCTCTTCGGTGACTGCTGGAGCACGGACATTTCCTGTCCCAGGCAGAGTCATGCAAATAGAACGCTTCCATTCTTTGAACCTGTTGGCCTCTTGAAAGACCGAGTTATCGAAGGGCATCTTTCCCGCCATCAAGAGGTACAGGATGATCCCTGCGGGATCTGTGATAGCCGCCCTGCAAAAGACAACATTCTGTCCGCCTATGCTGTAGAGGTCGCTAGCCGGTGAGAAGTAGCCGAGGAAGGCTTCCGGCCTGAAACACTGCAGGGTGTCTTCCATCTTGGGGCGGAGGTTTGGACTTGCGAAAGTTCGATACCCAGAGACCGAAGACTGTGGAGGCCACTGCGACAGCTTCGTCTGACAGCGGCCTGACGGATCTCATGACTGGGGCCCCGACGCGCTGAAATACACGGTGCCACAGAAGTATTCGCAAGATCTGGGAGTCTTCGCGGTTGCTTTATAATCCTTAGAGCATGGTAGACGAAGTCATGAACGTGTCCTACACTGTCAAGACAGAGGCATGCCACACAGCCGGAGCAAGACGCCCAGGTACTAAACTACGACATTGAGTGCAGTGCCGGATCGGCATGGTCAAAGTCGATGATCGCTACTTGACGAGACTTGCCTGTTGGACTCAGTTCATCGTCGCCTCGGCACTGGCATGCATTGCTTCCGCTCCCGCAAGCGCAACGTCGCAGTTCACGCTCCAAGGGCCCACGCATAGTCGCATGACCAGGTTGTCCGGTTTGAGATCACGGTGGATCATACCCTGTTCGTGAACGTGTCCGATCGCCTTCGCATCACATCAAGCGCTGAGCTGATGGACGGAAAGCGGTGCAGCATGCACGCCTCAAGGATGCCGCGCATCAACCGGCGAACTTCTGCTGGTGGCATTACCCCGTCCTTCCGACATCGTCCGCTGTAGTTCTTAACAGGTCTCTCTTGTCATACTCTGCGCAGCGACATAGTCTCTACATTCGACATCTCTCTACCCGAGCGAGCCCTACAGATGATGGTATGCTACTGCTAGCTGCTAGTGTACTCCAGCCTCAAACTCTGTCAGCAAGCCACCAAAGAAGGAACCTCCAGTAGCCTCGACAAGAACTTGCTTCTGGGTGGTCTGAGCATGATCAAATCGGAGGGGCCTGCTCCATCACAATGTAGTAAAACTGGCTGTCTTCCAGGACCTCTTGGAGGGGAAGAACCTTCCAATCAGATCACGAAGAGTGTTCAAGCCACAAGAGGTGCAAGTCGTCCAAGGTCTGTACACCCGCATGTTCCGGTAGGTTCAAGAGGCTGAACTCAGTGTATCCAACACGTAGTTGAAGGACATGATATGTGCACATCAGTAGGTCGCTGACAAGCGATTTGCGGAACTGCTCTTCCATGGAAGCTTCGCGCAAAGACCTCATCACGTGGACGCGCTTCTGTTGGGTGGCGAACCACGGAGACTGTGGAAAGTCCTGCGTGGGAAACCGTCACCCGGCTGATGCTGATGATGCGCGCATGATCAATCATCGCATGCCCTGCCCTCGTTGATTGGGACGGAATTCGTTGTCAAAGGCAAGGCATGCAAAAAAAAAAAACAGGGTTATGAATCCTGACTCGGCTGATGCTGATGATGCTCTTTGCCGGGGCATACTCTGGTGGATTGGGACAGAAATCTTTATCAAATGGAAGGCTGCAGACAAGTTCAGGTGTGGACACCCTAGCCCGGCTGATGCTCATGATGCGCACCTCGGGTGGGCTCAATCATATACTCTGCTGGATTGGGTCGAAGACTGCGGAAAAGTCGGGTGTAGAAACAGTAACCCAGCTGATGCTGATGATGCGCGCACACCTAGTCAGTCCCTTCGGTCATCGCATGCCCTCGTCGGTTGGGGCGAAATTCCCTGTCAAATGGAGCTGATGCGGATGATGTGCTCTCCGGGCAGGCCCGAAGGGCACGTACGCTCGTGGATTGGGACAGAAACCTTTGTCGAATGGAGGGCCGCGGACAAGTTGGGTGTGAAAACACTGACCCCGCTGCTGCTGATGATGCGCGCACCCTCTCGTGGATTAATCAAACGCAGGACTGCAGAAAAGGCGGGCGTGGAAATCCTGACCCGAGTGATGCTGATGATGCCACGTACTCTAAGGAGTTACTAAGGAGAAGCTCGCCGAAACTTCTTCGAAGGCAAACCAGACCCTGCACCAACTGCCAAAAACCTAACCCGAAATCCAGACCCGGAAACTTAAGCTGCCCGACTTCAGACCATCGACATTCCGCCCTGCCGGAGCACTACATTAGCAGCACCAACACATCCATTCTCAGGAAAGTGCTTCTTCGAACGCATCTTCATGACCTGGGCTGTGAGCAGCTGCAGGAAACCGCTCGGGTCATGCCCTCATGACTTCATGTATGTGAACTCCTGCGACCTTTCTACACTCCCACATCTGCATTCCCGACGCTTTCCGCATCTGCCAAGGCCAGAGCATATGTTCGAAAAGGAACATCTGAATGAATTGCTTTCGGCTCGCAGACCTGAAAAGTCAAAGAGTCGAAGACTCGAATAACAAAGGGAAGCACACCCACCACTGGTACAGAGAACGCTGCCACGACTTTGCCACCGTCCCCCTCCTCCTGCAAGACCTGCGCAAGCCGTGCTCTGGGACCCACCAGAACTTCGAGTGCAACCTTGACAGAAAGCTGCAACATTCCCAACCTCGTTCCAAAGATAGAGGTCGAAGATCTTTTCCTGACTCAGTGCACTGAACAAGCAAGATGCAGATGCTCTGGTGCCACACACGAGGATAGGGATGCTGAAGCGGTTGCCTTTTCTTCCATTGTGCGAATTTGCTTCTCCTGAAGTGCACCGACCGAACAGGCAAACCATCACATCGATAAAGACCTCATCAATGCAAGTTCTCTTGGGGACTGACTGGATGAAACGACGGCAACCTTACCACACAGTCAACCGCTCATCATGCCCGCCCCGCAGACGACGTTTCGTGGGTCTCTGTAAAGCACTGGGAAACCAAACGGTGAAGCAGTCGTGGACGTTGGAGAGTCGAAGCCGCGCCTTCCGAAGATGCACAGGCAAACCCTCCAAGGCCCCGGAACACTCCATGTCTCTACATCAACTCTCTGCTTTGTGCTCATCATGTGCTCTAGCCAACATGCCTAGGTCGCGAAGCACGAAACTTCCTCCGCTTCGGCCTTGTGCCACCCAATGACGGGGGGCTTGTCCCCTGTCTTTGCAGCAACCTGCGAAGAAGCAGAGTGCACGAGACGGGCACGAGACGCGAGGGGGCCTGGACTTGAACTCGTTCGGCAATAACAAAGGTCTCTCCCTGAGTTGCGGCGCTCGCGGCTGGTACCACTTGGGGCCGAAGCCGAGACTCCCCCGAAACCGGCAGAAGGCGACAGTTACACGCTGAGACTGGACTCCCCCCGTTCAAGACACCCGAGACGAGTCACGACGGTCCAAGACCCAGCTTAGACTGCGATGAAGCGAATATCTCGACCTTCTGCAGTCTGAGGGCGGGACTGCGCCTCTGAGTCCCGGCCTGAGGCTGAAGCCGACCGCACCGACTGTCTGCAGCCGCCATTTCTGAGGCTCCTCACGCGCTTTCGTCTGCCCCTTTGACAAGACCTCGCTGCGATTCGCTGCCCGCCGCCCCACCGCTTCGGCAAAAGAAAGGGGCCGCTTCGGCACTTTCCACGCACTTCGTTGGGCCCCGTGCGAGGCCGGCAGCTGACAAAGGACTCCGACCCGCCTCGAAGCGAAGCAAGCCGAACTCCGCACGAACCCCGCTCTCTTTCTCTATCTCTCTCTCTCTCTCTCTCTCTCTCTCTCTGCGGCACTCTCCGCTCTCGGACCATGCCTCCGGACTTGGGGGCTGGTTGTGAGGGCTGCCGCGGCTATCCATGCCAGGCAGTTTGAGACTGCTCTGCATGCACTTAGCCTCGTTGCTCCAAGGCGAGACCTTCACGGAGCAGATTTTTGCAACAGCTGAGTCCGAGACGAGCATCAGGGCTACCTTGGCATCGTCACTAGATCGGCTCAATGTAACACGAAAAACGCATGAAACCATTGTGGACAACGTGGCACCCTCCCTGAGCTTGTCACTGATTTTTGACTTTTGTCACCATCGGCTGACCTCTCTGACCGTGCATCTGGCAGACCTCAAGGCTGCTTTTCCATGGTAAACACAATTGCCGCTGCGGTCCGACGACTACGACGACTACCACTTCTATCCCTACGCCTACTACAAACACTGCTACTCTCGCATGCATGCTTGCTCGGTCGCTCGCTTGTTTGCTTCGAGCGTTGAAAGCAGGCAGCTCCAACGAGCTTGCCATTACAACGACGGTAGTCAGGTAGTCTCTTTCGGACGCAAACTGGAGCATTTATTGCATACCCCAAGAACAGATACACATGTTTACAAGTTTAACTGGCAAGTAACCCGCAAAAAAGATTCAACGCGCAACCAGCCTGATTGCAATTAGTGCACCTTCGAGCTAGGTACCGTTTGGGGCCGCTGAGGTGAAGGGAATTGTGGCGGAAATGCCCCCGGGTTCCATTCGAAGAGTGCTTCCGGTGCTTGAAGGCATCCGCCCCAAGCTCGGCAGGTTGGTGGTCCTCCCCCTTCAGAATCACGCTCTCCTCGCCCTCTTCTGTCTGTTAGCCGCTTCTTTGATTCCTGCGCCTCCTCCGGGTAGTTGTCATGCCATTGGGGGTCCTCCAAATTCCTGAAGATCCTTCCCATGAAGGGGTCGTCGTCCCGAAGCTACTCTCTTCCCTCCCCACTACTACTACTGCTACAGCTATTAGTACCACGCTGCCAATTTTTTCTCGCTGATACTGGCTAAAACACGATACAGTAACTATATACTAAGTACCACTTCTTGGATGCTCTCACGGATTCAGACTTGCACAGATGGGGATGGCACTGGATTTTGAAGATCTCCTCTCCAGGGTGGCCTTGCATGCACCCGAAGGCATGGCAAAATTATGCCGAGGAGCTCAGAGCACAGACTCCCATCACGAGCGCTCTACTGCAGCATGCTCGGAAAAACGTGCATTGCGGGTTTGGGGGCCGAGCTGTGGAAGCCGTCTGCGGTTTGGTTATGGAGTCGCACGTGCTGATGGAGCTCACATGCCTTGTCCTGCCACAACGATCAGCATCAAGCATTCAGCCATCGCAGGCACAGCAACCGAGCCGAAACATGCGCGCAATCTCGCCCCCGCGGTCACTGTGGCACTTTGCGTACCATCGCCAGTTGAAACAAAGAAACCTGTCAGTCTCAGATGCTCGGCGGGGTCCTGAAAAGCTTCAGTCAACTTAGATCCGGGCCCAAGTCCTTTGCCTTTGGGGAGCTGAGACTCCGGTTTGTCTTGGGGCTAGACTCCTGGGCTGACGTGTATCACGAGTTCAGAATCTCGAGGGCCTGGGCCCGCTGGGCATCCGGGCGAAAGCAAAGGTCGCAGCCATGCCCCGCCCTGCAGAGCAAGAAAGTCTTCACACGGCCCAGACCTGGCCACTGCCTTTCATAGAATGCCCTGCCTTTTGGCGAGGAGGAAGGGGAGGATCGACCCTGCCATGTTGCCCAAGGCAAGCAAACTGCAACTAAATTACCAAACCAAAGCTACGAGTGCCTGTATCGAGCGAGTGCCAGGCTGCGGCTTGAGTCTGACAGTTTCAGAGCGTGGGAGATGCCTCCTCGAGGTGGCGTGGTCGCAGCGGCCTCAGCAAGTCGACATGGGGAGCGGCCAGACTAAAAAGTCAGCCAAACTCTCTGCAACCACAGCGGTCTGTGGCAACGGCAATCTGGCCAATGCTGGGCATCCCGAGAAACTACTCTTTCGCCTGCAGAACGAAGCGCTGGAGACGGCAGACGGGCTTCCCCCATCTGTTGGAGACATTGTGTTATTATCAAGCGGGGCCAATGCCTCAGTGTCATGGCCATCAGCACAAGCGTTGCATGTCTTTGCTAGCTGCTAGCGCCAATACAGTACGAAATACGATCGCTGGAAGTAAACGTTGAGCAAAATATGCGGCTTTGCTACATGATGTTCTTGCTTGTTCTTCTGTCCACACCTTCCGGCCCGTTGTGAGCCCCTCACAGTCATGTTTGAGCAGCGCGAGAAGAAGCAGCATTTCCGGTGAGTTCCAGGCCATAACTGACGGTCCTTGCCTGCATACGACTTCTTCGAACGTTTGCGCGCAGGTGGATGCAGACATGAGGAGATAGATGGAGGTTGGGGGCACGATAGTAGTAGCCTCACGGTTGTCCCCCGGCAGAGACTTGCCATCTGTCCCTCGGCTCCATCTGGGAAAGCAAATTGCTGAGATGTCTTTTCGAGGCGCGACACGAGGGTTCTGTTGCAAGCGTCGAGCTCAGCAAGCGTCTCCATTAGGAGCTGCAGCTGATCCCACGAAGTTTTACACGGCTGTTGGTTAAAGCCTCTACGCTGCACTTCCGAAGCATTGTCCAGCTTTGCTACTTTCCAAAGTCGGAAAGTCAGAACCACTCGAAGGAGGCACGCAGCTCGAGAAGCATGCACGCGTCGGAAGCTTCCGGCGACTCTAGCAGGCGGCCGATGGGATGCCCGGACCACTCCTCGATGTCCAGAAAAGGGATCTCCAGCTTGCCCACCAAGTAGTCTTGGAACCAGCCCTCGCGAAAGATGCTGACCTCAGCATAAAATGCTGCGCCGGCACTCGCTGGTTGTGGTAGCAGCTTAGCATCTGTTGACGGCCGAGATACCCCCAGCACTGTGTCCACTCTGTGCACTTGGTAGCTGAAGCTGCAGTCCCACACAGGGTTCTCCCCTGGAACTTTGGGCGACTGAAAGCTCTGGTCTCCGACCCGCCTGGGCTCGGGGGATGCTAGTGGGTAGCTCCGTAGCGCCATCTCGGCAGACGTTCAGACTCGCAGGACAAAGTGCAACTGAGGTGCACTTCTGCGAAGTTGAAGCCAGAGAGGAAGTACCTGAGTCTCGACAGAATCGAACTAGCTAAGCGATGCAAGCTGGAGTTACGAGCGAGAGCATGTGCTGCGTAGCGTCTCTGGGGTGGGAAGATCACGTGCACGTAGCAGCTGGACTTTGAGCGTGCCAATAGGGGCCGCTGGCTGCTCCGCATCCTCCTGTGCGGCGGGAGTGGTGTCGACAACAGTGGAATATGTTGCAGGAGAGGCCTGTCTGCCCAGTAAGCTCTTGGAGAGAGCACATGTGTTCGCAAAGATCCCCGCAACAGGAAGCTCGTTCGAGGAGGAGCGCGTCAGGATCCTCAGTCGCGGTTTCACTCCTTTGCAGTTTCACACCCCGTTGCCGTAGATCCCTCGCAAACCTCCACGCTTAAGGCTGTGCAGCTCGAGCACTGCGAGCACTGGCTGTTGTTGCACTTCGCCTCGAAAGCCAACCTCGGAAGACAAAAAGAAACGCGTGGCCTGTCAGAACGTACTGGTAGGTCGAGAGCACAGGGAGCGGGGGCCCAAGAATGGCAAGGAGCTGCTTCGCCTGGAGCATCGCCTCCAAGCGTTGCTTCTCCATTTCTGCCCTGCGGACTCTCTCCTCCTCCTCCTTCTCGATCAAGGCCTCAAGGAGAGGGCTCGAGCTCTTCAATGGCTCGCAGACCTCTAAGAGATTGTGTTGTCTTTGGGGCCCCGGGCCATCTGCGCCCGCCGCTCCTCCTCCTGCTTCCTACGGCGCTCTTCCTCCTCGGAAAGTCACGGAAGGTCACACTCTCTCAGAGCTCTGTGCCCACGGTCTCGGTCCGTCCGTCTCTCCTTCTTCAGCTCCTCCTCCTCTCGCCTTGTGCGCTGGTGGACGGACTCCCCCTGGCGGGTGTAGGCCCGCATCAGCTTCTGATGGCAGACCTCCAGGAATTTGAAGGTCTTCTCCGCCTGGCACCAAAGACAAGAAGCGATAATAAGCAATATAGCTGTCTTTTATTCACCAAAGTCTCTTGAAGCCTCGAACACCCTTCCTTCGGCCTCAGGATGTCCGTTCTTGTCGGGGTGGAAGAGCAGTCGCTGTCGGTTCAGCTTTCCCTTCAAAGTCTGCATCACCGGCTCCGACGGATCCATGGATCTGCTACTTGTCGGTGCAGGCATATCGAAGAAGGCCCACATCTCGTCCAAGTTGATCCTGACACCCAAAGTCTAAAAGAAATCTCACAAAGCCTGTTGCTGTTCCGGATGCCCTCTTTGCTTCTTTGCGATCAAGCCACGGGTCCGTGCGCTCCACGTACGACCGCAGAGAGATAATCTTCTCCGCGGCCTTCTGGGCCTGGCAGTCACGAAGCTGCGAACCTCTGCTGTCACACAGAACCTGCCTGTTCTGGGCTCATGCGGGAACCCACCAGCTCCTTCGCCTGGCTCCTGGTGAGTACATGGCAAGGCACTGCAGGTCACACGTCGCAACCGTGGCTGCTGTCCTCGGGCTGAGCGGCTTTGGCTTCGGCTTCGGCTTCGGCTTTGGTGCTGGGGTCGCCGGGGTCGCCGGGGTCGCCGGGGGCGCGGGGGCCGGCGTGGTCGCTCCAGGGGCTTTGCCTCCAAGCGAGGGAAGAGAGAGACGGATAGAGACGGCAGACGACACGAAGAAATCTGGGCTTCGCGCCTGTCGGCTCATCGTTGGCCGGCTTCTCCGAGGCCCCTCTTGGGCAAATCAAGGCTGGGAGCACAGTGAGGATCCCGATCCTGCGAAGATCGCTTTGAGAGCCCAGCTCACGGCACATGCTGTCAAGTTACCAACAAGATGCCAAAAAGCCTTTTTCCTTACTGCGCAAGATTGCGCAAGTCGAGACGTCGAAGAGGCGAGATCAAGCACATGCGTGCTCGAGAAATGCTGCAGACAAGAGTCAGAAGGGCCAAGAAGTAGGCGGAAAGGTCCAAACCAGCAACGTCGTTCCACACCTGCAGTTAATTGTTGAAAGAGCACTGCCGCTTGATTCGACTTGACACTCATAAAGCACGAAGGATAGGCTTGGCATGGCTTGGCGTCCGTGGCCGTCCCCTCACTGCTTAGCTGACAGGGCACATCCTCAACGGATCCCAGGTGCCATGCATCCTCTGTAGAACCCAGGCTGAAAAGGATTCCTGCTCATGCTGCAATGCTCGGCTTAGTCAAAGTTGCCTCTACTCCATGTTACGTCTATTCGCAGTGTCAGAGCCTATCAGGCACACCACCAGGAGGAGGATTGCGCCGGAGGCCAGTCGAAAGCAACACTCCACTCCACACTGCGCCATGCTCCTGTGGATCAGTCAGTCAACGATGTTCCGAGTGACTTCAACTGCTAAATGCCTCGGTCGATATCCCGGGATATCCGGTGCATCGAGGGCATGGCGCGTAGGCACATGCTGGGACGGTGCTGCGCTTAAAGCTGCTGATGCTGAGGCAACCTCTCATGATGATGTTTATCCTTGGGTCCATTGAATGTCATGATGGAGTGCGGCTCGAGCTTCGCGACATCTCAGCATGTATCAGTCGCTATGAGCAAAACAAGCCCCGAACCTCAGCGTGCAAGATCAGCATATTATGCTGCACATGTGCCCTTAAATTTTCAAGTGCAAGGACCTGAAGCCTGGGTGCTTCAGAAGTTCTCATGACTGAGCAGTCATGAAAGGAGTGAAACGCATAACAGCCTGCGGGTAACTGGTTGTCACTGCCACTGGAGTCAGTAGTTTCACCCTCAAATTCCATGCTACGTTGACTTCGTGGCACTGAACGACCTCTCTTTGGCAAGCCTCTCACTGGCACGCCCTCGGAAGGGAATGCTATGGTACTGAGCACCTGATTGCCCGCTCACAGAATGTCAGTGGAACACTTTGACATGGTCCAGACACAGCGGAGGTGGGATGTAGCCACTGAGGTGCCGGCACAAGCCCCGTTCACATGTCAGCAGAGGACGTTTGGCTGGACAAGTCCTGGGAAGTCTATGCAGGAGCACACTGTCTCTGCAGAAGACAGCTCAAGTTGGACTTGCAACGTCCTCCAAAGGCGTATCAGACCTCGGAGCAGGAGAGCAAAGCATTCCTGAAACTTTCGCATCTAGTAAGCATGAACACAACGGATGCAATGGAAAGACGTCAACAACGACTTCCATCATCCGTACATCAGTGACAACATGTCGGATCTTGCGCTTAAATAACCTGGCCGTGTTGCATCCTGACTGCAGGACACTGAGATGCCTGCGATGTCGTGCCCAAGCTCAGGGCTCTGCGCGCCTCTCCCGAACGTCATCCCTCTCAACGACTACTTTCAACGGCAGTACAAATCGCACCGATCGCTTCTCGATCTTTCCAATTTGCACTTCCGGAGCTCGTCTCTTACGTCATTTGCTCTCCTTGCTCTCATGAATTCGGCCAAGCTTCCGGAGCAGGCGCAGCAGTCCCCTGCGCCTCAAAAAAGCGTACGTAAAACCCCCAGCATGTCAGGACAAGCAGCGTATAAGCGCCTGCTGCAAGAAAGCAGCACTTTGTGTCAGGTACGTCTGCATCGCGCCGTTCTCCTGCCTCAAACGCTGGAGCCTCAGAAGCACAGGCATGGCAATCAATGAGCTGTGAAGAAACGACTTGGTACTTCTCTATGTACCAGTTGCCATGGCATGCGGACGAAGCGTTTTCCGAAGTGGAGGCTGTTGACGAGTGATCTTTCACTTGTAAATGATCTACTACATAGCATAGACAATCCTCTGCATTGCACTTTGCCGTGCCGCACAGCACCAAGACTCGGCGTAATATGCGCACCTTTTCTACCTTTCTGAAGGTACGCTTGGCTGAGAACCAAGTCTACTAATTACCAAGTATGATGTGTTCGGCGGAGCGCCGTAGAGGACTCAGGACGCGAGTAATTTTGTCTGACCAGACGACCAGGGCCAATCTTGCTTCCCTCCCCCAAGCGCATCCCGCATCCGTTTCTGAATGGTGGCAACTACTGAATAAGGGCTTGGCTGCGACCGAACTTCGAATCCAAAGCCACCTGCAGCCACAGCACCCTATGCATGAGTTGGATTTCCAATACGGCGTGCCTGTCGGCCGACCACCTGCCCTGCAGGGAGTTGCCTCAGAATCTTGTCATTGCCTTGTGGATCCGAACATTCGCCCGAAGCTTGTGCTTGATGTGCTTGTAAGAGTTGCGCAGGAAGTCTCTTCTTGGACAGGGGTCCTGCTACGCCAGCCTCACCGGGAGCAGGCTTGTGACTCGTGGCGTGAGGCGAGCATGTGCTGATCCACCGACAACCTGTATGTAGACTGAACATGGCAGTGCGTCTAAATCATGGCAGTTGAGGCCTTGAGCATTTCCGGCTCGCCTTGGCTCACCGATCAAAACAGAAGGATGACAGACACGAGATCAGATAACAAGAAAGCAGTGCCACCATGATGATGCCCGAGTTCAAGTCATGTCTTGCCAGGATTGACACGCCGCAAGATCAGACCCCAACACATTCTGAGCTTCCGACGCCGACCTGCCCTCACTGGATCAGGGAGCGCCTACAGTCAAGCATGTCCACGAAACGAGAGCACATGCGCGATCTCGGCTGGCGAGCAATTCAAGTTAACACCGAGCAGAATCGAGCACCCGCTTCCCTGTCCTCAGCCAGCGGGAAAGCCGCTGACCTTCAGCCGCACGAAGCTGAAAGGTGCCAGGCCGCAATGCATTCATACATCTGCGGTCACGCGACAGCGCCCGCGAGGAGTCTGGGGCTGGAGCTGGTCGCCGTGGTCACCTACTCCCGGCGCAAAGTGTGCCTGAGCACTTGCCGACACGTCGTCACCTGGCATAAGATGGGCCTAGGATCGAAGAAAGAGCCTGCGTCGTCACCTGTAGGTCCACATCCTTCAAGTGAAAATCTTCATCACAAGTCAGAGGAATCTTCCAAGGCCGATGCGGCCGAATGCCTCGGTCCTCGATACCCCGCAGGCGCAGTTGATTTTCGGTCTGGAGCAATTGCAGCCGCTGCTGCTCAACCAAGGAATGCCTCAGACTCTGAGCCGCGCGAGGCAACCGCGGTGTTTCGTGTTTTTCGCTACGCCGCTTCAGGGACCAGAGTCCCCGACATGGTCTTGAGGCGCTCCATCTCGGAGCCTTGAGCCGTTCGTTCTTCCTGCACCGGTCACTCCTAGGATGTCCTAGGAGACCTGGAAGCGAAAGCCGCCTGCAATTGGCCACGAAGAAGTTGCAGCTCTGCTCTCGCCTTGCGCAGATTCGCTTTCCCAATGCCCTCAAAGAGGGAATCGAAGGACCCGGTTCCACGCCACCTCTGCTGCTTGGTCATGTAACGCCCGAATCTCCTCGGAACGCCTGTCAATGTGTAAGACGATTGTCCGACGGTCTCGCGAAATTCCCGAAACCTCCCTGTCTGGCCTTTCAACCTCGTGCGCCATCAGGCCCATGCTTTGGAGGTCGCTCTCCAACTGTTCCTTCTCCTGCCCACCGCATGCTTCGGATTTTGCTGCAGGCTGAGGCTCGCCCTTTGCAGGCGAAAGCTGCCGAATCCCACTGCAAGTACCTGCGTGGCCCTGAAAGCTAAACCCTAAAGGCAAATGGTGCTGCACACGGCGAAGCGAAGGTGAAGGAGTGCGAACCCTCGATCCTCAACACTATGCAACCATGAGATGATGCTGCCGAGATGCCGATGATGAAGGTGATGATGATGTGCGAAAGATGGTGGAAAAAGCTGATGTTGAGACACAACAGAAGGGCCAGCTTGTTGATGTACTAAAAAAACCACGACATTGTCGCGCGGGAGTGTCCAACAGCAGGAAGTGCACCCTTTTTTTGCGTCTTATCAACTTGCAGAAGTACCGCTGGTAAAACTCGTAGTGCGAGGAGGCAATTAGACAGGCATGCCCTTTGCAACCAGAGGCTCAGTTTGCACTCTGCACAACATTATCAGCAGGGAAAGTATACATCCCTAAATACAGAACGAAAATTCGTGGAGTGCACTCTATACCAGAAGGTTCTCTGTAAGGGTAATGGTAGCACCACGATACCAGGAGGTTGCGATGATAATTTTAAGGGCGGTTCAGGGTTCAACTCAGACGAAGTTAAGTCGTGTAGTGGCCGCGGCCTCTTGGAAGCTCTTGCGGTCTGTTTCCAGCTTCAGCGCCTGGGCACCCGAGCCATGCCACGATGCCACCACCACTATAGGCCTTAGGGTGTGAACGAGGAGCCGACTTCCTGCGCGTGGAGCCGGCGTCTCTCCTCGAAGACCTCCAAGTCGTTCATGAGGCAACGTCCTTTGCAGAAGTATATAGTTGCAGCACCGTCTTAGCACCCACAAAACCTCGATTCCAGCGTTCAAAAGGCGGTCAAGTTATTTTGCCCATTCTCCGCATCACGGCAACAAGTCCGACCTGCAGCCGTTGAAGCTCCACGGTCAGCAAACCTATGAACTTAGCGTGCGGTGAGGATCGAAAAAGGGCATGAACTTTGTCTCGGTCTAGTAGCTGCTGCCAAGTACTTGTACGGAGAAGTCATGTCATCGAGCATGCATGCATGCTTGCACAGTCCTCGCAACGCATGCTTTGCAAGTCCTTTAAGTACTTGATCACGTCTTGCCACAATCACCTCCACCTCCTCCTCCTCCTCCTCCTCCTCCGCCTTCTCCCTATCTGCCTCCGAACTAGACATACCCGCCGCGACATTGTGGCATGAAAGCTGCCCTCACGCAAAGCCTTTCCCCACGACTTCTGCCTGCACAGGTGGCCGGAGTCAGAACCCTGCAGAACTGCCCCCAGCGCGTCTGCACAAGTTGAGCTTTTCAATGGAGGCACTGATGCCATTCACGGCGTCGTCTTGCGATGTAGGCGCCAGAGATGCCCCAGGCCTGTCACCCAGACATCTCCACCTCAGAGGACTTCAACAAAGCGTCGGGCACTCACCCGAAAACCAAAAAGCCGAGGTGCCATCTCCGAAGGTCAGGTTCGACACGTTGGTGTGGAAGATCACCTCACCCGCAGGCCCGCCAGATTTGCAAGTTGGGGGACTTGGAAACATGTCCCGGCCCGGCCTTTGCAACAACGTGGGGCTTTGGTGGCTTTGGATCAAGGATGCAGAGACCAGCAGGCATTGAGGACCAAATCAGCCCCTGGCCATCAATCTTGAAGCCATCGGAGACGCCTTTGCCCGGCATCTCGCCCAAATAATGTACAGGTACCGGGCTCGAGACAGAGTCTCGGCCTTGGCCGGATGGCTCTGTGCCTTCGCTCAAGACCATGACCGGCTTGAGCGGTAAAGCGTCGCTTACTTCAAAGGCCGTCCAGCTTGCTGTCTTCTTGTTGCTGTTTGCGACCCACAAAAGCTTGCCATCAGGCGAGAAAGCCAAGCCATTCGGACGGTCCAGGATGTCTGTTACCAGCTGGATCTCCTGCAGCATTCGGAAGAAGTACGGTGTCATGACGGTCCCATCGGGAGACATCGTTTGAGGGGAAGGCGGAACGACGAGATGATGAAGGATCCAGACTATTTCTAGCAGATCCTCCAGCTTGAGCTAGGGTTCGTAAACTTGCGTGCAGAAGCACGGCACGCTGCACGCCAATTAACAACAAGCACCTTTGCCAAAGTTTAAGGAGGCAGATAAGGTAGGACATCATTTGGGGCAACAAGACAGTCTTCGATAAAGAGACCAAGGATCTCCATCTTTCCAGCGGTACACACCTTTGTGGTTTGCGCCCTGGGCTTTTGCGCAGTCGTCAAGGTATGGCAGGTCACAGGGATTGTGGTCGTCGGGCTCGGAGCCCAGCGGAAGCCTTGGGCCGAAGGAATCTGCGGCCTTGAGGAGGAAACCGTAGATGGGATCCGTGAACCACACCTCAACAAGGATACTAGTACTGCTACGGCTCTCGCCAAGGTACTGTCGCTGCTAGATGCGCGCGCAGACACAAAATGCATGCAAGCAGCACTCTTCCCATCCGGCCCCACGATGACATCGTTTGGCGAGTTCAGTCTGGTCCCACGGAAGGCATCTGCCACAACCGTGAAGTTGTTTTCGCAAAACTTTGCTCCAGGGACGACGTCGGGGATGTCCACTTTGACAACACGGCGTGTCGCATGCTGGCACAGAAACAGAGCATCTCCTTCTAGGGCCATGCCATTGCTGCCCGGCTCGAATAGCAGCTCGTGGTCGCTTACATTCTGGCCATCGAAGCCTCCGGACTGCTCCATCCAAACAGTGACACCCTGTGGAGTCCAGCGGTAAACACGTGCATCAATGGTGTCGGAGAATAGCAAAGCAGCTTGCGAAGGCAGCCATGTCGGCCCTTCCGTCCAACGGAAGCCAGATGCGACGATGTCGACAGAGCGAGCCATCAGCACCCTATCGATGTCACCAACGTAAGCGACCTGCGATCGATGGCTTGCAGTCACTGAACTTTAACATCTTCCAAACTGCAGCTTTGCCCGGCCTTTTCGGGATCGAAGACACCCCATCGACTTCCGTCAGCCAGAAGGGTGCCAGATGGATCAGGTGCAAAAGCACTAGATTGCCCAAGCCCCATTGTCACATGCACCAATGGCAGCGCGCAGAAGCTGCGGACAAGAAACACTTCGAGCCACGGACCCAGGCAGGCAAAGGTCTCTCTATCTGTGTTCTATATCGTTTATATCTATATCTGTAACTACATACATATATATATATATATATATATACTTATATATATGGGGTAACACATATTCATGTTATATATGCATACACATATATGCAGCCCGAGGGAAGCGTGAAACCCAGGGCACCGAGGCCCCTGCGCTCGTTGGCCACCGTGGACTCCGTGTCCCGGATCCGGCGCGCCGCGCTCTGCCGGGCCACCTCGAGAGAGAATCTCTTTTTGCCCTGAGCTGCGCGGTGCCAGCACCGCACATGCCTCGATCTGCTGGTGCAAGGACTTCAGCCTCTCCGTCTCGGCTTTGAGGCGATGCTCCTTGCAAGAAGCTGACCATTACTCGGACGGACAAACGGACAAACCGCCTGCGCTGTCCTGCACGTCCAATTCCTCTCTTCTCGCGTTCAGCCTCGGTCCGGTCCGAGGCTGAACGCTGCTGCACTGCTCTTCGGAGCTGGGGAGTCTTGCAGAGTGAGGCAGCGGCTCGCTGTCCAAGCGGAGCTGCTGCTCCTGCAATGTCCTCCGCTCCTCTTCTACCTGCCCGGCACACCAGGCACGCTCAACCCTCCGAGAGAGAGCGCAGATCTTGAAGCTTCAACCGCTGCAGCTTCTTCAGCGTGGCAGCTGCCTGAGCCCAGGCGTGCTTCATCGCCTCCTTGTTGTTGCGGTCAGCCTGTGAGCGGCTCCCCTACGTCTGCACGAGACAGTCCCCACGGCAGGCTGCGTTCAGTGGTTTTATGCGTCAATAGTCTCATCTCTGCCTTCGTTTGCTGATAGAAACACGTTAATCACGGATACATGTATACTGTATACTTCACTCCGCCGAAGAGATCTGAACCTTCGAGCCGTAGTACTACAGCGGTCCTTTGGGAAGCTTAGCAAGGCCCAGGCTTCTCCCTGAAGCAGAAACACTTACAGGACTTTCGCACAAGACTGAAAGCCCCCACGTCCGTGCTTCTCTTTGCAACAACCATAGACTGAGACTCCAACATCGCGCACGCTTTGCTGCAGATCCAGCAGACGTTGATGCTCCGCCTGCTGCATTGCCACCCGCTTTCAGCACTTGGTCGTGTAGGAACTCGTCTGGTCCATGGGGCCTGAAGCCGCTCTCGGTCAGCAGCCATGGCGGAACTGTCGTCTTCCTGGCAAGGCTGTCTAGCAACAGCGTGAGAGCGGAGCGGCACTGTCATCACAACACGACTCCTGAGAAGACCTCAAGTTCGTCACCATCTCAGACCTCGGCATGAAGCGCTGCAACATGCTGCAACCGAGCGAAGCGTGGCAGCCGGATTCCCCGGATACTGTGGAAGTGGCAGTCTTCTTCGCTGCTCTTCTACCTCCTTGCCCTGGCGAGAGAGCTGCGCCTTGCGACAGGCACTGCTAGATGCCTCACCATCTTACAACTTACATCGCACCCAGCAAAAGAACTCATGTTCATGCGAGTTCTTGATGTCTCCGGGCTGCATAGTGAAAGCGGACGCGTGCCGAGGTCTCGTCGAAGGATGAAAGCGTTCATATCAGCAAGCAATGCTCCCTCTTCGGCCCCATCACGGCCTCCAACTCACGTGCGTTCTTCTCTCTTGCCTCCAGCTGCCTCTCGCGAACCGACCTGGCCGAAACCAACACCGACAGATCTGCACATGCTTTCTGAGCTTTGCTGTATGACTGTATGACTAACTTGCTATGCACGCCGTTCAATATTGCTCAAGACGTGGCAGCTTGACCACTCCAAGGTTTTGTCGGAATCCACACGTTTGCCTGCGTCGGCAGCTGTTTTGGCGGTCTGTGTTGCCACTGATCTGGTAAGCTCTGGACTGAGTCGCTCTACTTCGGCCACGGAGCCCTGCACCTGGCAAGGCCCCAACGCTGCAGAATTGCCGCATACGGCATATGCCGCCGAAGAGAGAGCATTCCACTCCACGCCCCCACGCCCCACGCGTTCGCACATTCGCGGCCTGCTCCACGAGCTTCGTGAGGTGGTGCTCTCCGGCATGGGCCCGGCGGAGGCTCTCTGCCTACGTGCGCTCTTCATCGGGCACGCGCGCGCACGACAATGCCCGCCACTGGAAGGCCTCGACGTCGGACTGTTGCTTCAGGATGGAGACGGAGCGCTCGTGCTTCCGCTTCTGCTCCTTGCGGTGTTCTTTACATCACCACAACAATATGAACTCATCGCCTTGGCTTTCAAGGCCTCCATCTCCAGTCGGCAGTCGGCTTTCACCTTCGAGAATTGCGAGCATCTTGCAACCCCTGCAGTCCAAAGTGAGACCCGTGCCTTGTCGACGTCAGCCTGCGCCTCGGCAGCGCATGAAGTGCAATCTGCAAAACGAGAACATCGAGATCAGCTCGCAAAGACAGGTGAAGTCAGAGCGACCTTGCAGGCTTGGGGTTCCAGACCAAATGATCCCATCCAACACAATGTTCTAACCGGTACGAGTAGGGCTGTGGCGGCCAGTCTTAGAGCTTTTGAGACCACGAGTCACGACACGACGAGTTGCGTCACAGCTTGGAAAACGTCTGTGCTCTCGAACCCGGAAACCCTAAACCGCAAACACAGCAGATGCAGCAAGCTTCCTCCCTTTGGTTCAGGATTCAACTTGCCTTCCGTCGTTCTTCGCGCTTTGCATCTTCGACTTCCGTCGTATGACCTTCGGGTTAGATCAGCGGCCACAGCTCTTGCTGCGAAAACTCTGGGAGCTTTGCTTTGGACAAGAAGTCGCTTCTGCTCTTGAAAATGTCGCATCTCGCTGGCGTGCACCTCCTGGCACGGGCCACCACGGCGGGTGCTGTGCCCCGATGCTTTGCTTTGCTCCTTGCATCTGTCGAGCTCGGCTTCCAGGTATCGGCACTGCAACTCCATACCTAAGAAGAACACGACACGACTGCGACTGCGAGCACACAAGACGACACGTACCAGTAAGATGCAAGAGGAGGCTTCGAGGCTTCGAGCTCCCGAGCTCCCGGCGCGCGTGCCCGGCGTCCTCCTGGCGCTTCGCGTCCTCGAAGCGCCGCTGCCAGCGCTGCTCGCAGTCCTCGCGACAGAACCGAAGCGAAGCCAGCCGAAGCCATTCCAAGCGCCAAGCCTCGAGCTGCAGCTCGAGGTGCTTGACCTGCCCAACCAGACAAGATAGAGCAAGACTCACTAAACAAAAAAGCTGCTGCAACTCCGGCGGTTTTCGTCTCCTCGCCTTCGCCTTGGCCTGTGCCAGTTGCAGCAGCCTGGACCGCGTGGGCAACCGGTGGTTTACGAAGTGCAGAAGCTGAGTTCCCGACAGGTCGTGCGAAGGCGCACTGCCAAGCGGCGGGCCAGCCGGAAAGCTTGGGCCTCCCAATGCCTTGGCAAGATACGTTGACTTGCTTGGTCCAGCCTCAGCCTGATGTGCCTCGACTGAAGATTCTGGGCTGCATGCGCCAGGATCAATCGCGAAGGACAAATCCCTTTCGGAGGGTGGGGTGCTGATGCCGCCCTTGGGCGTTGGCCCTTCTGCCCTAAGTTGAGACACGAAGAGTGCTTTCATGCGCCATCCGAATCTTCTGTCTTTTTCGAAAAGAAGGCTAGGATGCGAGCATGTGAGGCAGAAGCACTGCACCAGCAGACGGCACAGGTGTCACACGTACCTGCCAAGGTGAGTGTTCTGCTGAGGTATTCATGTCGCCGCGGCCCGAGGCCTGATCTGCCTGCATGGCAACACCACGCGGCTCGTACCTCCACACCAGGCTCCCAGACTTCAAAAAACAGCCGGGGCTCCGCGACTCACTCCGAGCGTCGAGCGTTGTGTCAGCTGCGCCACGAGGCACCTCGGTGATCGAAGAAATCATCCGTTAGACTTCCTCGGTCGTTGAGATGGTAAGCATCTAGGAATCGAGGAAGTGAAACTCAAGGGACATTGGATTAAGTTCTCATACAACTCTATTTTGGAATCGTCTTGTTTAGCATCTGCCGGACCAGTCTGAACTTTCGAGTGCATCGACTCTTTCGAACAAGGTATGCTCAATCCTACTTCTTGTTGTGAACCCAGTCCAGCCTGAACCTCCGTCAAACATCTGCGAAACTCAGCTTGGGACAGGCTGGGATTGCGTCGCCTGCGCAGAATGAAGACGGCCCTGACGGTGCAGCTTCACATCTGGCTTAGCTCTTGACTGCCTTTCAATGTGCAGGTGTCTGGCAACTATCATAAGAACACAAATAAGCGATGCAGCGCCTCTGTAAACGATCAAGCTCGAATTTTTCAAACGGCCTGCAGATTGGCAGCGGTCGCAGCCTGTCAAAGCGGCTGCCAACGCAAGAAGCCAAAGCATCCGTCTCAGGTCACCCCCCCAAAACCTCCATGATTTGTTTTCTACCTCGTCTTTCTGACTCCTGCCGTGTGCCAGCCTCACAAACTGTTCAGCTCAAGTGAAACGAAGTCGACAAAGGAATCTACATCAATCTACTGTAGGGGCCTCGGAGCCGCTCCGCCCGGCCGCGACCCCGTTTGACGCTCTGTGTTCTGGAAGACCGACCGAGCAAAGAAAGCAAGCTGCAAAACCTTGTCGGATTTTCGCGGCTTGCTGCAAGCTCACGATGGCGCACGTTTGCCAGCAGAAGGCATATCATGTCGTCCTCTCTGTGTGTCTTTTGCATGTCCAAGCCGTGACAAATGCAATGAGTGTCTGCTGGAAGGCATCTCCTTGCAAGAATCATGTAAGAAAGCTAACTGTCGCTATTTCAGTTCGAAACTCCACCATACAGCGAGAGGAAACAAGAAAAAGCAAGGGCCACCCGCATACGTGGGAAAATCCATCACAAGGCCGCGAGAGATGTGCACGAATCAGAGAACGTCCGAGTCCAAAAGGGATATTGAGACAAGGAACTGCAGCTACCACCTGAGCCTTGTACCCAATGCCCCAACTTGACTTCCGAATAACATTGCAGACTCATTCAACAAACCTCCGCTTCCTCTCGGTAACTGGACACATGCAAGGTCCAGGCCTTGGCCACAGCGACGGATTCGCCAGCACGCTGGGCCTGCAAAGCGGGACGACATGCGGTAAGGCTGTCGAGAGAAATGTTGCAATGTCCCCTCGAATTGCGCGTTTCCGGTCAATTTAATAGATGCAGGGAAGGTGGGCCCAGCCGATGCATGACAATGAGTAGAGTCACTCCTGGCAATCCAAGGTCGACACCCCTCCTACCAGTAAGAAGACCTTACAGACGCCTCAGCTACAAAACCCCCGTCGACCTGGATCGCCGAGCCAGTGCTTGGCGGTACCTGAGCAAATTCTTTGCGCCAGCTTTCTCATGTGCCACCCTGAGTGTGTAAGCTGCACGCCCGCCGGCTGCCCGCAGAGCTCGGAGGACTCTTTGCGGGCCTCCATGCTTCTACAATGCAAGCCATCCAACGAGCAGGCCAAAAAAACCACGCAGGTCTCAGACTCGAACGTGGCACTTCGGCCGGGCACGCTGTTGCCACTTGCAGCGCTTCCTCGCAGAAGCACCGAGATGCATGCTCGCTGCGCATCGCTGATCAGAGGAATGCATCGAGCAGCACCTGCCCGAACGCTGCCAGCCCCACGTGGCTGAGGGACCTGGCACGTGCCCGCGACGCAGGCTTGAGCGGTACCAGTAGTAACTTTTCAGAGGCCACGCAACATGATATGTCGCGAAGTCCGAAATCGTGAGATGGGATTGCGTTAGGATTCTAGGCTAGGGAAATGGCCGGCAAACTCGCGTCGCCTCGAAGCTGCTTCCTTCTCCTTCGCGCCTTGGCAAACTCGATGGGAACTCTTTCGCAACTTTGCAAGTTTGCTGGGCCCCTTGCTGGTCGGAAATTCCAAGATCGGGAAGGCCAAGCCTAAAAGATCGACAGAGATTGCCAACTTTGATGGTGCTCGATCTGTAGACCAAGTTATCGTTGCTGCTACCGCTAGCAATGCTGCTCCTATCGACGGCGCAAGACGATGCGGCCTTTGGGATTCGCGAACCCGATTCGAGCACTGGAACGAGGAGTCGCGCGCCGGGGCCCTGGACTCGCGCATGGGTTGTTCGCAAACTGCACGATTCAAGCCCGCATGCGCAGGATTGGTGAACCGTAGATTCTGCCAATAGAAGCGCCGCCTTCGGGCACCACGCATTCGTGCACTGACCGACGCTATTTGTGCACGGGCGCGTTTCGGCTTGAGGGCTTTAGGGTTTGCGGTTTAGGGTCCATGTCGGGTTCAGGATCTTGGGGTTTAAAGGTTTGGGCTTTGGGTATCAGAATGAAAGGAGAGTCTTGTCTATTTTCGGATTTCGGTTGCTAGTTCTGGGGTTCTTTGTGCTGTTTTTTGAAACCTTTCTTCCGTTGGCTCAAACGAGACCCTGTCGAGACTGGGACCCCATGCTCCTCCCTACAAAACTTTCCCAGTCTCGCTTCCCATCGGTCATCATCGGTCCCTGCTCCTTCGGAACCCATGTGACCGAATCCAAACTAGCCCAACCTCCAGAGCTTGTGTGGACAGGGCAAGTCCGAACAGGAGGACAGAGGACTGCAAAAAGTGTTCTGTGCGACATGACAAACCAGCATCGATAAGGTGGGACACACTCACACATGTACTTGCCATGTCCACGACACAGCCTACGGTTCAGAGTTTAAGGGCATGGCTTTAGTATTTAGTGCTGTCAGGACGTGCAGTATCTCAACAGCAGACCTGGCCTCTTAAACGCCTCCGCATCCTTAAATAACTAGCGACCCTTCGAAGCTCCTTATGTCCTGACAGGCGGGAAAGCAGGCTGATTTAACTTCGTGGTTGCTATGGGTGGATGTAGCGTGGTTTTGGGAGCCCCAAGTCTAGAATGCTGTGGCTGCTCAACTACATTGGTTTGTTGTGTTTGGTCTTTCGGCCTTTGGGTTCAGGGTTTGGGGAGAACCGTCCGTCTAGAACTCTAAAGACTCGGCTCTCTTTGCCTGCTGATGCCCAAACCTTAAATCACCAAACCCTAACATCCTAAACCTAAACCGCAAGGACCTAACCCTAGACCCTGCAAGCCTAAACCCTAAAATCATGAGGCCCTTAACCCCGAAACCCTCGAGGCTTTGCTGCGCTTGTGCGGTGACCCCGAGAACCTGCCGCCAATCCCGACATAGTAAGCCTTAAGCCCCAAGACCACAAACGCACCTCAACCCTTGAATCGCGCTTGCATGACTCGTTTATAGATTACATGGCACCAGCGGCTAAATTGAATTTCGCAACAACCATGGCAACAACTGAGTCTGAACCCGCGAGCGCTGCATTCTGGGGTGCTGGCTCATCGGCATCGAAACCCAGGTCGAGCCCCATATCGAGAGGAGCCTCGCATTAGAGAAAAACGCAACGCTCGGCGCGAGTCCTGCCCTCGTGCCCCAGCCGCAATCTGTCTGTTGACATGCACCCCCGCATACCCCTGCCGCCAGCCGCTAGCCTTTTCGTGCCGCTGTAATCGCAGAGTCAACATGCGTGAGTCGTCCAGCGAAATGCAGTCGTCCGAGCACAAAACTTTGCCGATCCACCCACTTGATGCCACTTGCTTCCCGAAGCGAGATGAATTACGCATTAAGAACTCCTCAGCTGCCTCACAACGGTTGCAGTCCAGAGCACACCCTCCCCAAAAGGAGATCGATGATTGTTTCTCCAGCACTCACCAACAATACATACAGCTTGGCATGTGTAGCCTACTGCTCATCATCGCATCTGACTAAACGGTACCGCGTTCAGTGTGGCGTTGGCGGCTGGCAGTGGCGAGAACCGTTCCCTGCACTGAGACTGCAGATCCTTCCTGACTGCTTTCCTGCAATTCTCTCGGGAGGATCACTGCCGGTGGGCTCCCTTCCCCGTCCCTGGATCTTGAGACATGTCGAAACTTTTCAAAGACTAGGCAAGTCCTCCAGGCCTTGGCCACGTTGGTCGACTCGCCCGTGCGCGTCTGCAAGGCGGCAAGGCGTCGTGAAGTCTCACAGCGGTAAAGCAAAACCGTCAGAACTGGAAGACCTGGATCGCCGAGCCAGTGCTTGGCGGTACCTGAGCAAATTCTTTGCGCCAGCTTTCTCATGTGCCACCGCTGAGTGTGTAAGCTGCACGCCCGCCGGCTGCCCGCAGAGCTCGGAGGACTCTTTGCGGGCCTCCATGCTTCTACAATGCAAGCCATCCAACGAGCAGGCCAAAAAAACCACGCAGGTCTCAGACTCGAACGTGGCACTTTGGCCGGGCACGCTGTTGCCACTTGCAGCGCTTCCTCGCAGAAGCACCGAGATGCATGCTCGCTGCGCATCGCTGATCAGAGGAATGCATCGAGCAGCACCTGCCCGAACGCTGCCAGCCCCACGTGGCTGAGGGACCTGGCACGTGCCCGCGACGCAGGCTTGAGCGGCAGTAACTTTTCAGAGGCCATCATGTCGCGAAGTCCGAAATCGTGAGATGCCCAATGCCGGGTGTAGGTCGGCCTGGGGTCTCCCTGGGTCTGCGGTAGATTGCGTTAGGATTCTAGGCTAGGGAAGTGGCCGGCAAACTCGCGTCGCCTCGAAGCTGCTTCCTTCTCCTTCGCGCCTTGGCAAACTCGATGGGAATCTTTCGCAACTTTGCAAGTTTGCTGGGCCCCATGCTGGTCGGAAATTCCAAGATCGGGAAGGCCAAGCCTAAAAGATCGACAAGGCTGACGTTCTGCTGGACCAACATTTTTGACGGTAGTCGATTAGGCTACAGCTGCATTGCTGAAGGGCTACTACTGCTACTCCCCACACGGTGCGGCCTTCGAGGCACATGGCAGCAGAGGCGAAACTGCATATTTGGCTGCTTGGCTTCAGGCAAAGCGCGAAGCCCACCCAAACAAGCAAGAGGAACGGGAGGGGATAAGGACCCAACAAAAGCGCCTGCACGCCTTCACGATGATGCTATTGTCTCCATTCAGTGATTCAGCAAGTGCTTGACATACAACAACAACGGTGTTCTTCCTCTGGCACGGAGCATTGCTCCTTCTCAATGCTCGCTCATCGTCATAGTCATAGTCCCTATCTCTGCCATCGTTCACTTCTGTGAACCCATGGCAGCATCTGAATCTCAACCCGGGAGTGCTGCAAGATGCTGCAAGTGCAAGCTGCACTTGCCTTCTGGGGTGCTGGCTCATCGGCATCGAAACCCAGGTCGAGCCCCATATCGAGAGGAGCCTCGCGTTAGAGAAAAACGCAACGCTCGGCGCGAGTCCTGCCCTCGTGCCCCAGCCGCAGTCTGTCTGTTGACATGCACCCCCGCATACCCCTGCCGCCAGCCGCTAGCCTTTTCGTGCCGCTGTAATCGCAGAGTCAACATGCGTGAGTCGTCCAGCGAAATGCAGTCGTCCGAGCACAAAACTTTGCCGATCCACCCACTTGATGCCACTTGCTTCCCGAAGCGAGATGAATTACGCATTAAGAACTCCTCAGCTGCCTCACAACGGTTGCAGTCCAGAGCACACCCTCCCCAAAAGGAGATCGATGATTGTTTCTTCAGCACTCACCAACAATACATACAGCTTGGCATGTGTAGCCTACTGCTCATCATCACATCTGACGAAACGGTACTGTCTCGATTCAATTGCCTCACAGTGGCACCTAGCTTTCCCTTTCGGCACCGTTCCTCCATTCCGCAACACTTCACTTCTAAGCCGTTTCAACCGCGAGATCTACTGCCTTTGAAATTTGGGCGACACCGTCAGAGCAGAGCAGTGTTGATCCCAGTACTTCGTGGATGCGGCGTTCAGTGTGGCGTTGGCGGCTGGCAGTGGCGAGAACCGTTCCCTGCACTGAGACTGCAGATCCTTCCTGACTGCTTTCCTGCAATTCTCTCCAAAAGATCACTGCCGGTGGGCTCCCTTCCCCGTCCCTGGATCTTGAGACATGTCGAAACTTTTCAAAGACTAGGCAAGTCCTCCAGGCCTTGGCCACGTTGGTCGACTCGCCCGTGCGCGTCTGCAAGGCGGCAAGGCGTCGTGAAGTCTCACAGCGGTAAAGCAAAACCGTCAGAACTGGAAGACCTGGATCGCCGAGCCAGTGCTTGGCGGTACCTGAGCAAATTCTTTGCGCCAGCTTTCTCATGTGCCACCGCTGAGTGTGTAAGCTGCACGCCCGCCGGCTGCCCGCAGAGCTCGGAGGACTCTTTGCGGGCCTCCATGCTTCTACAATGCAAGCCATCCAACGAGCAGGCCAAAAAAACCACGCAGGTCTCAGACTCGAACGTGGCACTTCGGCCGGGCACGCTGTTGCCACTTGCAGCGCTTCCTCGCAGAAGCACCGAGATGCATGCTCGCTGCGCATCGCTGATCAGAGGAATGCATCGAGCAGCACCTGCCCGAACGCTGCCAGCCCCACGTGGCTGAGGGACCTGGCACATGCAGGCGACGCAGGCTTGAGCGGCAGTAACTTTTCAGAGGCCACGCAACATGATATGTCGCGAAGTCCGAAATCGTGAGATGCTCGCCGAGACAGGTCAGTCTATGTCTGCTGGATGCCGTTGTTACTAGAGTGAGTAGAGGGCGTCGTGGGGAGGGTTAGCACTGCAGATAACGGATCTGTGCTGAGCTTCCCTAAACCATCCTAAATGCAATCGATGCCTCGAAGCTGCTTCCTTCTCCTTCGCGCCTGAGCAAACCAACCGGAAACGTGCGAGGCCTGTCTCATGTAGCAGCCAGCATCTTAGATCAGATCTACTGATGTCTTGCAATCTGCAGCGCAGGCTGACCGAGGCCCAGTCTGGTCAGGAATGGGAAGCCTGGCAATCGACGGACAGCGGCTGGCACACTGTTCTGCATCCTGCTGAAAGCTATCGAAGACTGCATAGCCCTTCAAATCCCTAGAATCGTTGAAGCCACATGTTACAGGCCTAGACAACAAGGGTTCCCTTCAAGAGGGAAATCTGGCAAATACGTTCCCCTCAGAATAAACAGAAGCGGCAGCAGTTCTGTCTGGGCACAGATGCGGCACTGAACCCCTGTCGTCCGACCAGATGCACAAACTCCATATCATTTTGTGGTCTGCCGATCGCAAAACAAGATTGCTAGGCAAACCGCCAGACGGAGAGGCAGACAGGATGCACAAAAGCCCACACATTTTTCGATCACCATTACAGGCCAGTGTGCAACTCCAGAACAGCTTCTTTGAATCGAATTCCAGCATAGCAGACGGCTGATGCGTTTCATCGGAATCGAAGGACTGCCATTCGAAGCTAAACGTCGAGCCCTGGTCCGGGTGTCGAGGCGCTTTGAGTCCCTGGCTCCTCGGCATCCAGGCCCGGATCCACTGGAGCCTTCCACTTCCGCGAAAGATGGACAAACACAAAGATAAGCCAACGAACGGACGGATGAAAGTCTCTATCCCTTTAACTTGATGCAAGCAAGTATCAGGTCTCGACAATGGCCCTCTGTGCAACCGGGATAGCAGATGAGAATAGGCGAATAAGCGTTCGCGCCGTTGATCTGCTACAGTATCGGGATGGCTGATCAAGTTCCACCTCTGTGCCACCCGAAGGACAAAACTGCGACCGCAAGCCAGGAATTGAATAGGGAAACCAAGCCAAGCCGAACCGAGCCAAGCCCATCCATTGTCAGCGCTCTTGTAACCCCATCTCAGCAAAATCCACACCCAAAGCTCCGAGTTGAGCGCAGGGTTCCGAAACCTTCCGACATGGCGCACTGGTAAACGACGGATGATCGCCGTTTTTCACTGTATCAAAGACATTAGAAATGAATACCTACCCAAATACATGTGCATATATATATATATATATATATATATACATACAAAATACACACACACACACACATGTCTACAAATGTATATATATATATATATACATATACATGAGAACATGTGTACATGCATATATGTATGTGTGTACGTACGTACGTATGTATGAATGGATGCATCTACTTGTATGCATGTGTGTGTGTTTGTGTGCGTCTGTGTACGTGTATCTGTATCTGTATCTGTATGTGCATGCGTACGCACATGTGCATGTGTATGTGTATGTGTATGAGTCTGTATATGAGCATGAGTATGTGTATGTGTATGCGTACATACGGTGCATGTGAAGCTGGGTATACGTACATGTATGTGTGCATCCATTTCTGTGTGTGTGCGTTTACACGTATGCATAGATATACAGATGTGTTTATATATACACATACATCTATGTATACATGTATACATATATACATATATACCCATATGTATATATATATATACGTATATAGATACACCCATATAAACACATTGATATACAGATATCCGTATATACACAAATATACATATACAGTTGTACACAACATGTTAATGTGATACGTAGGTCTTTGGATTTAGATACCTGCAGCGCGTGTGTACGTCGGTCCATGTTCGTTCGAACATACGTGGACATTTGCTCCTGCTGCGAAAATCAACAAGTGCACACACATCACGCGAATCCGTTGCTGTGCTGCCCACTGGGAGCACTCACGCACAAGCTTTTTGAATGCTGACCACCCCACTGCACAATGAAAACTGCAGATCCGTGATCCTCTGCTATCCTACAGTCCTACAGCTCAACCCCAAGTCACCTCAACGGTGCCAACAGTTCGAACACAGCCGGCAGCGTAGCCTTTGCTCCCCCAAGTCGCCGCCGTGGCCGTGCCTGCAGCCTTGGATCAAGCAGAAGCACTGAAAATGATCGATCTCCCGCCTCGGGCGTGATGCAGAACAGATGTGAAGACAGCTTTGTCACGCTGGGACGTCCTGCGAAAGCTCCACTTCCAACGCTCGCCCGGCGGAGGTCGACTGGCAGGCAGGCATCATACTTAGATCCAACGACAGCGACCTCATAACGCGACGAAGCTGGTGTTGCAAAGGGAATGCCCGACGGCACTACAAGGGTGCAGCGCGCCTCTCCAGCACCAGACCTTCAGGCAATTTTGAATTCATCCCCAACCTCTCAGTTTCCCAAGCTCACAACTCTGGAAACTACCATTAGGATAGTCCTGCTTGTCGAACATGCTGTAAGCTACACTGTTCCGACAAGTACCTGAAGACTGAGAATCTCTTGCGCTTAGCCATGCGGCAGATTCTTACGTGCTTGCTCAGTCCCAGGGCCACACCCTTGGAAGCGGCCATCCGAAGCATAGCCGCTGCCTGTGCAGACAATCCTGCCTCTGCCTACGTTATCCCATCTGTCGTGCAGTACACTGCAGGCGAATGCTCCGGAACAGGCACTGCTGCTCGGCACGGCAACCAGCACTGCGACTGAAGGGCACCGAGTCCCTGCCTGACGGAGACCGGTCAAATCGATCCGGTGGGGAGCTAGGAGGTGGCTGTGAGCGCTGTCGTGGGGAGCCTGCACTCATCGCATATGCTATTGGGAGCCGGCAGCCACCATGCACGGATAGTGAATTTGCACCAAGCTACTAAACTCCGTCCCCTTGCAGCCCAGATGCCAAGAGTGAAGGTCCTGCCCGTGTCACCTGGCCTGGGCTTGGCTAACTGTACGAAATCAGCACAGCCGTGATGTCGCAGGTCAAAGCGAGAGCTCTCTACCAGCCAGCACTTGAAGTCTTCTACCGAGCTACAGAATTCATGTAGGCTTGCTGAGAAAAGCGCGGCGGCATGTCTGCCCGATCACGGGTGCCTGTGCGCCTTTGAGAGGTTGACCGTATCCGATTCAATGTTCTTGTGAGAGCAGAAACTGCTGCCACGGTGGTTGTTGGCTGCATCAGAAGCTCTTGGCCCCTGGCTGCACGGGTGTGCCGCTTGCCTCAAGCTGAGGATCAATCATCGGCATGCTGCCGCTACTTCTGCCCCTGCTGCTTTCTGCTCCTACTCCTGCTCGCAGTTCCACTCTCAGTCCTTCTGCTGCTGCAGACGACTACTAATTACGACTACTGCTACTACTACTGCTGCCGCTGCTACTACCACTGCTACCACTGCTACTACTACTGCTACTACTACCACGACTACGACTACCACGACGACTGCGACAGCGACTGCGACAACTACGGCTACGGCGATTCCGACCGACTACCACACTGACTACCACCACGACCACGACCACGACTTTGTGACTGCGACTTCTACAACTCCGACTACGACTACTACTGCTGCTACTACTACTACTACTACTACTAATGCGACGGCTGCTCTTTGCCCCTTGGGTGAATACAACCGAAGAACCTCGGGGACCCCAATCGCAGCCGTCTTCATCCTGGCCTGTCTGCGGCGTCCCAGACCTTCCTGCCAAGGTCGAAAAGAGCGGCTCAACACCACGAAGACTGCCCTTGCGTCAGCCTCTTCAGAGGTCAAGCCGCGACCCCGCCCGCTGTCAGGCCTGAATCTTCGCACTGAACGCTCGCAAACTGGCAGAGCTACAAGTAAACATTTGTGTCTGATGCCGATGCTGCTCTACATCCTGCCGCCATGCCTCCTCTGCTCGGCCTCCTCCTGAGGAGGAACACAAGAAAGATGTGCCAATGGTCATGGAAGTCCCGGAAGAACATTGAAACACATCGAGGGTCAGGCTCAGTGTGACGGGGAAGGGTTTGCGAAACTCTTCTAGCAAGGGGGCAGGGTCCGGCGGAAGGCTACGACGAGTCTGACCGGGGTGATCAAGGCCTTTTCACCCACGGCCAATCTGAGTGAATCCGAATCGGTCTACTGTGCCTACTTCTACAAGACCCTCTGTATGCTTCTTTCCGGTCTCCTCGAGCTCTGCTGTGTGATGGTCAAGGGCAGCTGTCGGAGCCGTCTGTGATCTTCGCAACGTCCGCCTTGCACTGGTAAGCTGCTCATCACCTCAGGATTCCCGCAACGTCGCGCTGGGCATGCAATTGCCTGCACAGACTGTCGAATGTTATCAAGGATCTCGGTCCTCATCGGCGAAAAATCGACCACCGCTGCTCCGCACAACTTGAAAGATGAACCCGAGAGAACTGACAAGAAGCCATTCCGTGTCGCTTCGCTGAATCGCTCAGGGTCTCGCCCAGTATGTCGCCGATCTCGCCGACGATATCCTCAGTGGAGTGTGATCCGTGTCTGGCCCGAAACCGACGAAAGCCTAAGCCAAAGTCCTTTATGGGAGTGGGGGCTTTGCGGACGGGAACTCGACAGCATGAAAAACTTCCACCCCTTCCCTGCTTCCCTTCTCACTTGAAGCAGTTCTTCTACTTCCGGACTTCCACTTGTCCACTTTGCGGAGCCAGGAAGCATCAAGGTCGTCGCCTGCGGGCTCAGCTGAAGCTGCCGGCTCCTGAGCTCTGCTCTGCTCTGCTCTGCTCTGCTCACCGCAAAAGTGGTAGCGACACGGTGGATATTTACAGAGAGTCTTAAGCGAACGCGCCCAGTAGACTCCGGGGAAGAACGACTGCATCAACAGCTTCACAGCAAACAAAATGACAGACACTGAAAATTCTAAGAAAGGTATACCGTATCATTAAGTTGGCCCCTGCCAGTCCCTGCAGGCCATAATTGGAATGAAGCTGGAGTCTCAAGAGTGGTGGGTTTCAGTTGCAACGCTACGTCTTCCAGGTCTTCCACATACTTTCAGACCTGATTCGCGATGACACAACCGCGCTGATCTTTCTCGACGCAGAGGCAGGACGAGATGTCATTGAGCCAAGATGAGCCAAGAATCTGGTGGCGCCGGCCGAGCTGGCATGCTGGAGGCCGCCCTGCCCACCAAACACCAAACCCGTTTCGTCGTTTGACACCCCCAAACTTTCGCAAGCAACTCGATTCTGAAAAGCACATCATTGATCCATCCACCACCTTTTGCTGATAAATTCCTCATCAAAGAGTTACATGCATCTTCTATGTAGAGTCTATGCAAAGAAGAAACGTTTCATCATGACACGTACACCACACTTTTGTCTTGCCCTCAAACCTGTTTTCAGGAGCTGCCGAACAAGGAGTGGTCTGTAATCTCGGCGGTTGAAACATGTTCACAAGGAATCTGATAAGAAAGTGTCAAGGTGGTGACCCGATAATTTACTGGTGCCACCTCACGGAACGGACAAAAGTCAAGTGAACTGTGGCAGAACAAGTCTACCCAAAACCATCCTTCAAAGCTGCGTCCAAACCTGCTCTAACCAATTGCACCGGATGACATCAAGTTCAACACTCACACTACGGTGTCCTACTCCATTTGGATCGGTTCTTGACTTTCAAGGCAACTTTGAAACAGAAGTGAAGCAGGCCCCCGTTCAGACACGCATACTGAGGTCTGCGCCCGGCAACAGCTCTTTCGAACTCTCCTAAACAAGGCCACATCATGACAATGCGACTGATACCTTGTGTCTTGGATAGCTACCTCATGGCCCTGGTGCAGTCCAGCCGCGCTCAAATTCCGAATCCGGCTCGTCATCCTCTGTGACGGGTGGCCGAGTTTGATCAACCAGTGCTTGGAGAGGGTCGACCCCCCCGCCTGACACCGCGGGAATGAAAAGAAGCAAACTCTCACAGTTTCTCGAACACCGGCCTAGTCGGAGCCCTTGCTGTCTCCGCTGCCGGGCTGGAGCTCCGAATTTCAGCTCTTTGCTGTCACCCAGCAGCTCGCCGATGCTTTCCTGGCAGCAGAAGCGAAGTCAAGCAACAACTACAACGGTCATCTGCGCGCGACGACAGTGTATGCTCTTCAGATCCAACACATCTCTTGCGGGGCGAGCAAGATATGCTCAGCAATCGATACATGATGTCCCATGCACACACTGCTACACGGCCTCTCTTTTTGCACTGCCGCCACCCACTCGCCCTAAATCGTCATCTTCATCGTCGGACAATCCTGAAATCTGCTGTTTCGATTCACAAAGACATCAAAACAATCCGAAATGTAAGACTCCAACCAAGGTCAAGATCCAGTGCTCCACGATGACTGCGCTTGTCTGGACGCGACATGGCTCCCAGACCACGAATGAAGATGTCGTCTTTGCTTTGGAATAGTTTGCTCAAAGCGACAACAACACGAAACATCATATAAATCCTCTGTACGTCTGCAACACCAAACATGCAAGGTTCGGGCAACATAGCAACAAACAAAAACACCCTGTGGGGTCACTGTGGGGTCCTTCCAAGCCAAACTTTATTGCTTCATAAAACGACCGATGGCGTTGAAAGACGAAAACAATACTGGGCACGACATTGCTTCAACATGCTTCAACGTCAGCACGTCTAAGGACACTTGCGGGTCTTGGATCTCCAGAAAACTCAGACTAAAGACCCAAGAAAACGCGGCAAGTTTCAAGCATGAACGGACAGCCGCAAAGCAAATACATCAAGATCAATGGCACGTAGGGATGTATGGCATGTCATATACCTGTGGCAAACATATATTTGCGTTTATGACCATATATGTTTACAAACTAAGTGCAAACATTGTTATGTGTGTATGCATGTATGCATGTACGTGTGTAACTGTGTAGAAACTGTTGGAAGTCGGTAGAAATGTACGAGAAACGCCTTGTATACTCTATGAAAAGTTGAAAATGTACATATATTTCTCTGTATACGTACATATGTATATGTATATACATGCACGCTAATTTTTCGACAACGTCTGTTTATATATGTAGATGTATATACATATATATATATATATATACAAATATATACCTTTGCGCCATTTGGTTCGTATATAGTGTTGATGATGAATGTACGTAAACATACTGTTGCTGCAGCATCCTGCAGCGAATCCTGCACCTGGCAAGAACACATGCCGCAATCTGATTTTTTGAACCGAAGATGTGTTCAAGACAAGCAGTGACTGGGTGCTACATTCTGGAGTTATCCAGCTGCATCTAGCTGACCAACTGGTAACATTGGACGGTACTCCTTGATCCGCGTCCAGATTTTTGCGATTCCGACAACGATCTCGAAAGTGGTTCCCCGCGAACAAATGCGGCCCCAACAAATGGGGCCGTTTTCTGAACCTGGAATTGTGCCAATATTAGATGGCTCCAAAAACGGGTCCGAATTCTGGACCCGTTTTTGGCCCCGCTCTTTACCCGGAACTTTGCCCTTTTATTGAATTCTCAATTTGCGCGGAGGTAGGGTTGCGTATTGGGCTCACTTTTTCTTGACACTCAAAAGAGGGCTGCGGTAAGACAGCAAGCACAGTTGGCTCAAACCCTCTGGTCTCTACACTGCAGCTACTTACCTAGGTTTCCTAGTGTAGCCTACAAAAATCTCGCACCCCCCTTAGAGGTAGGGGTTTGAGAAAGCACCTCCCGCGGGGCATCCCGCAGTCGGAGGGTGAGACGCCCCTTGTAGGGCGGAGCGTCCCGCACACAGGGCTGGCAGCCGAAAGGCTCGCCCTGCGGTGCTACCCGCTAGGGGCCCCTTAGGGTGGAGGCACCCACTGGCGGGAGTTGTTCACTGCACTGCCGGGCTTGGTGCTCCGGTGCCCGTTGCGGCAGTGGAGACACACCCTGTGTCTGATTGTTGCCCCTTCCATGAATGGGCAACCTCGCTGTTGGCCATGGTACCGGCGCACGACGCGGCCGGTGGCCACTTGAAAGGCGAACCCGGTCCAAAGGAACTCGGAGTCTGCCCATAGCCGCGGCAAGCCGCAGGCTAGGGCGAAGTCTTTCTCCGCAAGCTCTCGTAGACGGCCTCCCTTGCTGCTCGCGACACTCCCCGGATCTCCGCGTCTCCGCTGGAGGTGGCTGGGAGGCCGGGCTGTGTCTGGCAGCTTGTCTGGATGACTGCTCCCCCGAGACAGGCAACTATGTTGTCTGTGCTCCCTCTCGTTTCTGGGCACCCTGCCCAGTCGGAGTCGGAGTAGACCTCCAAGTTCAGACCGGCTGTGCTCTTGGACGCGGGGTCCAGCACAACCACTCTTCCAAACCGCGGGGTTGCCCGCAGGTATCGCGCGAGGGTTTCCGCAGCGAGCCAGTCGCAGACCCTGGGGTTCTGCATTCTTCGCGCCAGCTCTTTCACGGCGAACTGTATGTCTCGCCGTCCGCCGACAGGTAGATAGCACTACCCACGGCGCTGCGGAACCTCGCGGCGTCACCCGCAGAGAGCTCCTCGACCTTGGTCAGGTCTATAGAGGTCTGCTAGGCACGGTCCCCTTGTCTTTTGGACCGATGCCCAGCTGCTCGCACACATTCTCTGCGTGCTTGCTGTCGGGCAGCGTGAGGATAGAGTCCTCGGTGCGCACCTTGGTCCTGCCTAGGACCTCCACCGCTGTGCCCGGCTCCTCCAGTTCTCCCACCGCTATCTCACAGTGCGCCGGAAGGTCCACCTCCGTGAACTTCAGCACTGCGGCCTTGGGGCCTGCGACACGGATGTCGTCGATATGGTGGAGAAGGATCAGGCCGGACCCGCGGTCTAGAAACACGCACGGGTCCTTCACGCCTCGCTGGAAGTCGTAGTCCTTGCTTCATGAGCTTGCCAGTTAGGACCTCTTCCAGCTCGTCCCTGTAGACGGACCCAGCCGTTCTTCGGCCGTAGAGGTTGCCGTCCACACGGAACACGAAGTCCCGGAAGTGGTCTCGGTACCACTGCTGGTCCTTCGCAGGCTGCTCCAAGACCCATTGCTCAAAGAGCTCGCGCCACTCCACAGGCGCGTGCATGTAGACCGGGCGGCCTTCCGCCGCACCGCGGTCCTTCCCTATGAGGAAGGCGGCCACAATATCCAAAGACCTTGTGACCCACCCCTCGTTGTGTAGCGCTGCTACCTCCAACAGGGAATGACTCTCGGGCGTCGGCGTTGGGACGAAAACGTCCAAGCCAGCTTCCTGTTCTGGGCTGTAGCGGGCCTTGACGTCGGCACAGGTACACCTTGACTTGTACCGTCCTTTGTCGCACTTGTCGACCCACTTTGCCCTGAACAGCTGCGCCCCGCGCGGTACTTCAGACCGCAGCACAGGCGTGAAAGCGCCTCGGTCCCACAGCTTTCTTAGCTGCTCCTTGCGTGCCTGCTCGACCTGCTTGGGGTCGAGCATCCGGTCTAGCAGGTCTGTCACCTGCCCGACCGACGCGTCCCGCTCGCCTTGGGTGGTTCTTGGGCTCCACCCGGCTCTTAGCTGCAGGCGACTGCTGTGCTGCCGCTGCGCTCGCGGAGGAACCAGAGTCGCGCTTCTGCCCCCCTTCGCCTGAGCCGTCGTTGGCGGCTGGGGCGGGGCTTGCCGCTTGTTGCGGCAGCGCGCTTACTGCGGAAGGTGCTGCCTCCACGTCGGACGGCTCAGGGCTGGCGTCCGGGAGCCTGCTGGCCTGCTCGGCCCCTTCGACCAGGAGGGCCTCGTCGTCGGGCCGCGGCTCGTCGTTGAAGAGCCAGGGCTCACCGGGCGGTTCTAGCCGCTCCACTTCCTCGGCCGGCGTGGCCAGAGGGATTGGCACCATCATCGGCTCGCTGCGCTCTGCTGGCGCTGAGCGGCCAAATCTGGGGTTCCAAGGCAGGCCGCACGCTTTAAGGACGGCTGCCGTCTGGTGTCGGGTCTCCGGCGGAAGTCGCCTGACGCTCCTGACGTTGAGTGCGCCGGCTTCGGTTAGCACCACGTGTGAGTCGTCGCGCTCCAGCTTGCCGGCCCAGACCCCTTTGACCCAGCGCACTTGCGCTTTGTTCCCGGGCCTTGGGAGCTTCGCTAGACGGTTTCTCCAAAGGAGCAAAGTGCTCCACCATATGCCTGTGGCTGCCCGATATGGTGTCACCCCATCCGTTGACTTTGTCCCAAAACGGGCCTGCAGCCAGGCCACGTGCCTGACAAGCCACGGGAACAAGTTGGACGAAGTGTCCCACTCTAAGGCGGGGTAGTCCGCTCTTAGCTGCGAGAGCCAAGTGCGAACCTCACCTGCTAGGTGTGCGTTTCTTCCCTCTACGGATCCTTGGCTTTGGTGTGACCCGCGAGGGGCGTCCCGAAGACGCACCCTAGCAGCTCCAAGCCGGCGGTGGACCGCACGGGCCACAGAGGCTATAGCATTCTCTTGGTCAGCCTGCAGGGTGAACTTGTCGTACCCCAGGCGATCCACAAACTGCTCCACAAGCCCTGCGGCGTAGGCCGCGTGTCTGTGCCCTTTGTGCGCCACGGGAACCGACAGAGTCCAGCCAGTGGCCCTGTCTGTGAGGTTCAGCACCGTGGCAAGCGACGCTTCTTCCTCAACTTCTTTCCCGTCCCGGCTGTAGAACTGATAATCCATGGTGACAAGCGGCGTCACCGGATCATCTGAAGGCTCACGGCGGCGGTGTGGGTCCTCGCGCGCCTTTCCCTCCACGCACTTCTCGCACCACGCCTGGTAGGGCATGTGAGTGAGCTCGTGCTCAGCGCGTTCCTGCGCCGTGGGGTTGCGCGGTGCCCTTAGGCCGCGTGGCCTGGAGTCAGGCTGCTCGGCCTGCTCCTCTAGAGGGGCGGGGTTACCCGCAGCCTCCTCCTCTTCAGCAGCTTCGGCCTCTTCGTCGGCTGCTGCTTCCATCGCCGCGTCCTCTACCTCTCGAGCTTCGAGGTCGTGCTCCGGGATGTAGTCGTAGTGTCCCAGGTCCTTGCCTGGGCTCGGTGGCTCTGCCGCCACCGGTGCCACCCGGTTTGTTGACCCCGGCGGGAGCTCCCGCTCGTAGGGTAGGAGGAACTGTGACCCTCTCTTGAGGATCGAGGCTCGGACGTCGTCGGGCCACAAAATGTGGCTGTCCTCTCGGTGGAGCCAAATGCCCGCACCGGCCTCAACAGCACGGCTGATGCTGAGGATTTCGTCCTCGATGTCCTCGGTCACCTCAAAGTTGACCTTGCAGGACTGACGCTCCTCCCCTAAGAGGAGGCTCGGCTGGACACGGCCCTTTGTTTTCAGGCGGCTGTTGTCCACCGAGTAAAGGCTCTTTGGTGGGCCCGCGGGCTGCAGGTCGGGAAACGCCTCGGGCCTGCACACGGACACACACGCCCCGGAGTCCACGAGAAGACTCCCCGACACCTTGAGGATTTTGTCCTCTTCTGGATCGGTGTCGTGAGGCGGGGCAAACCGCACACCTAAGATGTGGTCGTCACGCACCTGGCGTACCTGGCCTTTGCCGCCAGAGCCGCCGGTGCTTCCCCCAGCTTGGGACGCGGAGGGACCCGCAGTCGCCAAGGAGGCTGTTGACAACGTCGTGGCCGCGTCGTCGGCCACTTGGGCCACCTGGCCCTTGTTGCCTTTGCCTTTTCCCTTGGCGTTAAACCAGCACTCCTTTACGGCTTTACGGTGTGTCCCGTTTTCCAGCAGATGGGGCATCTCTCTTTGCCGTCTCTGCCTCCTTGCTGGTTCCCCTTTTTGTCCCCTTTCTTGCCTTTGTGGTCCTTGTCCCCTTTCTTGCCTTTGTCGCCTTTGCCCTTCCCTTCTTTTCCGTCTCGGTCCCCTATTCTGCCAATGTCCATGGCGTTAGGGTCCCTTCGGGAAGAGGCGGCGTAGCCCGCACTCGGGGTCCAGACCCTTTTGGCTTGCAAGTAGCTCAGCACTACTTCCCTCACCTCGGCATAAGTCGAAAGACTCGCCGCGTGCATAGCGAGGTGTTGCCGAAGAGCGTTGGGGCTCTCGGTCACCAGCACTGCCCGCAGATCTTCGTCTGCTAGGGCGCGCCCTGCGCCATACTCGGAGGCGTAGCGGTCCACGTCTGCCTCCCATTCCTGCAAAGCTAAAGAGAAGTCGCTCTCCTTTGGCGGGAATTTCGGCATCAGCAGGGTCCGCCTCCAGGTGAGGTTCTTGGACTCGTTTTCTGGGTTGTGCTGGTACAGGAGACGCCAGAGCTCGAACCCATTCTGGCCCTTCACTCCGCGCGCCAGCTTTACAGCTGTGGCGGAGTCCTGGGTCCAGCTGCCGAAGAGGCGGACGCTAAGGGTCCGCACTTCCTCGGTCATGGCTGCCATTTGGAGTGGCACCTTGCACTTTCGAGCTATTTCCAGCTCGGCTGGATACCTGGTGTCTACGACCGCCAGGTAGGTCTCTGCTTGAAAGGCAAAGCGCTCCCAGTCGTCTCGCCCCTTAAGGGAAGTTGGGAGCCGCATGCTCTTGCCGTGGCGACTGCCGCCGTAGCGGCTGCTGCAGCTAGGCCCTGTTGTCTCTGGGCCGACAGCTCGCCAATCGCAGCCTCGACCACGGGGTCGCCCTGCGGAGGCGGATAAGCCGGTTGCTGGCTCATCTCTTGAAGCGTCGAAGATAGCCTGGCTGATCTCGTCCAGCAAGGTCAGGGCTTCTCCGCCCTGCTCCGCCAGCTCGGGTTTCCTTCCCAGGGGGCTCTCGGCCTGTTGCGCGCTGCGTGCCTCAGTCCGTTGAGGAACTGGCACGGCCCTTGGCCCTCGGAGGTTTTTTCGGACTCCTCTCCTTCTTCCTCACCGCTGGCTGGTGAGGTGGGCTCTTGCTCCTCCTCTGGAGCTTCCTCCCGAGGCGCGGGAGGTACCGCAGCCTCTGGCTGTGCGGCCTTAGGTTCCTCCCTGAGCGGAGGCGGTGGCCCAAGGCAAGGCGGCGGCGCCTTTACCGTTGGGGCCTTCGCTGCCTGGCTTCCCGCTCTCCTTCGGAGTCGCTTCCCCCGAAGTCTGGTGTGTCTTCTCCAGGCGCTGGGCCCGTGAAGACTGGCACCCTAACCGGTGCAGTGTCTTGGGCTCTGTACCTCCTGGCCGCGGCTCTGGGACATCAGTCCCCGGGCCCTCTACGAGGACGACCGGGTCTGTACCCTCTCTTTCGCGCGGCTCCCCGACCCGAGGCGGGGCGGCCCGCACTCGGGCCGGTTTTGCCTTTGCCCTTTTCCTGCTCGGCTGGTCTGCCCCGGCTTTGGTTCGGGGCTTCGGTGCGCTCGCCGATGAGAGGGCGGCGCAGTCGAGCTGGAGCTTCAGGGGCTCCGCTCCCCTTGGCACCTTGTGGTGCCTGGCTGGAAGAAGCCAATTGGGAGGTCCTCCAGTCCCACTGGGAACTCCAATCGGAGTCCCACCAGCCCCACCACTCGGACGTGGCGGGTGGCGGTTCGGCCCGCGCACCCAAGGAGCGTCGGGGCCTACCGAACCAGCTCCGCTACCATGCGCGGAGGTAGGGTTGCGTATTGGGCTCACTTTTTCTTGACACTCAAAAGAGGGCTGCGGTAAGACAGCTTAAGCACAGTTGGCTCAAACCCTCTGGTCTCTACACTGCAGCTACTTACCTAGGTTTCCTAGTGTAGCCTACAAAAATCTCGCACAACCTGGAGAAGCCGAGGCCTGGAATTTTAGTAGTTGTTTGAAACAACAGAAATTTCAGTCTTTTTCTTTAAAAAAGGTATTTCTGCGCAGAAAAAATCTTTTTCCCTGTCGTTCATTTCCAGCGTAACGCCGGTCGGCAAAAAACGCGTTTTGGTCGCGCAAAAGCGCGTTTAGGTCGGGAAGAAACGCGTTTTTAAATGCGTGAAAAATGCGCAAACAATTTTCACCTTGAGAAAATTGCAAAAACGTCTCTAGGCAACAATTTTAGGCTCTGCGCCGAAAAAACTGTTTTGGCCAAAACAACTGAAATTTCAGGCACCTGGGAAGGTCCAGGAATTCACAAAGAACTTCAAAGAACGGCCGCCAACAGGTGTTGTGAAAGTCACAACTTCTCCTCTTTCTTAAGCAGCCACAACAGCGACTACAACTTGAGCATCTTGATCTGCTGCAGATTCTGAGGCAAAAACAGCACCGATATGGTGTAGCTGAGCTAGGAAAATCAACAAACTAAAGAAGATCTCCCGGCACTCTGGAGGTCCCTTCACAACAGCCACCACAATCCTGACAATTTCTGGACTCAGAAGTGGGCTTGTTGGAAGCACTACAGAGTCTGAACCTCGCCGCCTGCTTCAGAAACTTCGGTTATGTCTTGGCCTGCTCCGAACGCAGTCATGACTACACGAGCCATGCAAAGCATTGCCAAGATCCGGCGTCGCAGAAAATCTGTAGGAAACCCATAGGAAACCCCAGAAAACCATCGGAAACCAGACCGGAAACCTTCAGAAACGCTTACGAAGGAACAGATTCACTTTTGAGAAGTACATCTATCTAGAATTCATGGGAAACCATGGCAGCCAACAAACATGTGGAAAACGCTGGAAAATCACAGGAAACCGCAGGAAACGTGTGGGAACCTCATAAGAACACAGGAAACCATTGAAACCAGACCGGAAACCATCAGAAACCGCACGAGGAACAGACTCACTTTTGAGGAGCACATCAAGAATTCATAGCAGACCACAACAAAGGTGTGGAAAACGCTCGGAAACCTGGACGAAACTGCAGCAAACCCATTGGGAAACCCATAGGAACCACAAGCCAGGAAAACATGGGAAACAGGCTGGAAACCATCGGAAACTTTACTCTTTCAGCATTTACAAGATAATGCAAGGGAAGAAGGTTCTGGACCGTCGACAGCTCAAATTTCATCATTCCAACCAATCGCAATAACTTCCATGTCCAATGAGCAAATAACTTCTGAATCTGTGTTTGGAGAGCACGTACGGCAAGATAAGAATGCTTTCATAATGCTGAGAAACCTAATTGAAGTTCTTGTGCAACTGAAGCCTCACAGAGTCCACGTTGCTGCATTGTCTGCGTCTCGACAAAATAGTCTTAATTGTCTTTTGTCCAAAGCAGGCAGAAATGCGCAGAGTTGCAAAGATTATGAACGCAGAACAACTGAGAGTGATTAGTGGTCAGTAAGCTTCTTCTGTCGCGTCTCTGGTGTTGAACTGTTGCTCCAGCAGCATGTTGAGCCAAGCTCTGCGTTTTTCTTGTAAATTCCCAGCACGGGTTTCCTAGTAGTCAAGTTTTCGATAATTTCCATTGCTCTGGTTTTGCAGCCTGGAGGTAGATTCTGAGGGTTCTCTGTGTTTGCTTGCTCTTGCAGTCAGCTCAGTTCCCGCAAAATGCTCGCATCAGCGTGCCAGCATTTCGCTGCAGCAAACTTAACAAGAGCATTACAATAGAAGGACCTCATGTGCATCAGAGGCAAGTCTATTAACGCCTTGGTCTTGATCCAAACTGCAGACAGTAGACGTGCTTTTTGCAGTCTTACTTCAAAGCAGCAAATCCAAGTGCAGCGCCTTCTGTGCGATGGAACTGGACACCTGCAGCCACTATTCTGAATATCTTCTTTCAGTTTGTCTTCTCTGAAGCATAATGCGAGCTGGAGAAACCATGGGAACATGTACAGCGTCTGGAAGCTCCACTTGCAGGAGCTTTTGTTTCTACAGAATTGCAGGAAGCTCGAAGAAGACTTGTACAAGAACAGAAACACTTGTCTTGAAATGGCAGCGGATGGCAAGTTTGCGAGAAATAACTCACATTTCACAGCATGTTGGCTTTCTTGGACGTTGATCCAGCATGCGGAAGGACAAGTTTAAAAAAAAGCAGCTCTAGTCCGGACCGCCATTTCTGGGGCCCAGTCATTCGGTTTTTCGTCCAGATGCCTCTGCGGAAACAGCTGGCCGTTGCGTGCAACCGTATATAAACCTCGCCAGCTCTGTTTTGGTGTTCCTTCAAAATTCAAAATGACAAAGGGAGCGCTCGGAAACATGTGAACCTTCAAACAGAATTCTCACACAGAGGCTTTCCAAGCATCCTAGGGAACAGCTTCGGGAATTGGCTCCGCAATTCGACCACTCTTGTGGCCTAAGTGTTGCAACGATGTCCGACGTGAAAGCACCTCCCTTATTGCAACAGGCCAGACGAGGAAGGACATTCATTTACGAAGGACGTTCTACACTCCTGCGGCAACTCCACTCTTTGAGGACTTTGTCCGCCCGTTTGGCCCGCCTGCGACAGGAGCGTCAGGATGCAGAGGTGTGGTATTGTCTGCGTGTCTACAAGATGTCTTGATTGTCCTTCGTCCAAAGCAGGTAGGCGCGCAGAGTCGCGAAGATCCTGAAAGCAGAGCAACTGAGAGTGGTCAGCGGTCAGTGAGCTTCGCTGTCGCCTCTCTGGTGTTGAGCAGTGACTAAGCTCTGCCAGCTTTTAGTACGTGAGTCAGTGAGTGTGAATGAGTGAGCTTTGCTGTGACGAACGGTTGCCTGCAGCGCGTAAACTCTTCTTCGGTGTCGGGTGAGCAGTGAGCTTCGCTCTTTCTTTTCCAAGGGAATGAATGTTTACGGCTTTGAGCCCGGCACTGATCAGCGGTGCGAGCCCTGCCGAAGCAGTGGGTGAGAGAGCCTTGCTGTGACGCGAACTGTTGCGTGAGCAGCTAGCAACTTTTTCGTTTTCGGTTGAGCGTGAGCTTTGCTGTGACCCGAACTGTTGCGTCAGTTACTAAGCTTTTCGGTTCAGCAGTGTGCAAGCCTTGTCTGAGGCAGGGCACGCATGTTTTACGAGCGTTGAGCCCGGCACTAAAAGCGATGACGCTGCGGAGTGGGGTTTGCCTTCTGGCAATGAGGTCTGCCATCTGAGCCAGTGCATGTATGAGCGTTGCCCAAACTGTTGCCTGAGCAGCTGGTAAACTTTTCGGCTAGTCAGTGACGAATTTGACGTAATCTCAGCCTTCTCTTTCTAAAGGCCACCAAAACGTGGTTGCGTTGCGGTGTAGGGTTTAGGATGAGTAAGTGAGCCTTGCTGTAGTCCATGTGGGCAGCCAAAACTCTTTGTTGACATCTAGCAGGTTTTTCCGAATGCACGAATGTGAGCCCGTCATATCATGCTCATTCGCAAGTGCTTCTGAAATGTTGAGCCTGTTGCAAGGTCGAAGCTGAGCGCCGTAGTCTTTTACGTAGAGCAACGCGCAGCATGGGAAATCTGGATCCGAAATTGTCCGCTAGCAGAAAGCTAGGACAGGCAGACTCTACTGATCCGCCGCAGTTTGATTCGAGATTGTATGCTGCAGGGTGTGAGGATACAGACGAGGGAACCTGAACGAGCCCAGCGGTGGCGGGCAAATGATTTCACCCTTAGGACAAAGCCGGTGGTATAATACTCAGCTGCCAACTGAGTTTGATTGACTCCGGCATGTCTGGGACCTTCCACCGTTCTAATAGTGTTATACTACCCAAAGGGTGTGTAAGTGGGTTCCCTTGGTTTTTGCAGCAGATGGGGTGGGTTCCCTGTGGGTTCCCTTGTTTTTTGCAACACTTCAGGTGGGCTACATATGGGTTCCTTTGTTTTTTGTAGCATTTCGGGTGGGTCTGTGTATGTTCTTCATTGATTCTTCACTTAGCTTTCTTGTAGATTGCCATGGTTTTTGCAGCATGGACGGTGGGTTCCCTGTGGGTTCCCTGGTTTTTGCAGCATTTTTAAGTGGGTTCCCATGGTTTTTAACAGTATCGACGGTGGGTTCCCTGTGGGTTCCCTTGTTTTTTGCAACACTTCAGGTGGGCTACATATGGGTTCCTTTGTTTTTTTGCAGCATTTCGGGTGGGTCTGTGTATGTTCTTCATTGATTCTTCACTTAGCTTTCTTGTAGATTGCCATGGTTTTTGGAGCATGGACGGTGGGTTCCCTGTGGGTTCCCTGGTTTTTGCAGCATATTTAAGTGGGTTCCCATGGTTTTTAACAGCATCGACGGTGGGGTCTGTTGGGTTCCCTGGTTTTTTGCAGCATTTGAAGTGGGTTCCCATGGCTTTCCAGTATACATCGCTCAAAGGTCTTGGCGGGCTCCCTTGGCTTTTGCAGCATGTCCGCTGGGTTCCCTGTGGGTTCCCTAGTTTTTTGCAGCATTTTAAATGGGTTCCACATGGTTTAACAGCATCGACGGTGGGTTCCCTGTGGGTTCCTTGCTTTTTGCAGCATTGCAAGTGGGCTATATTGCGCAAAGGTCTGGGCGGGCTCCCTTGGCTCTTGCAGTGTGTCAGCTCGGTTCCCTGTGGGGTACATGTGGGTTCCCATGGTTTCTCCAGCTCGCGCATTATGTTTCAGAGAAGAGTGGAACTGAAGAAGATGTTCAGGACAGTGGCTGCAGGTGTGGCCCAGTTCCATCGCACATATTGCGCTGCATTTGGATTTGCTGCTTTGAAGTAAGGCTGCAAAAAGCACGTCTGCTGTTTGCAGTTTGGGTCGAGACCAAAGACGTTAAATAGGCTCACCTCTGATGCACATGAGGCTCGCCGCCCTCCTATTGTAATGCTCTTGATAAGTTTGCTGCGGCTAAATGCTGGCATGCTGATGCGAGGATTTTGCGGCAGGTACTGGCAGATGTTACTCTCAGCTTGTAGCTTCAACTGTTTCGATTGCTTGCTGTACGTGCGCGGTGCTTTGCGCCTGGAAGCTCCACTTGCAGGAGCTCTTTTTTCCTACAGAATCGTAGGAAGCCTCGAAGGGCCTCCCCTGTTGGATGATGGTGTCGAGTGCTAATATTCTGCACTCGATGCACCTTCATCCTCTTCTTGGATTGCTTTAGAGGGCTTGGTCTGGCCGAATACCTTTAAACACTTGATTCTGCGGAGAAAAAGCGATGGCTGTTTCCGGATTGGCTTGTAATCATGTTTGCGCTTTCTTTTGAGTTTCTGTTTTTTTTCATTTTAGCGGCTGGTCTTTTTCCACCCTGAGATGTCTTTTTCCAGACCAAACGATCTTGTTTGCTTCTGTTCAACATCCACGGTCCAAAAAAAACCTTGATGTTTTTTTCGGCCCCAAGCCGAGGCCCGAAAAAGACAAGTTGGAGGCCGGAAAAAAAGATCCTTTGCCGTGTGTGTGTTTTCACTTTTATTTTTCATTCTTATCTTTGCTTTTGCCCACTAAAGCGATATCGTGTGGCTTCTCCTTCCATCGTGTTGGAAAACGTTTTTTGGATGTTTTTTCGATGACACACTTTGATTTCTTTCGTTCGCTTTCAGCCTCTAAAAGCGATTTCGTGCTTCTTCTTCTTTTTGTGTGTGTGTGTGCGTGAGAAGTTATCGTATGGTTAAGTCAGTTTGCGTTGCAAAAAATTAACATTGTGGCGCTCTTTGTTGTGTTGTTTCATGTGTCATGTGTGCGTGCTTCTATCTTTGTAGAGGTCAGAAAAAGACATTACCAGAAAAAGATCCACTGGGTCCCCAACTCACCATTGGTGGGAGGGGACGCCTGACCACATGTGTTCACACAATGCTTTATGATTTTACGTGTATGCAGATGCGTGAACCATTGCACATCGTCACAGACATGTATGAATTTTTATGCACACGCAGACACACATTCACATGTTTAATGTTTGAAATGCAAACAAGATTTCATGTGTCCATGCACCAGGAACTGCAGTGTGTTGGAGTCTAAAATGAAAATCTCAATTTGATACGTGTTTCAAGCTATTGAAACTGAAAACCACAAAACAGAAGCAGCAATTGAAAGGCAGCCGTTTGAAATCACGAAAAAATAGCACGGTTCGCAAAAGCACACTGCGACGGCGTGCTGTTCTCGCGTGGTATGATTTCTGTGAGGCTTTGAACCAGTTTATGTGGAGATGCAAGAAGACCTGCCAACGACATTTGGCCCCTCATCACGCCTTTCAGCGGCAGCAAGGTCAGGTTCAGATTTTGGAAATATAAGCAAAATTGGAAAACACAATGTTTGATTTGTTGCTGTCGTAGAGCACCAGCGTCGCAAAGCCTGGTGGTTTGTTGCTCAAAGAACCGGATGCTTGTCTATTTTTGACAGTTGCATGAGCAACCTGGAAAAGCATGAATTGAGATTTACGAATGCATTTTTCAGAGAACAGTGACTTGGGTTTGGAAAGGAATCAGTTCAGCTTCATGGTACAGGGACCTGCATGTGGCGGACGCTTGCCGAATATGTGTGAATTTTCATTCGTCGAAATGAATGATGATGGGGTTTGTTCAGCGAGCCGCAAATGCAGTTGTGCAGTTGTCCACAATCACGGGCAGCATTCTGAATAGTAGACAAGACGGTCCATGAAACAGTTTTCAGTATTGTTGGCATGGTCAGTTCAAACAAACTTGAGGAGCACCAGCAATGGCAAGCCAAAACAAGGCGATGCACCGGTGGTCAACATGGTTTCATTATCATGTCGTTCACGGAGCTGCAAAGCGCATCTTATGCCGGTTGCGTGGCTGCATAGTGGACAGCGTTATCGAAAATTCGTGCCGTCGTGTGTATGCTTGTGCGACCAAAGTGACAAGGTGATATTGTGACCGTGAGAGATCTTCTATCCCAACGTGCAGCCGTTCATGAGCGAGGGTCCGCAGGCAAGCATGGTCTGGATCCAATTTCTTCTTGCAAGCTGCAAAGAAAGGTTAGTTAAGGTCATGAATGCTTTTGCTTGGGCCAGGCAGCTGGACGGCTTTGCATTTGGCAGCCGCGCAAGGGCATCTCAGTTTCTTTGCTCAATTGATTCGCTTGGGACCCATTCTCGAAGGCTTGTGCGCTTGTCATGACACGTTTCCCAACTTTTGCGCGCAGATGTGGTGGAAGCGCTTCTTGCTGGCAATGCTTGGTGCCCAGTTAGTGGGTCAGCATGCATGACGAATTGACAGACCAACTCCAGACAACTGGCGAACCGCGAGACCGTGTGGTTGATTCACTCATACACTCGCAACGTCATGATGCACGCTTCGCCTTTGCAAGCCAAAGATGCTTCTTTATGCCTTGGAGAGCTTCAAGCCAACACCTACACAGGCCAAGCTTCCCACGAATTTGCAAACTGTTCGAGACTCGCCCGGCTTCAAAAGTCGCGGTGTTGCGGAAACAAAACCTTCTGTTTTTTCTGGAAGACAAACGTTCCAGATGTCCAAACAAGCCACGCTTCGGAATGTTTTGTCAACCGACGGCAGGGAACTCAGCAGTAGTGTCCAGTTGTTGTTGTCGACAACAACGATGCCAGAAGGATGTCAGCAGAAAGCCCGTAAATTATCACGGTTGCAAAGGCTGTGCACTGTCGTGTTGGCAATGTGCGTCTGTGTGTGTGTGTGTGTGTCTGCCGCCGCGGCTGCTGCTGCTGCTACTGCTGCTGCTGCTTCTGCTGCAATTGCTGCTGCATGTAGTTTCTTGTTTTGAACTGGTGTGGATTTTCGGTGTGATGAGAGAGTGATGCCGTGATTTTGCAGATTACATGTGTGAGCTGCTGGATTTGGAGGCAGTTTTTGTGTTGCGATCTTTCCGATCTGTTGTATCATTTTGCATTGGTTTCAGTGACGTGAAGGAGTTTTTGCAGCCTCCAGTGTTTCATTTAGGTGCCGATACCCGGACGGGTGAGGAAAACCTTCGAGGTGTTGTTGGTGCTCACAGGAATTCCGGTTCGGAACACAACGCGTTGGTTTGGCAAGCCGTGGATCTGTGAAATTTTTGCCGCAAGGCGGCAGTCGACCTATCCCGCAGGTTGCACACTGATTGACAGAAGGCAAAAAGAATCAAAAAGAACAACAGCTCCCGATTCGGAGCAGTCCAAGTTTGGCAACAGGCTTTGCGCCAGATGCATTTGCGTGTTGGAACGAAGTACTGCAAGAACCTGTTGTGTGTCATCCTGTCATCCGTCAAAGTCGCAAATATACATCGCACCGTCACGGCGAATTCAATTCAACGAACAACAGTGCTGTCCGCCTTCTCCGCGACACTGGCTTCCAATCTCTTGCCTTCGGCGACCTAGCCCCGCACTCCTCCGTTGTCCCTGCAGACCTTGACGAGCTTGTCGACACCACTCGAGGACCCGTGCTATCGACGATGGCCGCTTCCGTGCAACGCTTGATCCTCCCTCCCTTGCCTTGCTTGAGTCCCAGTTTGGGCCGTTTGCTTCGACGGGTTCCCACCGCCTTGCCTTCCAGCCACGAGCTCACCTTGGACCGGCCTGTTTTCCGTGCTTTGTTGCTCCGCCGGCTTCGCTGCCCTCGCCGCTCGACGCTGCAGCCTGTCGCTGCCGCCATCCTCTTGACCTCCTCGGTGACCGCGGGGCTGCTGGCCCCCGCTGTGGCATCTTGTGCTGCCGTGGCCTCCTGCTCGAGCCAGCTGCTGCCCGCGAAGACGGGGCTACTGCTGCGCGCGACGCTCTCCGCGTGGGCGACCTCAACATCCACCCCGAGCATCCGCGAAGTCATTGCAGATAGACTTTCATGTCGGGGCGGAGCAAAGCTCGCTGTCGACGCCGCTCTTTTGCCTCCTCTCGAAGCGTTTGGGAGCTGCGCGCCGGCACCCGCGGCAGTACTGTGAATGGCACCGCCCTACACCTTGACCGCAGGTTGAAGGAAAATACTGTATTTCTCCGCAGCACTGCGCTCGCAAAGGTGCCGGCTTGTTGTTTTTGCACGTGAGGTTTGAGGCCGCTGGGCTGCCCAGTTCGCGCGCTTCTTCGCTTGCTGCCGGACCCGTGCTGTGCCTCGTGCGTGGCCGCCCGCGACCATAGCTGCCTTCACCCCTCAATGGTGTGCCTCGCTCGCTTGTTCCGATGCCAGTCTCCAACCCCTGCGCTCTTTCCTCGACTAGCTTCGACGACACCTGTTGTTTTGCCAGCCGCCTTCCCCCGCACCAGCGAGCTGCAGTCTTGGACTTGCTGTCGCAGCGGCTTTTGTGTGCTGGGCACGGTGTTACTGTGTGAGTGGCGGTTCGGAGGCCCGGGGCGAAAACACAGCTGCAACTGATGAACCAGGCCCCGTCCTCGCTGCCAAGTTTTGCCTGATGTTCTTCTTCCGCGCCGCGCTGCTCGCTGTGACATCCGCGTTCTTCGGCGGCCCTAACCGGTGCGCGCGATGCCTCCTCCTGAGCATATGGCCGCACTGAACGGGTGCCTGTGACTCGAGCTGCCCAGGCGAGGCGAGCTCACGGCCTCAACTCTTGCCAATGCCCTCGCGATTTGGCTCAGCTGGCCTTATCGAGCCCAGCGCCTTGGGGAGGCACATGGAGGCACTCAACCCGGACCCAGGGATCCGCCTTGCGAGCAGGGCTGGCGCACACCTCCACGGCGCGCGGTTGGCCCAGCAATGCGTCCATGCGCCCTCACATGGGGTGCTGATAGGACTTGTGCCCGCGGACAGCTGCCACACATGGCCGGACAATTGCTCCGTCTGCGGTATGTTGGTCGCCGCATGCCATTAGTACAACGGCACGTGCTGTCGCTGCAGGCCGTCCGCACTCACCGCCATGCTTGGTCTTCCACGCGCCCTGCCAGCGGAGGTTTTGCACCTGCTCGCTTGTGACGATATAGCTTGCCAATTTTTCAGTGCTAGCATACCCGTGGAGGGGGCTCGCCGGCAAGTGCTTTTGCCACTCGATGCGTGACGCAGCCGCCCAACACCTCTGGCCTCTTCAGGTTGGCCTTGCCGTATCCGCTCGGTGCTGAGGCTGCCATGCGCACAGCCACGCAGTGGATGCAGCGCAGCACCAGCCATGTAGAGGAGTGCTTCCTGCGGGTAGACGGAATGTGTTTAAACACCATTGACCGACTTACTACCATGGTCCGCCAAGTCCGCTTGCACGTGCCACGGCACCACCACGCATGGTGCCACGATTACCATTCGCACTTGCTCTTCCACCACTCGACCCTGTTGTCCGAAGCCGGGGTCCAGCATGGGGCCCCCGTTTGCACTTGCAATTGGGTGCCAAGCCGGCTGCTTGGGCTCCGGCCGCGAGCGCGGTGGCCTGGTTGTGGCGCTTCGTATTGTCACGGGCAGGCCGTGTTTTCAGTCCTTTTGAAACTTTTCGGAGGTGTACGGCCCTGATGCCTTCGGCGTGCGCCCCGGCAACCTGCACAGCGTTTTCCCCAAGGTGCCACCCATGCACGCGGTGCTCGACTACGAAGCTTACAGGCACAATCACTTGAAAACAGTGCAGTGCTGAAGGCATGTCGAATGCAAATGCGGCTGGGGCCTATAGCATGGCAGGCTCTGGCCGACGCCACCGCGGCCCGGTCCAGGGAAACTCTTTCCGTGGAAACATATGGAAACCAACGGGCCCCACGAGACGCCGGCCGTGACGTTGCAGCGTCGCGGAAGTAGCGGCGGAAGCGCCGATGCCGGGTTCCGCTGCCTCCGGAAGGTTGGAAAACTAGCCCCTATGGGTCGAATCTCCCGCCGGTCGCTTTCGACTACCGCAGCAATTGTTCGACCCTGTAAATGCCGCTCCGAGCCACAGCTTGTACAGTTGATCCCCGCGCTCTCATTTACAGTTGTATACATTAAGTCGGTTCGGTTCGCGATGTCGCTTTCAAAAACGGGGCGGGGAGGAGTTGCATCGCCTATTTGCTTACCTTTCCGGCGTGCACGACGAATACGAAAGGGGAGAAACCGACTGCTGTTGCACATGTCAGCTGGCGTGGCGCAACTGCGGCACGTGCCATGCGGCTGCCCATCGCAAAGCTGCATTCCGCTCCACATTGCGCCGGATGTGCTATTGCGCGAGCCGGATGGGAAAAACAGAAAAGGCCGAACCATTGCCTTGGCAAGATGAAAGCATCGCCCGGGGAGAGCAACTCCTGGCGGTTTTTTGTTGTGCAAATCTTGCACGCAGCAGAATTCCTAGCCATAATGAAAGAAGCATGGCGATTTTGTTCGCGGATCACCCCTCGTTTCGATGATTTCACGCGGTCCCCAAGCCGAGGCCGCAGACCACGGCATGCGGCTGGCAACAGGGGGCAACTCGGCAAAGTCACCAAGGTCGCTGAGGAGCGGCGTCTGCCCATCCACCTGCTCCAAGTTGGCCTCCTCGGCCGCGTTTGGGTGGGCCTGCTGCGCTGGCTGCATACGGAGGCATCGGCCACGATTTGCTCGTGACCGCCTGCTGCGCCGCGAAAAAAATTAGCGAGCGTACCCTGAAGCCGCAGCACCACGCACTCGCGGCGACATCGGCCGTGCAGGTGCAGGGATGTGGTGACACCAGCATGGCATCGCAGCACATTGCATGCAGTGCCGTCGGTTGTGGCGCCGTAGCTGACCACGTCCAACATTGTCCGACCGACTCACAGGCGACATGCCTGGCGCTCAATGCTCCGCGGCCTGTCGTGCAACAAAGACCCGCGCAGGTTCGGGCACAGGCATGTGAAGGCGTGATAACCGGACCAGTCCACCCACAAATGCGTAGCAGATGGGCGGTGGCACGTGCAAGCGGCGGAACAGCGCAGGTCCGGCATCGAAGCCCAGCCAAGTTCGAGCACCGCGTGTACACGTTCCAGTCCCCGCCGCGTCAGCTCCGTGGCCTGTTACGGAAAGCTTTGCGTGTCTCGCTCGAGGCACTCCGGGATGAGGTAGGCACAGACACAGAACGCGACGGATGGAAACTTTTCCTTCTGGTCCCACTCATGTAGCTCTTTCGCACGCCAGGCGTAGCGCACGTGCCTCCTCAGGAGTTCAAACGCCGCCAGCGTTTGTTCTGCGAGGGCGGCTGGACACAGCTGCTCCGCGAGAGCGTGGCTGCGGCCCAACCAGCCCAACAGGTTCGGGGTACCTGTCGCCCCCCGAGGCCCGATGCCGGCTCTGAGAGTAACATCCGGCACCGAGCTGCCTTGTTGCAGATTTGGGCCGGCGTGGCCGACGAAGGGTCAGCACTTGAGTGGATGGGCACTTGTGCTTCCGGAAATCGGCGAACGGGGTCCCGGAGTGCTTGGAGCGTGTCGGCGGTGGCTGGCGCTAAGGGTGGAGCCGTGAGGGCCTTGGCAGCTGCGGACATCTCGCCGAGGTGAGAGAGCGCGGAGTCTCGCAGGCAGCTTCCTAACCAACTTGCGGAGGGCACGACGTGGAGCGGCTGCCGGCCCGTCCGGGTGCACGAATGAGTATTTCAGGGTCCTCATGGATGAAGAAACTACGGCTGAGCTCCTTGGGCACGCAGTGGGCAGGCTGGCAGCGGCGAAGGTCCCTTGCGACGTTGCGGACGCGCTGCGACTAGGCCGTGTGGTTGCGCTAACGAAGCCAACAGGTGGAGTGCGAGCCCTGGTCATGGGCGACGTCTTTCGCCCCCTAGTGGCCCGGACACTGGCACAGCAGTTCGGGGCCGCGTTCCGCGCAGCTTGCGCGCCGTTCCAGTACGCCCTCAGCACACGTGCAGGCTCCGAGGCCGTCGTCCGCACCGTGCAAACGGCGACCGAAACTGACCCTGGAACGACAGTTGAGCTTTGACGGCGTGGGGGCCTACGACCACACCTCGCGCGCGAGCATGCTCGAGGCACTTCGGGCACACGCTCCCCTCAGCCGCTATCTCTACTACGACGAGGCAGGCGTGGGGCGCGAAGTGCTGCAAGGAGAGGGCGGCGAGCAAGGCGACCCCCTCATGCCGGGACTTTATGCGCTCGGACAACACGCCGCCCTGGCCGGAGCGCACACTCCCTGCCTTGCGAGCCGCGCAGGCAGTGTTGTCCCGCCTAGCCAACGTCCAGGTGCACCTTGGCAAAACTCGCACTTGGAACGCAGCTGGCGAAGAACCATTGACGCTGACTGAGATGATTCGAGTGTTGTGCGGTGGCCACGGCCATATATATACATATATATATATATATCTATATAATATTGTTTTATACTATATGATGTTATGTTATGTTATGTTATGTTATCTTATATTATGTCATATTTTGGTATATTATGTTATATGTCCGGAGCAAAACAAGGCTTTCTGAGCTAGCCATCAGGGCCGCCGCACTGATTTTGCCGAAGTGCTGCGGGTCCGAGCCGCCGGCCGCAACATTACGCAGCGCTTTTAAAACACAGGCAGTTGCGAACCGGACGGGTGAAAGGCTTCCGTGCTATCTGCACAGCAGCGTCCGCAGGTCGGGGGGCATGTCGCCCGTAGCGGTGCGGCAGGCATTCGCCAGCACGACGTTGGTGGGACCGCCGTGTAGTCCGTAGTCCATTAGCCAGACTAATCTGCGGCGAAAAACAGGCAACAACCGGGCAGTCCGAGCTCGGCAGCAGTAATCGGTGGCAGGTTCGGTGCTGAAGCTTCCCAATTGCTCCAACTTTTGGGTGTGCCTTCGCCATCAACGCCGGTCGCTCTCTTGTCCGGCTTCGTTGCCCGACGCTAGCCGATTCTGCGCGCCTCCGTGCCCTGCGCGCGCCCCCGCTTGGTATATGACGGTAAGGCCTGCGCCCTGCAATCGCCCAACGGCGCGAAATAAAAAGCAAGAGTGGATTCAACGTACATGTTTATCAGACGTTTCCTTGAACCGTCAGCAAGCTTGACAAATCGCGAGCGGCATCGCAATGAATGTTGGTGTGGGGTTCGCGCGCCGATTCGCCGTTATGTTACATGCGCATGCGAACAGCAACATGCCGGCATTTTTCGAACTTGCTCCAATCTGTGGGCTGGTGTTGTTGGCCCCACACATGCAGCTTTTGGTTCTGTGGCTGAGGCAGAAGTTTGTGCTCTTGACGGAGATGGCCGATCGGCACTGGATTGGGCAGTGACGTTCCCAGATTTACTGGGAAGAGTGTCCTGGACACATCCGGCAGCTATGGCTTTCGCACAAAGGAATGGCGCGGGCGTGGACACGTTGTCCAAGCTTTGCAACGCCACGAACGCTTGCACCGATTGCTGGATGAGCAGCGTGCTGCGTCACAAGCCGATATGTTGCGCGGTGGCATGAATTTTTTGCAGAAATGCCACGTCACAATGACTATCTTGCTGCCCGCCTGCCAGCCGCAGGAGCACGAAGTTGTTCACAGCAGAAACGCGACTCGCACAGCTGGGCACAGAATTGGCGGCCAGTTCCAAAAATTCAGGCAACGTTCAGACGAGCCAAAGCATCCCATACCACCCTCCCATGTATCTTCCTTACATGTCTGTGCAGCCGTGGCAGTTCCTGCTCCTGGATTGCCTGAAAGGTTTGCGGCAGCCAGAAGAGCAGTACGCACCCTTCGCAGAAGCAGGCCTTGACCATCCGTGTGTGCACACATCTTCAAAACGAAGAGTTGCGTTGAAGTCCGTAGGTGTCGAAGAAATGGTGGAAAGGTTAAGGCAGCAAAATGAATTACTGGAACAACGGGAGCTTGAGCGAGTGGACCTGGAGCAACGCCGGGCCCTTGTAAGACATCATGATGTGTTTGTCGCTCGCACATGTGCGTTTCTTGGAGGCTTAACACTGTGCGAGCAGGAGGAGCACAGTTGCAAGGACACCTTGGCGCGGGAAAGGGAGCTGCAGCAGCATCACGATGGTAGTCATTGACCTACGGGGCATACCGGCAATCCTGTCGTCATGCGTGCCACATTTGAACTTGTTTGTGCGGTTGCAGAGCAGCAGCAAGGTCTTCGATCTGAGTTGGTGTACGAAAAAAAGCAGTTCGACATGTTGCGTGAACAACACGAGTCTGGCAGCTGTTCCGCACTGGGCCGATCCGATGGCTTTCCGAACTTCTCAATTGAATTGGTCTTTCGAAAGCAAGGATTGACACGGGCAGAAGAGGAAATTCAGCGGCGTGAAGCAACATGGCACCGGGAACGACTACAGTGCGAAGAAGCCGAGGATCGTCGGGGGCTTAACCAATGAATGTTTTCGAGGTGCATGTGTATGTCTTTCACCGCGCACGACTCCGCAGCAATAATCCACCACAGGCCACACCGGTGTTATGTCGATCAGTGTCGACCGCCAGCTAGGATAGTACCGTACTTGTACCAAGAACCAGATTGCTCGTTCAGGTGTACGTGTTTTGGAAAAGCAGTGTGGGCCAGGCTCGTCGGGCAAGTCAACAAGCATTTGCTTGACTTCCAAAAGCTTGCATGTAGTCTGTACTGAACTAGCCATCAAGCATGTTCTGAATGCAGGTGAAGAGCGACTCCAACAATGTGAAGATATGTTCGAACGAGAATGTCGCAAGCGAGTTGAAGCTGAAGATTGCAAGCACCCGAGCCGATAACACACGGTGCGGTAACAGTTTCTTTTTCTTCCCTCCTTTCTCCTGTCTTTTTCCTCCCACGCTCTATCTTGCTGTCGACCCGACAGTTGGCAACTTTTGCTCCTCACCGAAAGCACCTGTGAAACGAGGCCTGAGGGAACGTGAGACGATGGAGCAGCAGCGCAACGATGTTGCACAGCGTGCTTTGGTTGCAGGGATAGACGGACAACTCGCCAGTCTTGTCTTCTCTTGTGAGGTGCGATCCAGAAGCTGGAGCAGGAAGTAGCAGCGGCGGAGGACAGGGCGGAGCTTCTGCACAAAGAAGTCGTCACCGCAGAAGAGGAGCGCCAAACCGGCAAACCAGTGTAACAAAGGCATGTGGACTTCATGTCGTTATCTCCAGGACGCACGCCAAGCGCAGGCTTTTCCTGACATGCTGCTTGCACTGTCAAAACCCCATTCCGATATTGTCTGAGAATCTTCGAATCTGTGGCAGGCACGTGCTGCGGCAGCTTCCCGTGCGTGGGGCCGGTGACTGTCAAAATACAAGTGGCCCGAAGTTTTGTTAACTATCTGACGGTGTGATTTCGACTTTGTGCACTCGTCATCCCTTCTCTCTTCCATCTCCCTTGCTACTGCTTGTCGTTTGTCCTCCGTTATCCCGTCGCTTTCAGGAATGTAAATCGTAAGGCTCGCCGCGGTTCTGGCATCATTGCACTGCGACGCGCCAAAATCATGTTTACTATGTCTTGACATGTGACTTTAATGTACCGCGCGGCCATTTTGGCTTAAGTGCTGTTTTCTGTTGTGTTCTGTTGCTGCTGTTGCCCCTTGTTGGACTGGTGCTGGTCATGTCGGTCCAACCTCTGCGGACTCTGGTTCGCCGGCTGAGGGCTGCGGCTGCAGCAGACGATGCCCTGTTGGGTGCAGCCTTGGCTGCCATGCCTGATGCTGAGGCACTTCGCCTCTACTACCACCTTCGTGATCATGTACAGCAAGCCCACGTGGACTACGAGACTGAGGGTTCGAGTGAATATGATCTGCCCTCGTGTCCCGCTGCTGGCAGTCTGCACTTGCCGTCTCAGGATCGCAACACCGACCTGCTGGGGCTGTCACCTGACTTGGTGGACTTGAACTTTGAGCCGCCGGTTGCTCCTGATCAGCCTGTCTCTGCTGTTCCTGCGACTGCTGGCTCGGCTTCTGAGGCTGCCTCGTCTGTGGCCGGTTCTGGTGCTACCACGGCTGCTGCCGGCATCACCTCTGTTGCTCCTGATTTTGCTGGTGCAACTTCTGAGGTTTCTGGGGCTGTTGCCGAGTCTGGTGGCGGCTCTGACACTGGCGCAGGCACTGAGGTCTATGACGGTGGCTCTGGCCTGGTGGTGCCGTCTGTGGATGATTCCGCTGCCTCCTCTCCTGAGCTGATCCCTGCCACACCTGAGGTTGGTGGCCCCTCTGGTGATGGTGGAGCTCCTGATGTGACTGTGGCTGGCTCTGCTGACGGTGCTGCAGAATCTGAGGCTGATTCCTCTCGCACAAGCAGCCAGGCTGATGATGCTGTGCCCTTCCATTCTTGACCTTAACAGCATGGACGGCCTGGACGGTATCAATGAGCCCATGGCACCTGTCGAGCCTGCTGTGCCTGAGGACTCTTCGGTGGTTGATCCACCCCTGGCTGCTGTGGCTGGACCCCCGGGGCTGCCGCCTGGGGCACCGGCCATTGCCACGCCGACTGTGGCCACTCCGCCACCGTCGTTTCCTTTGGCTGCCCCGGCCTCATCGACTGCTGATCCGTGGGCTGGGTATCAGGGTCTCACTGTGAACTCTGCTCCTGCGGCTGCTGGGTCGACGGCCCCTCAGTTTGCACGTCTTCGTATGACTGGGACGGCTAACTGCCATTATGTCCTTGCTTGTGACGTGCGCGCGGGGCGACCACTGGACCCGCGGCTCTGTCTCCCTTTACGATACCCTCTGCGTGACCTTCCTGCTGATTTGCAGCGTCACGGTCACAGTTTGACAGGGTGGTGCGGTACAGCATGCTGGGGCCAATGCGACCACGCTTGCAGCCGCCCAGTGTCAGACTCGGCGCGCCGGCCGCATAGGCGCCACTTTTGCGACAGATGTCGCAACCTCTGAGATTTCTGCTGACTGTCTGCTGTCTGAAAGGGCTGGTGCATTTAGAGCCTGAGTGTTCGCAGCTGCTGCCTGGGCACTGGCCCTTTGTACGTTTCTCTGCAGCTTGCTGGCTCTGTGTTTCTGCCTGGGGGCTGGGGCTTGGCTGCCTGGGCCTTGAGGCTGGGCTCCTTGCTTCCCTTGTTCTCTTGAGAGACGCGCCTGCACCCTGGCTGGGCAGGTAGTTCTGCTTTGGGCTTGGGACCCAGCGGCTTGTGCCACTTCATTGCTCTCTGCTGTGTGTGCTGAGGCTTTGTGGGCCTTGTCGCTGCTTGGTGGCGAGCCCTCACCTCGAGGTGGGGCATGCACTTGCGTGCGGTTCTGAAGTTCGGCGTGGCAGGTTGCTGGGCTTGTGCCTGCAGCCGCTCTGGCCGCTGCCTCAGGCTTGTGCCCCGTTTGCTGTGGGTACTTTGCACTTTCAGGCCTGCTTCTTGTACCAGGCTGGGAAGGGGGCTTGCGCTCTCCCTGTTTGCTTTCCTGGTTGTCTGCTTGCGCAGGCTTCCTGCTGTCTGTGGACCTCGCTGTTCGAGGCCGGTCTTACCATGCCTGGCCTGCTCGACTTGTGTCCTGACAGGCTGCTGGCGCTGGTGCTTCCCTCTGTGAGTCTGCGGCTCTGCACCTGTGCCTTTGTGATGGCGAGTGTGGCGGACAGTGCGGTCACGTTCGCTAGCAAAGCTAAGCAATACGGGCTGAGCCAGGGTGTGTTAGACAGTCTGTCTGCCTCTGGTATCACGACGTACTCTGCTCTGCTTTTTGCCGTGGCGAGTGCACCAGGAGCCGTGGATGAAGCCAGGTTAAAGGCGGCCAAGGATAAGCATCTGGGCGCTGGTGCCTCTGAAGGCGCTGTTGCCGCTTTTTCCCGACTCCTCTTTGAAGCCGGTACCTTCGTGGTCGCCGAGCTCCGGAGTTCGGTGGCCGGCGAGGACGATGGCTCCAAGAAATTGACCTCACAAGAACGTGCCAGTCGCATGGATGCGCTGCGCTCCAAACTCGGAGCGTGGCCCATCACTGGCTCCTTCGAGCCGAGCCATGTTTTGATCGATGCCGCTTTCGGGATGGTTGCTGATAGTTCTGTGCGGTACTTGCCGCCTAGCAAGTGCAGTTCTCGTGAGCAGGAAATTCTTTCAGAACGGCGTGACGACACGTTGTTTCGTCTTGAGGCCACTGCTCTGCGAGCTGCCAAGAAGCCTGTTCTGCCCAAGGTTGACCTTGGGAACGAACTGCGGTTGTATCAGGCACTGAGCCGACGCGGTGTTGCACTGGAGGTTGCTGGTGTCTGTTCTTTTGCTGTGCACGAGAACTATGTTCGTGGTCTGTTGGACCACCTCCAGCGCATGCCCCCTGCTGGGTATTCTGCTCCTGGCATTGACTCTGTGCTGGCTGCTGATCGTGCTGTCTGGCAGCATGTTGCCGCTCAGGTACCTTGCCTGCCTTCTGTTGATGTGACCACTAAGGTCGATGCTGCCTTGCTTGCTGCTGCCGCGGCCCCTGCTGTTGCTTTCCACGTCATGCCTCGTGAGAAGAAGCGGGCACTGGATGATGCCAAGTTGCCACCCGGCAAGACCGGCAAGGGTGACGGTGGCAAGGACAATCGTCCTGGCAAAGGCAAGGAAAAAGGGGGCAGAGGCAAGGGAGGAAAAACCTCCACAGGTGGCAAGACGGGGTCCCCTTCTAAGCAGACTGCTGTTCCTGCTGCACTGAAGGGTCTGGATCCCAACAAGGACGGCACTCCATTGTGTTTTGATCGCAATCTGGCCCATGGTTGCAAGCGCGAGACCTGGCAGACTCCCGCCGGGTTGCAGTGTGAGAAGGGCTTGCACTTGTGCATGAAGTGTGGTAGCCCGGACCACGGAGCGCATGCATGCAGCAACTGATCCTCTGCCTCTGAGGCTGTGGCGCTTTGTGCTGCTGAGGTGGCTGCTTCCTTCCTCTGTGGATTGTCTCCCTGAGGATCAGTTCACTGATGCTGTTTCGGTGGTGCCCTTGCCCACGCCTCAGTCTGCTGAGTTCATTGCTACTGTGCCGGAAGCCGCCTGTTCTGCGGCAACTGTTTCTGATGGGTCTGCGACTGCAGCGAGTTCTCCACCTGAGGTGCATTTTTCCGATTCTGTTCCTGTGCCACCTGCTGCTGAGGTGAGCTCGGGCGTTGTACCTCCTTTTTCCAGTACCAAGGTTTTTTCGAATTTCTTGCCGGGGCCTGCGACCCCTGCTTGTCCTGATGCTGGCACGGGTCGTGCCTGTGTTGCCGTTGAGATCTTTGCTGGCTCCTGCCGACTCAGCAAATGCTTGAAGGCATCTGGGTTCGAGACTGTTGCTGTTGATGTGAAGGACGCTGCAGGACATAAGGTACTCAAGCTTGATTTGCTCTCCGCGGCTGGTCTAGCTGTGCTGTGGGACATTCTGAGCTCTGGTCAGGTCTTGTATGTGCACATGGCACCCCCCTGCAGCACTGCTTCTGCCGCGCGTTTCATCCCAGGTGGCCCTCGTCCACTTCGCAATTCTGAAAACCCTGACGGACTCCCTGGCTTGAGCTTTGCCCAGAGGTTTCAAGTGCACAACGCAAACCGCTTGTATGCCCTGTGCCGAGATGTTGCGTTGTTTTGCCAGAGTCGGCGCATCGGCTGGAGCATTGAGAATCCGGGTTCTAGCATGTTGTGGCTCACATCTCCCATGATGGCTCTTTGTAAACAGCTTGGCAGCGAGTTGAAAACCGTTGTTTTTGACCATTGCTGCTGGGGGGGCGAGAGACCCAAGAGAACTGCTCTGTGGAGCAACCTGTCCTGCCTCTCTTCGCTGGGCTCACTTTGCTCCCCTGATTTGGGACATGTGCATAAGCCCTGGGGCAGACTTCCTGATGGCACCTGGAGCACCAAGGTTGAGGCGGCATATCCCATGCCGCTGTGCCGTTTCTGGGCACATCTGCTGCAATGCCATTGGGCTACTGAGTTAGCTGCGATCTCGAATCCTGCAGCTGCAAACTGGTCTGGGCCTACGCGGCTGTTTGAGACACGCCGGGCCCTCGGTCTTTTTCCTCGAGGCCGCCACCCAGGTGAGATTCGCAATCCCTTCAGTGACCGAGTGCCTCTGCGTTTGCCCTTGAGCACGGCTGCACATCTGCTTGTGCCTGGTTCTGATGCGCACATAACAGGCGCACCGAAGGGCTGCAAGGTCCTGTCATGTGTCAGGGAGGCTGATTCTTGGCTCTTGGAGGTTGGTGTTCCCTGTGAACCTGAGGCCTTCATGAAGTCTGCTGCTTCATTTCGGCACCCGTCTGAGTGTGATGCTGAATTGCCTCATGACCTGGAGGAGACTCTGTCGGCTGTCTCGCGCATGAGCTGCTCCGAGCTTGCGCGCCGGAGGTGTCGCTTTTTGCACAGCATCCTTCAAAGATCTCAGGAGTTAGCCCGCCGCGAGACCGTTCTGCACTCAGGTCTGGCTCCGCATGCTAAGGCTGTGCTGAAAGGCAAGCGTCTGTTACTGCTGGGAGAGCTTTTGGCCAGCCTTGGGCACGAGGACACCCAGTTGATCCCTGATATCTGTGCCGGGTTTAAGCTCACAGGCTGGCTTGCTGCCAGTGGTGTCATGGAGCCCAAGATCACAGCACCTTCTGAATCTGCCTCGAACCTGTGGCGGCAGCGCTTTGACTTGAACTCGAAGGCTTGGAAACAGACCAGGCCCACAGATTCTGAGGAGCTTGATCGCTCTCTGTGGGCAGTCACTGTCAAGGACGCTTCCAGTGGTTGGGCGCTGCTTCTGCCTGTTTCTCCTGAGCCTCCTGCTGACTTGCTGTTGAGCCGCCGGTTTGCTGTGGTTCAGGGTGATAAGGTTCGCGGTGTTGACGATTTCAGTTTCAATGGCCTGAACGACACTTTGGGCACCTGTGAGAAGGTGACTACCATGTCGACAGCGCACACTGTCGCTTTGGGCCTGCGTTTACTGAGGATCGCCAAGGCCCGTGGCATGCGCCTGCTTGGCCGTTGTTTCGATCTGAAAAGTGCCTATCGGCAGCTGCCGATACATCTGGATGATTTGCCGTATGCTGCTGTCACGGTCTGGTCCCCTGATGATCAGGCTGTCAGGGTTCTCCAGATGTTCGCACTGCCTTTCGGAGCTGGAGGTAGTGTTCCAGGGTTTGTTAGGGTGTCACTGGCGCTTTGGCGCGTAATGTGCAGGCTGGCACTTGTGCCGGCAACACTTTTCTTTGACGACTACACCTGCATTGTGCTTGAGTCTGATGCTGTGAATGCTGAGGCATCTGTTCACATGCTGTTTCGCATTCTTGGCTGGAGGCTGGCGCTTGAAGGGGACAAGGCTACCCCCTTTGCTCAGGTTTTTCAGTCATTGGGTGTTATTTTTCTGCTGTCGCCTGGTGTTGACTGTAGCTTGTCTGTCAGCAACACCGAAAGCCGAAAGTCCGAGGTGGCCGCCTGGTGCCTTGAAAAGTTGAGGTCAGGGAGTGCTTCTCCCAAGGAATGTGAGCAGTTCGCCAGCCGGGTCAGATGGTTGTCAGGTCAGGTCTTTGGCCGCACGGCCGGCTCTGCTCTCAGAGTTCTTCTCACTGCCGGTCGTGCGGGCCGGCCGCACACTGCCAGGGCCTTGTCTTTGGAACTGCGCTGGGCAATACGCTGGATTCTTGAGCACATTCCAAAAGGTAGAGGCAAGGTCTGGTCACTCTGCAGCCGCAGGAAGCTGCACCTGTTCACTGATGGAGCCTTTGAAGGGGGTACTGCCTCCATTGGTGGTGTTCTCTGTGATGGTTGGTGTCAACCTTTGCAGTGGTTTGGGTGTAAGGTTCCTCAGGCTGTTACTGCAGGCTGGCTTCCTGACGACTGCGAGCATCCCATCATCCAAGCTGAGCTTTTGGCGGTTGCTGCCTCAGTCATGTGTTGGAGCCAAGTGTTGCGTGACTCCAACACGTGCGCTTGGGTCGACAATGAGGTTGTTCGCTTTGGTATTGTTAATGGGTTCATCAGACCTGACAGTGCCATGTGCATTCTGGAGCGCATGTTGCGCATGGAGGCCTCTCTTGGCATTCAGCTTTGGGTCTGTCGTGTGCCTTCGCACAGCAACCCTGCTGATGGGCCTAGCCGTGGCTTGCGCCCTGCTTTCCTTTCAAAAGCCAAGGAGGTTAAAGTTGACGTGGGGGACTTGGTCTCCTTGGCCAGCGGCATCTAAAGGTTCTGGGGCTGCTGGGCCGCTGGCCGCACTGTCAGACCGATCGTAGGCTGTTTGCGGCACTCTGTGACTGTGCTGCATCTGTGACAGCCCTGCGGTTGTCGGTCTGCTGCGAGACTGGACAGCTTGTGCTACCCCACGTGAAAAAGATGTCCTCCTTGCACCTGCATCTGCATGCTGATGTTTGTTTTAGTAGAGCGCGTGCATTAAGTTTACTATGTCTTGACATGTGACTTTAATGTACCGCGCGGCCATTTTGGCTTAAGTGCTGTTTTCTGTTGTCCCGCCCACCCTACCCTATGAGAAGTGACACTGATCCCTTTTGGGCTCATGGCCTGGGCTTTGGTCCTGTCAGGAGCCGAGGACAGCGACTGCAGCTGCCTTGGGAGTCTGGACCTTTCGCTTTCTTGACTGTTCAACGCTGTGACTTGCAGCAGTCTCTGGACGACCTGCTCCGGGCACCTGTGCCTGTGCCTGTTCCTAGACAGAGCTCCTCTGTTCAGACAGGTCTGGCTCTCAGCTCTCAGGTGCCTTCTTCTGCTGCTGCTTTCAAGCAGCCCGGCAGGTCCAAAGGGTTTGGCTGGAGCTCTCAGGAAGAGCGTACCAAACGAGTTCAAGCACTTTGTAAGTGGTCGAACTTACTGAAGCTGGCTCCTGAGCTCTTCTGTGTTGCGACTGTGGACAAGTTGCCTCCTGAAGGCGATGAGTGCATGGTGGAGCATTTGGACATTTTGTTCAGCAAGAAGAGCACGAACACTCTTCTGACACGAGCCTCGCCACTGACTAGGTTTGTGCTCTGGAGGCGCCGCACTTGCCCTGAGGACTCCTTCTCTGAGAGTGTGCTCTGGTTGCACTGCCGTTGGTTACAGAGTTCTGCCGCTGCTTCCAGCATAGACTCCTTTGTGTCGAGCCTGAACTTTGTGCACGGCACCCTGGGCTTGCGCGTTGCCGTTCAGGAGCTACTTTCTGCACGTGTGCGTGGACTAGCCCATGCACATCTGCGCACTAAGGAAGAGGTTGCTCAAGCACCGGCTCTCACTGTCTCTCAGCTCAGGTGGTTGGAGTACTACGCTGCCACTGTGGACGACTTGTACGAGCGCCTGGTTGCGTCGACGCTGTGCTTCATGGTCTATGCTCGTGCTCGGCGCAGTGATCTGCGTCGCTCTACGCACATTGAGTTTGACTTGTCACCTGGTGGACTGGATGGCTTTGTGGAGTGCAGGGTGAAGAATCCAAAGCAGGCGCGAGCGGCTAGCAGGAGAAACCTGTTTATGCCGCTGACAGCTCTGTTCTGCGGCCTGTCTGACGTGCCCTGGGGTGCTACTTTCCTGGCTGTGCGTGAAGCAAACCGCTTGGAGAATGCTGGAGCTCTGGATCACCCTCTGCTGCCCGGTTTGACTGCTGCTGGGCAATGGCTGCAGGAGTGTGTCAGCAGCAGTCAACTGACACAGTGGCTTCGCTGCATCCTGGCCAAGGCCCCTGATGCTGACCTGGCTTCTGTTGCTGCTGTACGCAGCCACAGCTGCAAGGCAACTTTGCTCAGCTGGTGTGCTAAAGCTGGCCTTTCTGACAAGACTTTGACCTTCCTTGGCTACCACAGCCATGGCGTCAACATGGCAAATGTTGGCTACCGTCGAGACGTCCTTGCCGGGCCGTTGCGCGAGCTCTGGCAGGTGGTTGCCTCTGTTCGCTCTGGCAAGTTTCAACCTGACGTCACCAGAAGTGGTCGCTGGCAGGAGCCTGCCAGCCCTGTGAGTTCTGCTTCTGCCTCTTTGGTCACCTCTCCTCCCAGCAGCTCTGAGAAGAAGTCTTCTGCTGGAACCAAGGCTGTGGACTCTGCTGAGACCAGTAGCTCGAGTGGCTCTTCCGAGGCATCCTGTGGCAGCGACGATGGCGCTGAACAACTGGTTGCGGCTGCTCCGCATTTTGTGGAAAATATCCTGGGTCTGGGGGACTACGCCGTTGCAGGTAACAAGAAGAACAGGCTGATGCACATTGTGAAGCAGTCTACTGGTCGCCTGCTGTGTGGCCGTCTTCTGAGCGACTCTTTTCAGGTCACTTCTGAGGCTGACGCTGGCGTCGGAAAGTTTTGCCGCACCTGTAAAACCTGTGCTCTGGCCTCTGTTTAGTCCTGCTGTACGGGGCTGCTGGGCCGCTGGCCGCACTGTCAGACCGATCGTAGGCTGTTTGCGGCACTCTGTGACTGTGCTGCATCTGTGACAGCCCTGCGGTTGTCGGTGTGCTGCGAGACTGGACAGCTTGTGCTACCCCACGTGAAAAAGATGTCCTCCTTGCACCTGCATCTGCATGCTGATGTTTGTTTTAGTAGAGCGCGTGCATTAAGATCCATGGGTTGCTGCGCTCACCGGAGGCATGTGCACCATGTTGGCTCCAGAAATCCGTGCCTCGTGCCTGCTTCAACGTTGCAACCCAGCATGTCCCGACCCCACAAACCTCTTGAAGCACCATCGCCCTCACATGCGAACAGACGAGATCCCAAGACCCCCAAACGTTCTGATTGATCTGTGGCTGCTGAAGCAGGATCCTAGGGCCTGGAGATGTTACTGTAGGGGACATCTGATGGCGTACTGTGACACTTGATTTGCTCTTCCGAGCGCCAGGCTCTCGGCCTCTAAACTGCGAGTCATCGAGCACAGTCCGCGGTATGTCCAATGCCGGGAGAGCCAGGTCATGACGAGCTCATGGACGATGGGGACGAAAGGAGGCCACGTAAGGTGTTCAGGTCCAAGATTGCCGGATGTTTTACGAGCGTGCATCCAGGTCTGGATGCTCAATCGCTTGCAGGTTGGGTACCCGTGTTGGAGTTGGGGGTGGTGGAGCTGGTTGCACAAGCGGCATGTGCTGAGCGTCCTGTGAACATGTACCTGGTGCATGTTGGGTTAGACTGGCTCGAAGGGATTTGGGCTTTTTTCGACTTCGCCGGAACAGCAGTCCAGCCCTTATATAATCAGGGTAGTAAGCCTTCGACCTGGATTGCATATCTGAGGTGTGCAAATCGTATTAACCCCACTCCGTCTGTGTCTTTTACATCCAGTGGTATGTAATAGCGCCGGTCGGCTGCATTCAAACTCGTGTGTAGCTTGTCATGAGCACGAAAGATGGACACGGCCTGGGTGTGCAAGATCCACATGCCATCCTTGACGGCTGTGCCAGCCTATTTCGAGTGCTTCATTCGGTGCGTCGGTTTTGGCGCAACTTGGAGAAGTAACATGCTTGTTTGGGTAGGCCTGATCTTGATGTACCGCATGACCCCGCGACTGCGGCGCCAGATTGCGCCGATTGAGCTTCTGAGGTCGCCGTGTTTGCATCTTTTCCGGCGTGTCCTCAAGCTGGCTGCAAGTCACGTCGCCGTGCGATGGAGCGATCACGCACTGGGCCCAACCAGGCACGGAAACCGAAGCGCTTTGCTTTTCTCCCAGAGGCTTTGGGGCTCTTGCGGCTTGTCAGGTCCCACCTGGCAGGCCCAGAAACGGGCCTACGAGGAACTGGACACGGCAGCCAGCCATGCCAGCCCTGGAGCGTCCAGCGAGGCCGGCTGCGTGTCGGGCTGAGCTGCAGAGCGAAATCCAAGTACCTGACTTGCCGCTGGCAGGTGAGTTGGACGGCTTTCTGCACATGCTGCAAGCGGCCTCTGTCGTTGACTCTATCGGATCCACCAGCTTCGAAGAAGCCTCGCCAGGACTGGGAGCCAGTTCTGAAGCATGTGAGCGTGTGCCCCATGGCCCCATGGCATTCAAACACAGCAGGATGCGAGAAGCACCGAGGGGCGGTCTCTTGGTCAGCTAATTGTTTCCCATGGAAGCAAGGCTTACAGTCCAACCATCTCCGTGAGACAGGATCATGGCGGGGTGTTGGCATTTCACTCGCCCAGGTTTGCCTATGTGGTCTGCCTCTGGGGTCGTAACGCGGAGTATGTTCTGGGAGCAATGGTGCTCGCCCACTCGCTGAAGAGGAGCCGGCTTGGGCTTGAAGTCTTTCTTAATGAAAACGTTTGAGAGACGAACTCCTGTCGTGTCCTTCGTTCTGCCATCTGTTTCATTCCAAGCAGGTCTGGAACTCGTCATAATCTCGTCGCCCTTCACACGGATGATGTCCCGAAAGAGGTGGGGCCTTTGGGGGGTGGCCCGGTTACAGTACACCCCGGCAGTTGCGCGCAGGCCGTGCAGCTGTTGCAGAAAGCAGGATGGCGCCCACGTCAAGCAGCTTGAGATAACCTCTGTTCTGAGAGAGACATGGCAACGGTCGGTGGCACCAAGCCTGATATCTCAGGTAGAGTACGTCGAAGCAGTGTCGAGGCTGTACCAGCGGCATTGCATCACTGGACGTTTTTCGGATGTGTTGCTTGGCGGCAGCTTTGCCAAACCTTCGAGGTTTCTTCCCAAATAAGACGAGCTCGGATCGCGATGGTGAAACCCCTTCTGGGAGCTGCTGTCACAGGGTCCACAGGGGACCAAGAAGCATCGATGCGTCGGATTCTTGGCTCAAGCGGCTCAGCAGGGTGCTCGACCCCAAACCTCCGAACCAAGCTCCCGAGACTCGAGACCCAGCATGGCGGACAAGTCTGAAAATCCGATGCGCCAGATACGGGTTGAGAAGCTCGTGTTGAACATCAGCGTCGGTGAGAGTGGCGACCGCCTGACACGTGCTGCAAAAGTGCTAGAGCAGCTGACAGAGCAGCAGCCTGTATTCTCGAAGGCACGTATGACGATTCGTCAGTGGAGTGTCCGACGCAACGAGAAGATTGCTTGCCATGTCACTGTCCGAGGCGAGAAGGCCGAAGAAATCCTTGAAAAGGGATTAAAGGTCAAGGAATACGAGCTTCGAAAGAAGAACTTTGCGAGAAACGGCAGCTTTGGCTTCGGCATCACCGAGCACATTGACCTTGGAATCAAGTACGACCCTGGAACAGGCATCTATGGAATGGACTTCTACGTTCACTTGTCCCGTCCTGGAGGTCGAGTCCAGTATCGCAAGCTTCGCAGGGGCAGAGTGGGTTCGTCACACAGACTCAGAAAGGAAGATGGCATGAAGTGGTTTCAAACCAAGTATGATGGCATCCTGCTCAACTGATACCCCGCGGATTGTGGCATGTCAATACAGTAGTGTGGTCTCAACAAAGATTTGCTTGCATACAGAGGTTTGGGAAAATTCGATCGCTTGAATTGTTAGCTCTTCTTGTGAGTTGATGCAAGTGGATTGGCGGAAGGTGCAACTCGTAGGTGTCTCTGTCAATGCGTGTCGTTGTCTGATGTCCGCAAGATTTTTGCCCAGGTTCACCAAGCTCAGGCGAGCAGTGGCGAAGCCGTGCCCTGACCGATTTGCCCTTGCAGAAAACCCGTCTTGGTGTCAGGGTATTCAGCTTGGTGGAGTACGACAAGATCTTGTTGATGGACGCGGATCTCTTGGAGCCTCGACAAAGCCATGTTAGTGAAGATCCAGCACACTGCAGTACACTGCACTCCCAGTCTTTGGAGGTTTGCGGCCTCAGCGACGAGCTCTTCGACTTGGAAGCTCCTGCTGCGATGGGTCGTGGGCCGTGGAGTGGCTATGCCCACGGTGAGCGGATCAACGGCACCTGGGATAACAGAGTGTGCAGACTGTGTGTTGTACTACTTTTTCACCCCTCCGGTGCTTTGTGACACTGCGAGGCAGCTTCTTTTTCGGCGGTGCCCGCCCTGGCCCCTGGGGTTGGGGCCAGTCGCTCCTTGCTTGTAGTTTTCGCTGCATCACGTGTCATGGGCGACTGTTTCGCTTGGGGCGGTGTGTCAAGCTAAGGGGTGGCATCAATGCCGGAGTCATGCTGCTGAAGCCCAGCTTGGACACATTGGCACATTGTCTGGCAGAGGTCTTCTGATCTTGTCGCATCAAGTTTCAGCAGTCAGTCAGTCAGTCAGTGTGTGTGTGTGCGTGTGCGCACTACGCGGCTACTGTTGTCACGGACAGATTTGGAGAAAGCATTCATTCAGTTTTACGTCATATCAGCTGAAGTCGAATCTCAACATGTGCAGGTGGCCGATGAGAAGCACCCGGAACATATACGTGGAAACGGGCCGGAACAGGACTACTTGTCGAGAAGCTGGACTGGAATGAGTATTAAGCTTGGCAGACCGGACTCGTGTAGGCATCATCTGCATAAAGTCGTGGGTGCAGTGGCCTAGGATATTATGCCAGCAGCTGGACCCACATCAGTGTGGCGTACAACTTCCAGCTGCATCAGATGTACTACGTGGCCAGTCCGCGCGTATTCTTTTGTAACGTCATGATGCCTTTGCAAGTGAGCTTTGCTGCTGGTATGATGAAGGCCATGCAAGTAGTGAGGCCTTGAATCCCGAGTGTGTGGACTCGGCTGATCGAGCTGGCTTCTTGGGATGCCGCTTGGCTCGGCGTAGAGCGGAGAAGCATCATGAGTAGACATCTTGTCGCGAGACCTTGCTCAGCCGGGCTTGAGTTGAGCCTGCTGTAGTTAGCAGTGGGCAAACGACGGCCAGAAAGCATATTCAGAGACAGAGATAATATCAATTTAGCATGGAGGGAATGGAGGGAGTGGGCGGGACACAGCGGGTAGATTGACAGCTTCATAGGATTCGGTGTGGCGGCAGGGGGGGGGATGAGCCGAGGGGACCTCGGTTGATGCATCAGGAGCTGAGTTTTGTTGTAAAAGCTGAGTAGCTATCGAACTCATCAGCGGCTGTCTCCTCCACAGCTGGGTATGCAATCTTTCCGCTGTCTGCATGCACACCTTGACGAAGGATAGTTTTACTTCCCAGGCCCACCCAGAATTCGGAGGCAGCAAGTCCTACATCTGCGGAGGCTTCATGTCACAGGCCGAATCCTAAATCCTGGAGGCAAGAAGCATCGGGGCACAAACGTAGGCCTGAGCACAAAAACCTGCAAGACCACGCAGCTTTCATCAGATGTGGTTCGAACGGCCGTGGTGTTGAACCGATGCCAGTGTTGGCAATTAGGGGAGATGTACGCAAAGTGACCTGAACTCTACAGAAGTGACGTGTGACACGGGAGCTGCACCCTGTCCGACTGCTCGAGTGTCACTGATACTGATCATGTATGCCGTGCCTCTCGTGTTTGGTGGCTCGCTCCAAGCAGCTTCGCACCTGAGCTTCCAGGTCCCGAGAGGGTCAAAATCTTCCACTACTCGAGCGATCCAAAGCCGTGGGCTCGACTTGTGGAACCCGCATATGCAGCGTATAGCGAGGAGGACGGACGACTGTGTCGCTGCAGATCGAGCTCATGCCCTTGTCTGCTGAGTTTTGAGCGGGGCCAGGAGTGGTTGGAAGAAGTGCTTACGAAGTTCAATGGCTACCGAGCATGGGTGCTGAAGGAGAGCTGCACGGCCGAAGGTGTTTTGCACTGCGCCGCAAGGATTTCCCGTACCTCGATGTTTGGTTTTTGCACCAGGACCCGGATGCCGTCGAACGTGAGGCAGACCGCTGCGGAATTGTATGCGGTCGTGGCCTCGGCTGTCTGGGCAGGGCAGTAATGCGCAAATTGAAGGACCTGCATCGCCTGCATCCTGTAGGCCCGGACGGAAGGATCCACAAAGCACTTGGGTGGGAAAAGTTTGTTCCCGATGGCGACAGCTCAGCCAGTGGCAAGCGGGATGAGGCGAGGCATGGCACGCATAGAAACTTGTGACCAACTGGTGGTCACGCTGGTGTTGAGGATAGTCACACGGCACCGACATGCGGTGACAGAGGCAACAAAAACAGAGACACTCTTAGGATTCACTTTGGTGTACCCAAGAGCCTAAACCATGTCAGTTTCGGCTCCAAACTCCCTTGCACCAAGCAAGCAAGAGCGCTGTGTGGTGCCGCCTGCGTGCGAGGGTGTGTCCTTTATGCCGTGGACGGGGGAGAGAAGGAAGGTATGGGGGGGGAAGGAGAAGCGGAAGGAGAGGAGAAGAGGAAGGGAGAGGAAGGAAGGAGGGAGGAAGGGAGGGAAGGGAGAAGGGAAGGCAGGCAGGTAGGCAGGTAGGGAGGAAGGAGTGCCAGGCGAGAATGCGAGATAGAGTGACCTGTCCAGGATTCAAGCCCCAAAGAAGAATGGCGGCGAGTCCTGGGCGAAGAGATTTTCGTGCCAGCAAGTGCAATACAGGGAGCGGCGAAGGCATGGGCATGGTCATTCATGTGCATCTTTGCATGATCCCGACCATTTCTTGGAGCTTCAGGTGACGCGCACTGCCCTGAAGATGTGGGAGGAGGCATGCTGCAACGATGTGATGTCGCCCCGATTAAGATACTGCGCGGGTGACGTCAAAGGTCTATCAGGACCTGGCTGCCGGCCTCGCAGATCAGAACCTTGCTGAGACCGTGATGAGATCGGTGGGCAAGGCCTCGCCGAGCCAACCAGATTTGGTACCAGTAGAATTCGATCACGAGACGTGCGGTCTGGTGACGCCAGGACACCACTGCAGTGGACACGGCAAGCTGGAAGCGAAGAGCCTTGGCAGAACTGCAAACAGCGTGGGTCAAAGATTGAAGCAGCTTGCCGAGGTCATGGTTGGTGGGTTGCACCTGAAGACTGGCCAACAGAGAGGCGGCTTACCTCTTCCTGCAGTTGGTCACTTGGCGATGGCAGGCGGCAGGCCTTTGTCCTTTTGGAGGTGGTCGTGGTAACAGAAGCGGCAAGCGTTGAGAAGCCAGTTTTTCTCATGGATGACTCCCCCTCTCAAGGCTTCCCAGCGGGCCACAGGCCATTCGGGCTTTGTTTCGCGCAGTCTTCCCGGTGAGCGACGTGCTGAAGTTAAAACTCACCCGGGAACCTTCCCTTGGCAGGTCTTGTTGACATGTGGGAGTGATGTGCTCTTGCAGACTGATGTCGAAGGGGTCCATGTTGCCGTCATCACGCCAGGCACATTGGATTGAAGTGAATCAGCAGCTAGCACCGGCGATTTTGAGAGTTTGTATATAGTAGTCTTGATCGGGTCCAGGTGGCGCAGAGGTGAGAAGCTTCCCTTCGGATGCATCAGTGCAGATTTGCGATGCAAAGGCTCCTGCAAACTATCGTCCGATGGGTCATCGCTGTTCGCCTTTTGCGCAGGCTTGGGCTGCCCAGCTGCCTGAGTCTGCAATGGCAGCTGTGGCAATCGCTGGCCTCACCGGGGACTTGACAGCGCTCGCGGCGCTGGCTGAGGCGCTTGGAAGACTTGCTGTGACCGGTGGCTGATATTGGCCGTTCCCAGGGTGGACTGGGCTGCCCTTCGGCTGCGCCGCCTGTGGGCTGTCGTGCGGCAGCTGCAGTGGGTCGAACGCACAAAGGTGAGTGGTAACTTGTCTTGATGGTACCTCCATGGCCTGTGCGGCCCAAGCTGTCGAAAAACCTCCCTGAACGTGTGATGACTTCCTTTCATGCTGTTTTCTGGCTGCTCAGGACGGACACTCATGCCGGCGTTGATTTTGCAACTGCTTCGCTCAAAGGTGTGTGAAAAAGTGCCGAGCAAGCTGGCGCTCTGTCCTGGAGACTCAGTTGCCCATCCTCTTGCGGCATTCTGTCCGGCCAGGAACACAGAGTCTTCGTAGTGCGCCGCGAGCCAGCGAGGCAGGAAGCCCTGTTGGACAAGCCAGCATTTCTGACGGTCACATGGGTGAGTCTTGGTGTCGCTGTCGGATCTGTCAGACTCGATGGTTGAGCATGAAAGAGATCGTGGAGCATCGGCCAAAGATGGTCTGGGTCTCGGACTAGACCTGGCTATTCCATCAAATCGCAGCTACATCAGCAACATGGAAAGTTTCAGCTATGACTACGACTCAGGTTCAATGTGTAGAGGATGGCTCCCTCAGCAGAGTTGCGACCGCTACCTTCGGGCAAGCTGCGCATGTTGCTGTGTTCCTTGCTACTCGTAGCTTCGCCTGTGGAAGCCTTGAGCTGCTCACCACGGGGAGATTCTGCGCTGTTCTCTGGGGTTCACAGCTGTTGAGTCCTCGTGGATTGGTCGTGCACCGATGTCCTGTATGATACAAATGCAAAACGCAGAATGCTGACACATGCTTGTGCTCACGATTCTAGGATGGAACGATCGCCTTGAGTTGGCCTTGGTGTTCAATTGCGTTTGTGTAGTGCTTCCCGAAGCCTGACGTTCGTCGGGCACCCATTTCAAGGACAATGCTTCCGTATAAGCTTCGCAGGCACTTGGCTGCAGGGACAGGCCTGCCCTTTCGCTGCATCCGGTCCTAAGTCGTGACAGCAAGCCTGTACGCTTTTTGGGTCCAGCTTGTTCGACAGGACTGTTGAATTGGAGCACGGGTGCCATCCCGCAATTCATCACCCAGGCTATCTGAGAAGATCTTTGGAAAGGGTCCTCCTGAAAGCCGACAGGTTCTTGATCATTTCGGCTTGCATCCTCCGCCTGAAGGGCAGGCAGAAGGCTCAGGCATATGTAGTTCAAGAATACTTACAGTGCAATTGCGCATCTTCCGAGGTGTATCAGCTCTACACCGCATTCGACAGGGACAGACCCTTCGAGAGCAGTCCAGAGCCGGTCTTGCCGCAGTCTTCGGTCGTTTCTCGCCAGGATAAAAACGGAAGCTTGTCGCTGTCGCTGGCTCAGCTGGCTACGGCAAAAAGTCCGGTTGTGTGTCGTGACGACACATAACTGTTGCAGCGCTGGGTAGCTTGCAGAAATTGTCCTTTGCATGTGGCGCTACAACTGTATGGTGAACGTGGGCTGCGTGGTCGACTTCCACGTCCACGACCTCCCTGCCCTTAACCCTGAGGGGGGAGGCAACCAGAACAGACAGATCCATGCGAATCGGTGCAGCGTGGTTGTCGTAAAGTCGGTACTCCCATATACTGCCCACCTACTTGGGTGGGCATTAGGCACGGGCAGCCGGCAGCAGAAATGCGAATGGCGGTCGGGGCGACGCTCAGTTTTTAGAGTCTAAGTCTAGAGTCTTGAGATTATTTCGCTGCAGTTCGGGGTAGCCCAAGGCTGCATGAGGAGAAAAATGGCCTAGGCAGTCTGAAACGGAATTGAGCACATACACTGACTATATTATGCACTGGTCCGGGAGTCAGACACGGGCTCTCATGAGATTTGTCTTCCTAGGTCTGAGAGTCTCCGCTTGGTCGAGGCGCCAGTCATGCCGCTCTCCTTGGACCAGCCGAACCAGTTTCCTTGTAGGCAATCGTCCGTGCTGCTTTCAACATCAAATCGGACATGGCCGAGATCTTGATTTGCAGCTCTTTGCTTGTACTTTGACGAGCGATGCATTCGGTGGGCAGCATAGTAAGGCCCGACAAAACACGTCCTCGTCGTCCTCAGTGATGTCCTATTCGCCAGCTGGTGACCCCGTCAAGAGACCTTCTCAGAGTGTGTTATACCCCGGCAGCGGCACTGTGGTTTCTGCAGCTCAGCTGCAGTAAAGGTTGCAAGGGAAGAAGTCAGGGAGACGTAGTGTAGAAAAATGTAGAAAAGCGAGTGTCTTGCTCGTTGCAGGCTCCACCGTTGGCACAGCTTGCCACACAGGCCGAGTCTGGGACAACTGCGAGATTCAATACTTCCCATGCTGCCTTCGCGCTTCGCTGCATATGCTCGTAGCTCTTTTGCTGGCAAGTTATTGTCGAGGTTCAGCAGAATTCTCGTGGACAAGTTTGAAGTGTGAGCAGCAGAGAACAGGTATTAAACATACATAGGAGCTAACCATGGGCAGGAGTTAAGATTGAATTGGCACTAACCCGCCAAGCTTCTTCGCAGATCTTTTGCTTTTGCTCCCATGGAATGCGTGAGAACATGGCTTCTTGCAATCCAACTGCTGGTCCTGCGTGCAGCTCCAGAAGATTTGAGCACCATCTTGCAGCAAGATCTCGCATGCGGACTCTTGGCTTTCTGGGTGGTGTGCACCAGCGTAGAAAAAGCCATGTCTGCCCGTTCAGCTACGGTAGGCTTGATGCGACGGTGAGCTGATGGTTCGTCTGCTTGTAGTCAGTTCATGACCCGCGTGCCCCTGTGCGAGCCTTTTTCATTCGACGATGATGAGGTGTGAGCGGGAGATGCGCAGATGGTCTACATTTTCTGCAGGTCGCAGTGTCAAGAGACGTGGCGAAATTAGATAAGCCGACTCTTCGCAGGTTCAGATGGGAGCAGTTCTGAGCAGTTCCTGAGGCGACGGAGAGAGTCATCGCCTGCATTCTCCGGTTTCCTTGCGGGCGTCGGTCGACCAGGCACTGTCGACTGGAAATGTCGGATGCCAGTGCTGTCAGTGACACGGTGCAGGCTCTGTCCCCGCTCTATCGTGGCGGCCGCCGACTGCTTGGCGGCAATGAGTCCTGTGGCCGTTGCCTGCGGAGCTGCCTTCCAAATGAAGACCCACACTTCCGTGGCAAGGCGATGCTTACAGAAGCCCCACTTCCGACATCTTCCGACATCTTCCGAACCGGTAGTTTTTTGGCAGTCTCCCAGCCAGGCTGGCTACGAGGAATGCACCCGACATTGTCCTGCCGGGTGCACTGAAGCGAGCCTTCCAGAGATTCCAGACGTGTTGCGTGAAGGAGCCCCCTTTGTTTTTTAAGTTCTCATAGACTGCTAAATGGATAGACCATGGCTGCTGTGTTGGAGGAATCCGTGGACCAGAGAACGAAACCTGGGGCTCCTGGATGCTGAGCCTCCACCAACTCAAGAAGGAGAGAGCACTTCCCACACAGTCCATCAGGCTGCAGCTTTCCTGTTTTTGTGTGGGTTGGGCTTGTTCGAGTTTTGGCGACTTGTCTCCCCTTGTCCCGCACCGTCATCCTTCATGTGGCTCACACGTGGGCCCCTTGGCATGTTTCTTGCTGGTCTTTTGTCGGCTGTGTCAGCGATTGTGGGGACATTTGTCTGGCCCAGTGTATAAGTTTCGTGCCGCTTGTGTTTTTCTGGTCTTGTGTGGTTTGTCTCTCGTTTCACAGAGACGAAGATATTGCCCTTCCGAAGCACGTCATCCACAGGCGGGAGGGGAGGGGGAGCTGGAACACAGGTGGCGTCCATGGCTGGGGGGAGACGGCGAGGGTTCGGATCTGGGGCTGGCGGATTAATTTGATTTTTTGTTGCCGCCTATTTGTGGTTCACTGGTTCAGGGATGTTTAAGGGCATCGTTTGATCTCGTTGTTGTCAACATGTTGATCGATCCGAGATCTCTCCTTCGTATTAAGGGCTTGTCTCGTCATTTTCGGGAAGTTTGATCCGATATCCACTGCCCCGGTATCCGATCCGTTTTCAGAATGTGATTGGAAAATAAACAAACAGACACACACACACACACATATATATATATATATATATAATATATATATATATATATATATATATATATATATATATATAAATAAATAAATAAATAAATAATTAATTAATTAATTAATTAATTAATTAATATATATATATATATATATATATTAATTATAGGTCTATCTTTATATCTTTAGATGTCATATCTCGCATAGCGGGTCAAGCAGCACGTTGGGCCACTTGCTTATTTCGCCATTATCTCCGACAGGGTTTAACAGGCTTGTACTACCAGGTAGCATACATACCCACTCCAAATGTGCGCAACGAGGCCCAACTGATTGTAACAAACGCGAGACCTGTGCTTTCCACCGGCACACTCATGGTATGGCATGTGTGTGTGACGTCAGGCCAGGTAATACGAATAATTACACTGTTAGCGTTCTGAAATTTAAGCGCCGACGATATCGCTGCTAAATGGCTGGGCCTTGCGGAATGGAGCTTTCGCGGAATGTAGTCTGTGGTTTCCTCCGTGCGTTTCCTGCTGCATGCAGGCATTTCCGACTGACGTTGTTGATCAGTGTGAGCGCTTGAACGGTTCATACCTAAAGAAGTGCTGTGTTCTTGGCAGACTCTCAATATGTTTTGTTTCTGTTCACCCGAAGTCTTTCCGAAGCAGAAGGCTCCTTGAATCGGGGGTGGTGTTTACGAATCATTCAAAGTTTGGGGTTAGGGCCAGGGTTTTGAGTGTGTGTTTTGGCTCTCTAGATTGGGGAGTCTAGAGCATCAAGGGGCAGGATGAGAAACTCATGTGCGCGGACCAATCGAGTTGATTCCCGAAGCAGGAGTTGGCAAATATCGACTTCGTCAGTGGAGCAGGCTGAACCAGTGCATTCAAGCCATTCGTCGACCGTGAACATGCAGTGTGCTTCCCTTCTGTGCAACACGCTCGTATCCAAGGGTGAGTCTTGTCTAGTGTCTCGTTGTGAAGGCATCAAGAACCACAAGCAGTCTTGTGCATGTTAAGAGTGCCAGGTTGATGAATGCTGATCATGTTGGTTCATTTGCCAACCGCTAGGGCTAGCAGCAATTACTTGCGAAATCTGTTGGCGCGACAGGCGAGTACGAGTCAGCAGAGTTCCACCACAGCAGTGCGGCCTATGTCACTGCAGCTTGGGCAACAACCAGGTGTATAGGTTTTTGACATTCAACAGCACTGAACGGTTGCTTGCCGTTGCACGTGTGGGTTCTGATAAGGTTCAGACCATGGTTCATGACCGACGTCTGTACAATCCAATGAAGCACACTTGGACAGCAGAGCCTCGGCGAATTTTCTGTGCGAGCCAACCATCCTGGAATGGGCCTCGACGTGGTGTTTTGCTACGCTTCTGCTTCCCCAGCTCTGTAGCAGAGGCGTAGACTTGGCTATGCCCGTTTTCCAAGGCCAGATACCTCGATGACCTCACCCAGCGATTTGGAGGCGTTGACCAAGTTTTACTGTGGGCCGGTTATCCAAACCTCGGAGTGCTTTGGCACATCAAATGGACATGCTGTTTGGAAGCAGCGCTCGGACTGCTGCGATGCCAGAGTGAGCACTTTGCCTAGGTGGATACGAGAAGCAACTTGGACATGCTGGAAGCGGTACCTGGCGGACTTAAGGCTGCTGTCAAGGCATCTCGGAAGCAAATGCAGCTCCCTAGCTTGACCCGTTCCGCAGTTAAGGGCGTGAGCCGTTGTCATGCACATCTCGTTGCAAGAACTCGTCCGTTTCCCGTGCATGTCGGACCTGCTCAAGTTCCTGTCGCGCGCGCTCCGGCAGCCGCTGCTTTCGGCGCCATGGCGAAGGTCATCATCGTGGGCGGAGGCCTTGCAGGGCTCTCGGCGGCGTGCGAGCTCCTGGAGCGGGGATGCTCGGTGACGATCCTCGAGAAGAGCCACAACCTTGGCGGTAACTCCTCCAAGGCTACCACCGGCATCGCTGCACCAGGCAGCGAAATCCAAAAAGCGAATGGCATCACAGACAAGGGTGAGGATCTCGTAAGTGTAGAGCCGATGGCGAAGGAAATGATCGAGATGGGTGCCCAGGATGTTGACTGGCTCCTGAACCTGGCTGGCTGCAAGGACGAGATGACGCTGTGGCTCACCCCGGGCCACAAGGGTGCCCGCACCCTTGGGACCAAAGATCACTTCCCTGGAGCGGTAGTCACATATGCTGTGGTGCACCAGTTGGACGGGATTGCCAAGGCAAAGCCTAACAAGCTGAAGCTGGTGACATCGGCGACCGTGTCGAAGCTGATCACCGAGGGCTCTAAGGTCGTTGGGGTGGAGTACCAAGCCGGAGGCATAGAAAAGGAGATGGGCATCGTGCTCCTTGCCACGGGTGGCTTCGCTGGTGACACTTCCCCGACCTCCTTCTTGGCGCAAAGTGCCCCACAGCTGCTGCAGCTGCCCACCACAAGCGATGAGCGAACAAACGGCGATGGTATCAGTCTGGCCCAAGCGGTAAAAGCGGCAGTCAAGAACATGAACATGGTCTCGGTCTACCCTACCGCGGCTGTGATCCCAGGCATGGAGAATGACAAGTTCAAGATCGTCCTCTCGGATGCCATCGTCGGTGCAGGGGGTAAGCTCATCAATGCTGACGGGAAGCAGTTTGTCAGCGAGCTCGAGATTGCACAGAAGCGTGCCGATGCCATGGCGAAGTCCAAAGGGCCTTTCCGCATCGCGATTGCTGAGGCCGATGCTGAGAAGGTGAAGTGGCTTTGTGACTTCTACGTCTCGCGCAAGGTCATGAAGAAGTACAGCAGTGCATCGCAGCTGGCCAGCGAGATGAAGATTCCAGCAGGCAGCCTGCCGGCACTCGGTAGCGGTGCGGTCCTCGTTGCACAGGTCACGGCAGCCATCTACACCTGCGCTGGTGGCTTGGCCATTGACCAAGGCAAAGTTCTCACAGGCACCGGGGCGGCGGTGGAAGGCCTCTTCGCAGCTGGCGAAGTGACAGCGTGCCCGTGCCCGAACGCATGGTCCGCCTCTGGTGTGCCGCTGCTGTACTCCATCTACACCGGCCGCATGGCTGGCAAAAGTGCGGCTTTGGCCCTGGGTGCCAAAGAGAAAGTGAAAGATCTGGGCTCCATCGCATCGGCCGAGGAGAAGAAGATCGAGAAGAAGCCGGAGGACATGTCTCATGAAGAGCTGTTGGCCTACTGCAAGGAGCTAGAGACGCGGCCTGCTGCCGCCGCGGCTCCTGTGGCAGATGCAGGGCCGCCAGGTGTGACACTGGAGGAGGTGGCGAAGCACAACAAGAAGGAGGATGCCTGGGTCATCGTGAATGGCGAGGCCATTGATGTCACAAAGTGGATCCCAATCCATCCCGGTGGCGAGCAGGCGATCATGGCGTACGTTGGAAAGGACGCCACGGAAGAGTGGAACATGATCCACAAGCCTGGCACTGTCGAGAAGAACGCGCAGCACCTCAAGATGATGGGGAAGATTGGTGCAGGCGGAGGTGGTGGTGGTGGAGGAGCTGCTGCCCCAGCAGCCGCGGGTGGCTTGAGCATGGATGAAGTTGCCAAGCACAACAAGAAGGAGGACGCTTGGGTCGTCGTGAATGGAGAAGCCATTGATGTTACGAAGTGGATCCCCATTCACCCGGGTGGCGAGCAGGCCATCATGGCATACTTGGGCAAGGATGCCACCGAGGAATGGGTCATGATCCACAAGCCTGGGACGGTGGAGAAGAACGTCCAGCACCTGAAGATGATGGGGAAGGTCAGCGGAGCAGCGGCCGCTGTGTCTGCGGCACCTGCAGCTGGCGACGATGAGAAGCCACCTCCTGACGGGAATGGTGGAATCCCCGGATTCATCGGTGCTGTGCTCTTCCTTTTGTGGAACGTGCTGTTGATGGTGATGAGGACAATTTTCTTCACAGGTAACTTCAAGTTCACTTTCGACAACAACCGCAAGGGTACCATCAGGTCGGCGGTGTTCTTGCTCACCTTCACGATTGTCCATGCTCTGGGTAACTTTGTCGACATGCTTTCGGGACCAGCTGAGCTGAATGGAGAAGGCTACCTGTTCGATCGCATCCACTGGACTGGCGGCTTGGGCCTGGTGCCAACCTTCCCAGTGTCAGCTGTTGAGGAATATCTTGCGCTGGCCCTCCTGCTTCATGTGTCGGTGGCTTTGAAAAGGTCCTACGACATTACCATTGGCTACACCATTGCCACAGGACGATGGAACATGCTGCTGTCGGGCCTCGTGGTGCTCACGTTCCTAAGCAAGCATCTGATGGACTTCCGCTTCTATCCGTACTACGACTACGTGGAGCTCAAGGCGCCTCCACTTTTCATCAACTTCCAAGGCGTGCTGTCTGGACACATCTTCACGGACCCCACCGATGGCGAGGTGGTCAGGGCCCGGGATCTGTACTCCCGCGAGGTGGCTCTCTTCAAGGACTTCAGAACGGTGCTCCTCTACACAACCGCAGTTGTGATCTTCGTCACACATCTCTGCCTGGGATGGAAGAAGCTGATTCCCTCCGATGCCATGCAGATCCCGCGGGATCATCAGAACACCGTGATCTACATCGGCTGGGCTGCTGCCTGTGCCGTGGCCCTCATGTACGGCTCTGTCCCTTGGTACGTCTACTTCGCCACGCCCCAGGTGGTCGAGCACGTGAAGTGAAGATGTAATACCAGAGTTTCGCAGAGACTCAGGACTTTTCAGCTGCAGCACCCAATAGGATCAAACAACAGCTGGGATTGCCTTGTTGCGTGGCAGAGTCTCACCTCACGCCCGTCGCGTGACCACAACTGTTGTTTGCCCGGTGGTTATCCCTTTTGCAGCCATAGCCTAGGCCGTAGCCATCCTTTCGTCACTGCTTCTTCTCAACACATTCACGGGAGCTAATTCAACTATATAAATGGGGGAAACCTTTTCGCTGCGCATTGAATCTGCGGCGCGACTTTCACCGCTTGTGAGCTTAACACAGACGACTCCAATCGATTTCCCGGGATGCTCCGAAGGAAATGCTGAGCGGCTGGCAGCATCCAAATCTGTCAAAGTGTGCTTACGGTCTTAGGCTCAGCTTCGTATCTGTTGCATGTCGCCCGGTTACGTCAAGCTTGTTTTCCTAAAGCGACAGCCCTGTCGCGCGCGCTCCGGCAGCCGCTGCTTTCGGCGCCATGGCGAAGGTCATCATCGTGGGCGGAGGCCTTGCAGGGCTCTCGGCGGCGTGCGAGCTCCTGGAGCGGGGATGCTCGGTGACGATCCTCGAGAAGAGCCACAACCTTGGCGGTAACTCCTCCAAGGCTACCACCGGCATCGCTGCACCAGGCAGCGAAATCCAAAAAGCGAATGGCATCACAGACAAGGGTGAGGATCTCGTAAGTGTAGAGCCGATGGCGAAGGAAATGATCGAGATGGGTGCCCAGGATGTTGACTGGCTCCTGAACCTGGCTGGCTGCAAGGACGAGATGGCGCTGTGGCTCACCCCGGGCCACAAGGGTGCCCGCACCCTTGGGACCAAAGATCACTTCCCTGGAGCGGTAGTCACATATGCTGTGGTGCACCAGTTGGACGGGATTGCCAAGGCAAAGCCTAACAAGCTGAAGCTGGTGACATCGGCGACCGTGTCGAAGCTGATCACCGAGGGCTCTAAGGTCGTTGGGGTGGAGTACCAAGCCGGAGGCATAGAAAAGGAGATGGGCATCGTGCTCGTTGCCACGGGTGGCTTCGCTGGTGACACTTCCCCGACCTCCTTCTTGGCGCAAAGTGCCCCACAGCTGCTGCAGCTGCCCACCACAAGCGATGAGCGAACAAACGGCGATGGTATCAGTCTGGCCCAAGCGGTAAAAGCGGCAGTCAAGAACATGAACATGGTCTCGGTCTACCCTACCGCGGCTGTGATCCCAGGCATGGAGAATGACAAGTTCAAGATCGTCCTCTCGGATGCCATCGTCGGTGCAGGGGGTAAGCTCATCAATGCTGACGGGAAGCAGTTTGTCAGCGAGCTCGAGATTGCACAGAAGCGTGCCGATGCCATGGCGAAGTCCAAAGGGCCGTTCCGCATCGCGATTGCTGAGGCCGATGCTGAGAAGGTGAAGTGGCTTTGTGACTTCTACGTCTCGCGCAAGGTCATGAAGAAGTACAGCAGTGCATCGCAGCTGGCCAGCGAGATGAAGATTCCAGCAGGCAGCCTGCCGGCACTCGGTAGCGGTGCGGTCCTCGTTGCACAGGTCACGGCAGCCATCTACACCTGCGCTGGTGGCTTGGCCATTGACCAAGGCAAAGTTCTCACAGGCACCGGGGCGGCGGTGGAAGGCCTCTTCGCAGCTGGCGAAGTGACAGCGTGCCCGTGCCCGAACGCATGGTCCGCCTCTGGTGTGCCGCTGCTGTACTCCATCTACACCGGCCGCATGGCTGGCAAAAGTGCGGCTTTGGCCCTGGGTGCCAAAGAGAAAGTGTCAGATCTGGGCTCCATCGCGTCGGCCGAGGAGAAGAAGATCGAGAAGAAGCCGGAGGACATGTCTCATGAAGAGCTGTTGGCCTACTGCAAGGAGCTAGAGACGCGGCCTGCTGCCGCCGCGGCTCCTGTGGCAGATGCAGGGCCGCCAGGTGTGACACTGGAGGAGGTGGCGAAGCACAACAAGAAGGAGGATGCCTGGGTCATCGTGAATGGCGAGGCCATTGATGTCACAAAGTGGATCCCAATCCATCCCGGTGGCGAGCAGGCGATCATGGCGTACGTTGGAAAGGACGCCACGGAAGAGTGGAACATGATCCACAAGCCTGGCACTGTCGAGAAGAACGCGCAGCACCTCAAGATGATGGGGAAGATTGGTGCAGGCGGAGGTGGTGGTGGTGGAGGAGCTGCTGCTCCAGCAGCCGCGGGTGGCTTGAGCATGGATGAAGTTGCCAAGCACAACAAGAAGGAGGACGCTTGGGTCGTCGTGAATGGAGAAGCCATTGATGTTACGAAGTGGATCCCCATTCACCCGGGTGGCGAGCAGGCCATCATGGCATACTTGGGCAAGGATGCCACCGAGGAATGGGTCATGATCCACAAGCCTGGGACGGTGGAGAAGAACGTCCAGCACCTGAAGATGATGGGGAAGGTCAGCGGAGCAGCGGCCGCTGTGTCTGCGGCACCTGCAGCTGGCGACGATGAGAAGCCACCTCCTGACGGGAATGGTGGAATCCCCGGATTCATCGGTGCTGTGCTCTTCCTTTTGTGGAACGTGCTGTTGATGGTGATGAGGACAATTTTCTTCACAGGTAACTTCAAGTTCACTTTCGACAACAACCGCAAGGGTACCATCAGGTCGGCGGTGTTCTTGCTCACCTTCACGATTGTCCATGCTCTGGGTAACTTTGTCGACATGCTTTCGGGACCAGCTGAGCTGAATGGAGAAGGCTACCTGTTCGATCGCATCCACTGGACTGGCGGCTTGGGCCTGGTGCCAACCTTCCCAGTGTCAGCTGTTGAGGAATATCTTGCGCTGGCCCTCCTGCTTCATGTGTCGGTGGCTTTGAAAAGGTCCTACGACATTACCATTGGCTACACCATTGCCACAGGACGATGGAACATGCTGCTGTCGGGCCTCGTGGTGCTCACGTTCCTAAGCAAGCATCTGATGGACTTCCGCTTCTATCCGTACTACGACTACGTGGAGCTCAAGGCGCCTCCACTTTTCATCAACTTCCAAGGCGTGCTGTCTGGACACATCTTCACGGACCCCACCGATGGCGAGGTGGTCAGGGCCCGGGATCTGTACTCCCGCGAGGTGGCTCTCTTCAAGGACTTCAGAACGGTGCTCCTCTACACAACCGCAGTTGTGATCTTCGTCACACATCTCTGCCTGGGATGGAAGAAGCTGATTCCCTCCGATGCCATGCAGATCCCGCGGGATCATCAGAACACCGTGATCTACATCGGCTGGGCTGCTGCCTGTGCCGTGGCCCTCATGTACGGCTCTGTCCCTTGGTACGTCTACTTCGCCACGCCCCAGGTGGTCGAGCACGTGAAGTGAAGAAAGGGCTATTTGCCCAGTTGCGCAGCAACCTTTTCTGCAGGATAAACGTCTGCCCTGGCCGGCTGCTTGAGGCCAGCGCTTTAAGCTTTGCATCGCTTCAACGTTTTCCGACCGGCCATTGCGAGACAGAGTGATCCGTTGACACATGCCAACGTGCACTCTTCTTGCAGTTTGACTTTTGCAGGGGGAGCCACCAGTCCAGACATTCCTCAACTGTGCGGACATTTGTCCAACGGAGGTGATCGTCGTAGCAGCTGGAGAGGCGCCGCCTGCTTTGTACATTTTCTGGCATGGCCACCCGAGTCTTCAAGACAGTAACTTCAAGACGTTAATTAAGACAGAGGCAGATGCACGATGAACGTTGCAGTAGGACCTCTTGGAAAACAGGGTTGAACATGAAGAGCGGGTGTCCTGAGAACATGCAGGTTTGATCGACTGTCATCTTCTTGCGTTCTGCCCGGGATCAAGCGTTTGGGTCCTAGAGTAGATAAGTCGCCTTCGGCGCCATGGCGAAGGTCATCATCGTGGGCGGAGGCCTTGCAGGGCTCTCGGCGGCGTGCGAGCTCCTGGAGCGGGGATGCTCGGTGACGATCCTCGAGAAGAGCCACAACCTTGGCGGTAACTCCTCCAAGGCTACCACCGGCATCGCTGCACCAGGCAGCGAAATCCAAAAAGCGAATGGCATCACAGACAAGGGTGAGGATCTCGTAAGTGTAGAGCCGATGGCGAAGGAAATGATCGAGATGGGTGCCCAGGATGTTGACTGGCTCCTGAACCTGGCTGGCTGCAAGGACGAGATGACGCTGTGGCTCACCCCGGGCCACAAGGGTGCCCGCACCCTTGGGACCAAAGATCACTTCCCTGGAGCGGTAGTCACATATGCTGTGGTGCACCAGTTGGACGGGATTGCCAAGGCAAAGCCTAACAAGCTGAAGCTGGTGACATCGGCGACCGTGTCGAAGCTGATCACCGAGGGCTCTAAGGTCGTTGGGGTGGAGTACCAAGCCGGAGGCATAGAAAAGGAGATGGGCATCGTGCTCCTTGCCACGGGTGGCTTCGCTGGTGACACTTCCCCGACCTCCTTCTTGGCGCAAAGTGCCCCACAGCTGCTGCAGCTGCCCACCACAAGCGATGAGCGAACAAACGGCGATGGTATCAGTCTGGCCCAAGCGGTAAAAGCGGCAGTCAAGAACATGAACATGGTCTCGGTCTACCCTACCGCGGCTGTGATCCCAGGCATGGAGAATGACAAGTTCAAGATCGTCCTCTCGGATGCCATCGTCGGTGCAGGGGGTAAGCTCATCAATGCTGACGGGAAGCAGTTTGTCAGCGAGCTCGAGATTGCACAGAAGCGTGCCGATGCCATGGCGAAGTCCAAAGGGCCGTTCCGCATCGCGATTGCTGAGGCCGATGCTGAGAAGGTGAAGTGGCTTTGTGACTTCTACGTCTCGCGCAAGGTCATGAAGAAGTACAGCAGTGCATCGCAGCTGGCCAGCGAGATGAAGATTCCAGCAGGCAGCCTGCCGGCACTCGGTAGCGGTGCGGTCCTCGTTGCACAGGTCACGGCAGCCATCTACACCTGCGCTGGTGGCTTGGCCATTGACCAAGGCAAAGTTCTCACAGGCACCGGGGCGGCGGTGGAAGGCCTCTTCGCAGCTGGCGAAGTGACAGCGTGCCCGTGCCCGAACGCATGGTCCGCCTCTGGTGTGCCGCTGCTGTACTCCATCTACACCGGCCGCATGGCTGGCAAAAGTGCGGCTTCGGCCCTGGGTGCCAAAGAGAAAGTGTCAGATCTGGGCTCCATCGCGTCGGCCGAGGAGAAGAAGATCGAGAAGAAGCCGGAGGACATGTCTCATGAAGAGCTGTTGGCCTACTGCAAGGAGCTAGAGACGCGGCCTGCTGCCGCCGCGGCTCCTGTGGCAGATGCAGGGCCGCCAGGTGTGACACTGGAGGAGGTGGCGAAGCACAACAAGAAGGAGGATGCCTGGGTCATCGTGAATGGCGAGGCCATTGATGTCACAAAGTGGATCCCAATCCATCCCGGTGGCGAGCAGGCGATCATGGCGTACGTTGGAAAGGACGCCACGGAAGAGTGGAACATGATCCACAAGCCTGGCACTGTCGAGAAGAACGCGCAGCACCTCAAGATGATGGGGAAGATTGGTGCAGGCGGAGGTGGTGGTGGTGGAGGAGCTGCTGCCCCAGCAGCCGCGGGTGGCTTGAGCATGGATGAAGTTGCCAAGCACAACAAGAAGGAGGACGCTTGGGTCGTCGTGAATGGAGAAGCCATTGATGTTACGAAGTGGATCCCCATTCACCCGGGTGGCGAGCAGGCCATCATGGCATACTTGGGCAAGGATGCCACCGAGGAATGGGTCATGATCCACAAGCCTGGGACGGTGGAGAAGAACGTCCAGCACCTGAAGATGATGGGGAAGGTCAGTGGAGCAGCGGCCGCTGTGTCTGCGGCACCTGCAGCTGGCGACGATGAGAAGCCACCTCCTGACGGGAATGGTGGAATCCCCGGATTCATCGGTGCTGTGCTCTTCCTTTTGTGGAACGTGCTGTTGATGGTGATGAGGACAATTTTCTTCACAGGTAACTTCAAGTTCACTTTCGACAACAACCGCAAGGGTACCATCAGGTCGGCGGTGTTCTTGCTCACCTTCACGATTGTCCATGCTCTGGGTAACTTTGTCGACATGCTTTCGGGACCAGCTGAGCTGAATGGAGAAGGCTACCTGTTCGATCGCATCCACTGGACTGGCGGCTTGGGCCTGGTGCCAACCTTCCCAGTGTCAGCTGTTGAGGAATATCTTGCGCTGGCCCTCCTGCTTCATGTGTCGGTGGCTTTGAAAAGGTCCTACGACATTACCATTGGCTACACCATTGCCACAGGACGATGGAACATGCTGCTGTCGGGCCTCGTGGTGCTTACGTTCCTAAGCAAGCATCTGATGGACTTCCGCTTCTATCCGTACTACGACTACGTGGAGCTCAAGGCGCCTCCACTTTTCATCAACTTCCAAGGCGTGCTGTCTGGACACATCTTCACGGACCCCACCGATGGCGAGGTGGTCAGGGCCCGGGATCTGTACTCCCGCGAGGTGGCTCTCTTCAAGGACTTCAGAACGGTGCTCCTCTACACAACCGCAGTTGTGATCTTCGTCACACATCTCTGCCTGGGATGGAAGAAGCTGATTCCCTCCGATGCCATGCAGATCCCGCGGGATCATCAGAACACCGTGATCTACATCGGCTGGGCTGCTGCCTGCGCCGTGGCCCTCATGTACGGCTCTGTCCCTTGGTACGTCTACTTCGCCACGCCCCAGGTGGTCGAGCACGTGAAGTGAAGAAAGGGCTCCTTGATAACACGCTGATTCACCCAGTTGCTGCGCAGCAACCTTTTCTGCAGATGCTCCACTCCAGGGTCTGCCATGGCTGGTTGTTGCCAGCCTTCAATCGCTTTAATGTCTTCCCTTTGGCCATCACTGCGAGACAGGTGACCAACAGGCACTCGCAAGTTGCTTTTGCACACACTCTTCTAGCAGGCTGATTGAACCAGTTTGTGCTGAAAGCCGGAGCTAGCTGCATCAGTGCGTGGGCGGTCGAAGAGACGGTTGCAAATTCAGCCTCGGTTGCAGAAGCTCCTGCTTTCTCACTGGACCCAAAATCGCGCAGCATGCAGCTGTCGCCATAGCCGAGGCATTGAAGGCTGAAGATCAGTCGCTCTTGGTGCAGCGACTTGGACTTGTTGCTCCGCACATACACACACACACACACACATACCTCCTTTTGCCGCTCGGCAACGTTCGACCCCGGCCAAGGATACCATACAAGCGCTGTTCTCAGAAGCACTCAAAGCTCTCTGGCAAGCTTCGGACGGCGTGCTGCAGCTGAGGCCTTGGGACATCTCCACAAATGGCCTAGGTGAAGACGATCCACAGAGAAGCACGGCAGATTGGTGTTTCTTGCAGCTCTAGGGCTCGCTGTGACTTGCGGAGTCGGTTCTTATGTGCACCGAGGATATGCTGAGCTTGCGGCAAAGACTGGTGTCGATGGCCTGAACCTGGACACAATGGACTCCCTTGGTCCATTTGTGGTTGCTCCCGGTCAGGATCGGCCCGCACCTGATCTGAAGGTAGTAGCGTGTCGTACACCTTTCAGCCGCCTCCGACCGTCCTTTTTTTGAGTGACGCTCAATCCTTGCCCGTCCGCAGACTTCTCCTTTTCAGCGAGGTGATGCCGGCCACCAGTTTCTTTGATGCTGCCCAAAAGGCCGGGCCAAGATGTGCTTGTGTCAGTGGGTGGATCCCCGTGTGACAGAAGCGTGTCTTTGGCGATCGTATTGAACGAGGCTGGCATCTTCCACTTGATTGTCGAGCCAGAACTTAACCTGTACAACGGCTTGTTCCTCCTGAGCCTTCCCTACATGACCCTGGCACCCTTGTTTAGGCAGCTGCAGTGTCAGCCTCGAAACTGCAGATTGTGATGGCTCTAAGGAACACCACGTCACAGGGCTGGCTCTACACTCTGTCACAGTGCCCACCTGAGGGATGCTCAGAGGCTCGGCTCAAGCAGCTTGGAAAAACATGAGGAATTTTTGGCAGAAGATGACGGATGAAGAGGATGCACTCGGAATCATTCCTGTTCGTGGCTTTTTGGGCAGCTTGGCTGGCTGATGCTGGCTGGTAGAAGCAGGACGAAGCCAACGTCGCGCGGCACTAGCATCACGAGGAAGGAAGCATCACATAGTTGCACATGTTGGCCCCATGTAGGAAGGCATTGCCGGGTGGTAGGGAGGGACAGAGCACCCAACGCGAAGAACGACATGACAAGACTTAGGAGTGAATGTGTAGGCATGCAGAAAAGATGGTTCTGAGAAAGCCGAGCTCTTGCAGTTTTTTTCTCACCACTTGTGTTGGCGGCCCTGCATCGTAGACCGACCGGCACTCCGTCCTCTCTTCTGTCAGTATCCGCATTGGCAAAACCACGGTTCCCATCGTGTTTGGGTAGCCAGCGATATGGTGTTGCTTCTTTGGAACCGCATGGGGCGTACTTTTTCTGGCATTTCCATGCTAGTCGGACACTTGTAAGTTGTGCACATGCGACGGATTCCTCCTACCCTTGCAAAGTAAGGAGGTGCGGCCGTTCACGCCCTTGGTTTCGCTGCAGAAATGGATCACGCGCCAGTCCATGCCCCACGTTTGTGGTCGCTGGTCCACAGAAAGGTCGCAGGAAATCCTGCATCCCGGCAAGACTGGGGAGTGGCAGACGTCCTGTTCACAGGAAGGACGTGCAACCATATCTGAGGACTGCGTACTTCAACGCGATAGGCTTTACAGCGTGGGAGAACATATTTGGAATTTGGTGCCTCGGCTGGCATGAGGGCTTTTCATGACACAAAGACCCGGTGAGGAGTCAACCTATCTCTTACGGGACAAGACAAACCGCAATGTAGCCATTCCGTCCCAGCGCTCCAAGCTTCGGAAAAGGAATGGTATCACAGAGCGAGATGGCGAGCTGCTCCGCAGAGCGATGAAGATACTGCGCCATTTTCACCACTTTCTCGTTGACACTTGGATCAAGTCTGTGGTGGAGCATCTGTGCCAGGCAGTCGTTTAGTTTAAAGCGAGCTCTGATCCGTCGGCTGCTTCTTGCCAGGATCCGAGCACACAGTGGTTACCATTCTATCCCATTCAGCATCTGACAGCTGCCGCAAGCCATGTCTTTGTTTCAAAGTTTGCCGCCACCTTAGACTTGGGATGGGTCTGTCGTGCCGGGGCTTACGGCGTGCGCACGGTCTGTTGGAACTTCTTCGGACCCGTGATAGCAAGGTCGGTCAGGGTCGGGCACTCTTCCTGCTGATCAACGCAGGCACGCAGACGGCTGGCACTCAGGCCGGTTTTTCTATGCCGGCTATGCCCAGCTGTTGCCGTCACTGCAAGCACTGTCGCTGACAGTCGTCATCGCCATCAACAGTGCCACTACCTGCAGCACTATATACCATGTTGGATATCGCCATGCATATTTCCACACAACAGTGTCCTCAGAAAACTTCACTGTCGACGTCAGCATCAAGCGTCAACATCAGTCGCCACCACCGTCAGCACCAACTCCAAGACAGTCTTGTCAAGATTAGGGTAGGGGATTTTGCAGCCTGACTGCAAAGCGGCCTTGTCCACTCTTATTGAAGGTATTGCCTTGGTGGTTCGGCTTTGTGGCGGTTTGTCAGCGCAGCACACCTTCCAAGTTATTGGTTTGCCGATCTAGCGCTCATATTGAATGTTCAGAGCTGCGATCGAAAAACACTCCTTCAAGGCTGATAAGGCTGTGGCATTTCCAGCCCGAAGTTCTCAAAAGGCCCAGGTTGCGAAGCAAAACTCGCCAGACTTCCGTTCCCCCGAGCTCGGCCTACCATGCCTCGGAACTGTTTGGATAGACATGTCGCCCACAGCAGCATCTGGACTCAAAATCGTGAGCATGCAAGTCAGGACTGGGCATTGTCGACCCCGATAGTTGGGCATCAGGAGTTCTATAGTCTGTACCTCGTCTCAACGAAGGGCGCGATGCCTTTTTGACGTGCTCAGAGGCCAGGTTGAGCTAAGGTACCACGGCAACGTGCAAATCCAGACCAAGAGTCAATGTATCGTGGATGCACAAAGCCTTCTTCGGAAGCATTTCCGCCATGCTTCAGCGAGCCATCTGCCCCCATGGCTGAGGCCTCGTGCAGTCTTGTGCCGAGAGGCATCGAGGGTATCTTGGACGGGGAACAGGGGCCATCATGCAGAAAACGTCGCCTGTTGGCCCGGCTGTGCTTCTTCAAAAGTAGTTAAGTAGTCTCGTAGCGTGCGCATGTACATGCGTCGCATTTATGGTCAGCCTTGGTAGATGTGAGGGTGCCGACCCCGCCCGCCAGTTGTATGGCCAGGTGCTGCTGGCATTCGCCATGCACGCAAATAGATTTGAGAGACCAACCTAGGAAGACAGCAGAGCTGCGGGTTCCTGTCGAAGGGCGGGGCCTTGGTGCGATTCTTCAGGTCGGTGGCTTGACGAGAACTCAGACTTTCAACAGGAAAAGGTTTCGCTTGAAAACATCGCTCGCAGTGCTTTGCCCCCGGCGAGTCGCCGAGGTGAGGGCCAGCTTACGCCTCGTGACCTGGAGATCATGCGAAAGATGGACTCGCTGACAGCCTCTTGGCCTTGGCGCATTTGGCCCTGGAGCTTTGCGCCGCTCTGTTCCAGTTTCTGGCTTGAGGCTAAATCCTTGGGATCCTTTGAGGAAAAGGCCCTGAGTCCGACTGAGATGCGCCTTGATGCCACCGCTCTCACGTGCTTGGGCGTGCGTGCCATTTTTCGCAGGCTTCCACTGTTTCTCAACTGTCGTCGGCTATGAAACATCGCCGAGCTACAACTCAGAATACCAGCGGGATGGTTGCAGTGAGCGGACGAAGTGCGTACGAGTTCCGAGTTTCATGGCTGAAAGGTCGCGGGCATGTTTGTCAGCCCAGCACACACCTGCTGCTGGAGTCGAAGGCAGCTTTGCTAGCCGAGGTTGCCGGTTCGGAAATCGAAGACACGCGGAAGAACGGCAAGCAGTTTGTCAAGCTTGCCGTGGATGTGCAGCTGCTTGCTCAAGTGACGCAATGAGTGTAGGGTTCCGGCGGTCATCTGGCGAAGTTTCAGATTCGAATATCTGCCTCACCAAGTGCAATGTCCCCACAGTATTACCAGAGATCCTAGTAGCCGGGAGAAAAGCTGCAACAGGATACAGCATGATACAAATCCCGCAGTGAAGATGTGGACGTTCCCTTTTTGTCTTGGCCTGGCAAGCAGGCGAACTTCCCAAATTGAAGGTCCACCAGAATTCTCAAATGCAGAACCTGATGCAAGTAGAATCAAGCCGCACGGTTGTTCTAATTGTCCGGGTACGAGTGATGGTTGCCTGGCATGGCGACTTCACTGCAAACCTAAAGCACCAGAATTGGCCAATCAGACACTGGGAATTGCAAGGCTCAGCATCTGTTACTGCAAAGGACAGCAGCATCTTCACGTACTTGCCAGGTGTTAGAGTCCAAAACCAGGGTCGGGGGAGCGAGGGGGGGAGGGGGCGAACAAGTATACGGATTTGGGAACCACAAGGATGTAGGTGTAGCAGTGCAGGAGCCAGTCGTGACAGCAACGGCTGACATGCGAAAGCAGCCGAACGGGCTTGCATGTCAGGCTCTCAGGGGTTGGATAGTTAGCTGCTCGCTTCCAAGGTATCCCTGGGAAATGGAGCCTGTCAAGTATCACAAGCCGCAAACCCTAAGCATCGACGATCTTTGGGTGGACAAGTTGCTTGACTTGAGAATCTGGATGTCTGCTGGAACTCCGAAATGGAGCTCCGACTTTTCCTCTTCCAAGGTATCCGGTCACAAATGAGATTTACGCCTCCTTCCTGAAGCAGTCCTCCTATGCACCAGAGACCTGTCAGGCATTATGCCAAAGACTCGTGGCCATAGGCTTCAGTCGTAAAGCCGTCAGGTCGACTCAAGCAGCTTCTTGCGGCACTGGGGTTGTCCTGGCACGAGCGGCACCAGCCCGAAAGACTGCTCGGTGCCTCCTGGCCTGGCCAAAATGCCGGTGGTCTTCGCAGCCCGGCAAGAGAAGGCAACCTGTAACACGGATGCCACATGCCCTTTCTTTCCGAGGTGAGCCGTCAGGATGCCGAAGAGTTCTGCGACTTACCTGAACAGATCTTTTGAACAGTTCCGTAGCGCTGTGGCCTTGACATGTCCACCGCAGAGCCTAGCTTTCAGACTTTTTCTGTGCCAGGCACCTTCTATGGCAAGCGGCTTCCAAGAGAATGGGAATGGCAATATGTTGCACAGGCCCCTGCTCTTCGGTGCTTCTGTTCGCGCTGTTGTGGTATCCCGCTCACATCTGATGGCTGACGACTTTGGCCGGTACGTGCAGGCAGGAGACCCTGACCGCACGTATCCATGGGGAAAGTGGTGGTGGGAGGAAGCTGTCCCCGCACCGCAGGCAAATGCAAGTGTGTTTGCCTTGGGTTCCTACGCGGCAGAAAGTGCTGGGAGGCTCGTAAGGATAACTCTTACTTCATGAAGCAAGCAATGCTAAGGCGAAGTGGGGCGTTTCCCGAATGGGTCCAGCCCTGACGGCGTGGAGGATTTAGTTGGCCTCGTCTGGCAGTGGACCGACGAGTATCAGGACGAACATAATCGTGCAGCTGTTCTGCGAGGCTCCACGTTTGCGTTGGAGGAAGCTGTGACTGCCGTATGGGTCTCCAGAGTTGCACCAAGGGGGCTCCACCTTCCAGCCCAATGCGCACGATTCGGCCGGCGTCCCTCATCCGCGCTACCAGCCTTGGTATTTTCCTGGTCGCGCTCCAGCAGGAGATGTTCTACTTGTGTTTGGCTAGGAAAAGGGTGTGGCTAGGGCTCGGGTGCTAGTATAGGTTTCGTTCAGAGGAGCTTGGGACGCCAAATGGACCGGTGATCACTACTTCGGCCCGAAGGAGACGTGCGGGGAGCAAGGGGTTCATTACAGGAAGTCCTGGAAGTAGTAGGGAACCACGAGCTGCCTGTGCCAATTCCATTTTTGGGGGCGGCCTTGTACCCGCACGATTCTCACAGTACTTTCAATTAAGCACCTCTGGTTTCAGGGTGATGAATCTGCTTTGGCTTTGAGGTCAGGCAGTCAAACAATGGCGCACCATTTGCCGACTTTCCAATGGTACAGCTCAACAAAACGTGTGTGAGGCTTCAGAACTTGCCAGACGATTGTACCGTTGATACAGACTCTACAGCGTTGCCGGGAACCGTGTGGCTCCGCACCGAACGTACAAAGGCAAAACAATGGCAAACATTGCGCATACAGAAGGTAACTGGAGTAGGTCAGGGGAGGGTAGGGCCTTGCTCCAATGCACAACTGTGCGAATTAGGTTCGAGGTTGCATGGGTGTGTGACACCGGTCGATGCCCTCGATTACGGTAAGTCGGATCATGGCTGGCTATCAAGCACGCAGTTGTCGACTGCAATCGGCTGTGTGCACCTGACCTTTGCAGAGTTCCCTTCTGGCTTTCCGCCAAATTGCCGTTTTGCTTGGCCGTGCAGGACTACAGAAGTCTGTTCAAAAACACCGTCCATGCAAAGTACCTTCTCATGGCACCCTCCTTGGACCGAGCGGGTACAATTGGATTCCGATGCGTGGCTGATAGAGCCTGAAGCGGCTTCGTGGCATCGCGAAGCATGTCGAGGGGTACTCGAGAGGGCTGAGAGGTCAGCCCACCTCTGTCACCAAGCCGGTGATTGCAGAGTCAGGTTTCACATCACGTTTAAGTGCCAATTGAGTTTAAAAAGTCCTTAAGTCACCTGAGATTTCGGCCCATTCAACGAGCTCCTGCAGGCTCTGCCTGTGCCAAGTGGTGTGCTAGCCTCAGCATGGCGGACCCAGCATGAGACGGACTCCTTCCCTGTGCCAGATCTTGAGCTTAAGCATAGCTGGCTGTTAGGCACCGGTGTCGCCGGGGACTATGATGCCCTCAACCCGTGGGTGCGCCTTTGTACAAGTTTAAGGCAGACGTGCCTGGTTGGCTGCTGACGGAGTTGTAAGGTACCGATTGGCGCAAGAGTGGATCGAAGGGTACAGCGTGCTGGCCTACGCTTCGCATGTTTCACGCGAGGAGCGCGATGTCAAGCAGCGACGCTCGAAACGAGGTTCAGCCGCTCACGCAGACGACCATGTCTTACACGCCCAGGAGGAGGTCAGATGCTACAGCGACCAGGTGGCCTCTTAACAGCGCTTGCAAGTCTGAGGCCTGTGGACATCGCCGACTTCTCTGGCAATTTCCGGGACACGGCAGAGGCTAACGCGCACAACATGTCCAGGACCTGACCGCACCAGGAGCTTACCAACTCTCAGCGACACAGCCGCAGGATCAAGGCTTCTTTGGAGAACATGACCCTCCTCAAGGTGCCGCCTCGAAGGGAATCCCGCACTCAGTTGCGTAAGCAATTTGCTTCCGTTCCAGGCCATGTCAGCTTGAAGCCGTATTGTCGTAAAACCAGCACAGAGCTCCGAGTCTCCTAAGCTGGAGCGTGTCTCTCTCGCCCCCTCTTTGCGCAGGAAGCCTTGGAGATTTTCGGTGCGTGTGATCACGAGAGGCCGCAAGTGAGATCCCACGCCGTTTGTCCAGAACGTTGGGCCCGCACGGGCCCTTGCGCTTGAACAGGAAGGGCTACCTGTCCTGGGACTCTGGTGAGATCCAGAGCTTTATTTCCAGGGTGAGATGCTCGGATGATGTCAATGGGCAGCAATGAGAAAGGCGGCAGTGTTGAGTGCAGGTCTTCATGCAGCAGGGCTTGATATCGCCGAGAAAGGCACTTCTCAGCTAGTTGACACCGTCATGTACAGTCGTAGCATGACATGGCCTGATGAACTGACCAGGAGCAGATCCGCGCCCTGTTTCGTGGCTTTCAGAAGTCATGCTGAGAGCTCGGCGTTAACGAAGGCTGCTGGTCCCGTGAGGTTTGCAGCTTTCGACCTTGATGGCAACGGTCGTGGCTGCCTCGAGGGAGGCAGAGTGCCTTTCCGAAAGGCTCTGCCCGACACCGAGGTTTGGAGCCTCGGGAGTGCATGTGCATGGTCGATGCCTTGGCCCGCCGGGAACTTGGATGCTTCCGATCTGCGAAATTGTGGCCTTGGGCGCAGCTGCAAGGTTCAATCATCCTGGCGCAGCCTCCCGGATCGCAGGAGCAGATCCACGTTGATGTCCTTGGCATTGTTTCCCTGGTGGTCCCGGATCTCTCCTGGTTCTCCTGCCTGGCAGATGCCTGTTCGCAGACATGGCAGGTAGACGCATGTGGTGCAATCTTTGCAATATCCCCAGACCACTACATACCTGTGCACGCTTGATGTCCTGGTTCGTCTTCTGCATATTCTAGCATATTGGGCATGTGCTTTTTCTTGGAGTGCCAGAACTGTCTCCATTCGCAGGCTTGGGCAGCGGGAGCAACGACTGTGCCAGCGTGCCCTAGCTACGCTGCAAGCGTGTTTGGAGACCGCATTCAGAGCCACTGCTGTTGAGAGGGGGTCGCTGAACTGCGGATGCTGGCTTTGGACCTTGGCATTCACAGCCACTGATGTGGGAAAGGGGCGGCTGATGCTGATGAGGCTGGCTTTGGGCTGTGGCTGATGTGGGAAAGGTGCGGCTGATGCTGATGATGCTGGCATTGGGCCTTGGCTTGCAGAGCCACTGGTGGGAAAGGGGGCGCTGATGCTGATGATGCTGGCTTTACTCGTGAACAGTTCACAGACCACGGAGCAGTTCGCTGTTGAGCCCGGGAGTTCGCGGATGAGTAGCTATGCAGTCGTTGTGCATGCAGGTACAGTCTCGCGGAACAGTGGCTTGCAGATTTCAGACCGACTGACGTCCAAGAGGGCCTAACTGCACAGCTCTCGGCACAGGTCCTGCTTTTGTCATGTGCGACCCCAATTGACCGCACTCGCCGAGGTCCGCTATTGGATGGAGCGCAAGCTTGCGCCTGTGGAACGCTGTGTGCATGAGAAGTCACTGAGTGAAGAGCTCGTTTTCAATCGCGCCCCAAGTGGACGAACTGATCATCTCCGGACGTTTATGCTCAAATCTTCCAGGTTGAATAAAATCAGGGCCTAAATCTGGCCCTGAGCCATGTCAACAAGAGCAGTATCGCGCTCATCAAGACCGAGCGAAGGTGGCTCAAGCGCTCTTGAGTCCAGTGAAGAGGAAGAGGAGCAGCAGGTGATTAAGGATGTCTCCCACCGTGTTCATGCGATACGTTCACCCTTCATCGTGGCCGTGTGTGTTGAACTCGCATTCTGTGTTCTGATGACGCGATGGATGGATGAAAGTCTTACACACCCATCGCCGCTGGACAGAGTTTTCGTATTCGCTCAGGAGAAGAATTTCAGGACATCACTGTGGATAGTCTTCGCTGTGACAGTCCTCGGCCGCCTCGTCTGCCTCGTTTGGTCCGACACCCACATCCTACAGAGACGCAGCGGACGTGTGGTCGCCATGCTGTACATCATCTTCGGCACGGTGCAGTGGCTGTTCTATTTGTCGGTCTACTATGTGGAGGTTGATGCTGCAAGTAGTGTGAGAAGGACTCACCGACTGAATCTTCAAATAGAGGAAATTCCGACATTGCTGTCGAAAGTCAAAGGGGGAGACTTGACGGAGTGTTTGGAGCAGAACGAATGGAACTACAAAGCTTGCGCGTTTGACGTGCAGGGCACATGTGCTCTTGCGTACGAGCCTAGCAAAACGTATGAGAACGGAGACTGTGTGTCCACCATCCTCGTCCAAGGTGTTAAGTGTTGCGTTTCAGAGACGATTTCGATGTCACCGCCACAAATGAGACTCTTTGGACACGTCTGTGACGTTGAGATGATCTTCATGGTTATCAAGTGGATGGTAGTGTTGCTGATGGGCTGGACCCTGCGTCACGGATTTCTTGCTGGAAACATCGGCGAAAGAAGCTTTAGCCAGGGTGCTTGGCTCGACGTTCTTGATGCTGTGATTTTCAGTGAGTTCCTCAACAAGAACGAGGTCAGATATCCGGCCTACGGTTTCACGGTTGCTGGGAAGCCACAGCTACGAGACTTGCGGCCGTTGGCCGCGTTATACATGACCTGGATGACTGCATTCTCAGCAGTCATTCTTTCCCGCATCTTGTACACTGCCCTCGTCCCAGCCGTGGAGGAGAACGGAGATCTTGGCATGGGGCCTGCCAAGGTTGAAGACGCTGATGCTGACACGAAGGAAGCACCTCAAGGCTTTCCTGTCCGGGTGGTTCACGACCAAGAGTCTGAAGAAGAGCACGGGTTCTTCACCCACTGCACCACCAAGGACGTGCAGTTGGATCCGATAGGCAGAGCTGTGGCCCAAGCTCCGGGCACCTACCTTGTAACATATGAGGATCCCGATGTTGAGCCCGAAGTGGTTTCAGCAGATCGCTTGGCCCCGCTGCTGGACTACAAGGTCGATATTCAAGCAATGGAGGAGGCCGCGGATGTGAGGGTCAAGGCTGAGTGTTCAGGATGGCTGGACTGCAACGCATTGTGTGCAGGGAGCCGGTACGAGCGCTTCAATCACCGTGCCAGAGTTCTAGATGCAATGCGATCCCTGTTTCTGCTAAACCTTCCTTTCATGCTGTGGCGTCTCTACTTTGATGCTTTCACAGTGAACGTGGTCACCCTCGGCGGGAACTTTATGCTCATAGCCAAGAACTTTGTATGGTGTCTGATGGATTTAGCAATCATCCTGAGCTGCACTCGGAAGGATGCATCCGTTTGCTCCTGGAAGCCTATCGAGTTCCTTGAGAGGGCCGCAGAAAGCAGATTTGGGCAAGTCTGGGTCGGCCCCAACGGCATGGTGGCGCTCGTTGCGGAAATTGGCGGCTCTGCCCGCATGGCCCAGTTAGAAAGGCGGAAGCAATACCTTCAAAGCTACAAGAAGTGGATCTTGTCGGAGCAGGCCGAGGCTGAGCACAAAAGTCAGCGTGACTTGTACGACAGGCCTCTACAAGAAGTCGAGAGTCGGCTACTCGAAGTCGACGAGAAGATGCACTTCACCTTCCCATAATAGCAAAGCTCCACGCTGCCCGCAGACGTCCCGGGGCTCAGGCTCAGTCTCTGTCTTGGCCCGAAGCGGTGGCCAAGTAGGGGGAAAAGCGCGATTTCTCTTCGAGCAGACGATGAGCTGAGCATCTGATTGTGTCTAAGCATCGTTTGACTCTTCAAGCCGAGGCCCGTTGATCTCCGTGAACTGGCGGTCCACCTGCGGACCGTCGGGCCACACAATGCCAGACATAAAGCCAGGACACGGCCCGGAAACTGAGATTGCAAGACTCTGAAGGAAAAGTAGGCAGTGGGCAAAGACTGGATGCTGGTAATCACCCCGCGCGGTGTGCCAAACATCTGACTCAGTCGAAGCCAGGACTCCCAGCTAAGCGGCATGTCTCAGAAATTCTCAGAAGCGAAATTGTAGTTGTTCGCGGAAGCGGTAAGGCCAAGCACGTTTTGAGCGCACGTGCAAAGATGTGTCGAGCTCCGAAATGGTACAGGTCGCGTGCGTCCGAGCAACTGAATGATGCAGGATGATTCATGCCATCGAGACTGGCGAGTTTCTGAAGGCAGGTCGTCTGGTGATCTCAGTCCTCTCAGCTAGTAGGCTCCCGGACTCTGCAAAAACTTCAGGTCAGAAGTGACCGGGCTTTCTGCAGCGGGGGTCGCTGTCAGGAGGCGTTTCAAGTCTTCAAGGAATGCGACAGAGACAGGACAGGCTCCGATGGAAGGTGTGCTTTGCCTCGTGTGACTCCTTGTGGCATGGTGTCCCCCGCTGTGCTTCCAGGAATGGCCAGCTGACCTGGAACGAGCGAGAGATCCCCAAATTCTTTGGCAAGGCTGCGCAGGGGGCGCGCGCAGTGCAGGCATCAAAGGTGAGTGTGAAAAGCGCAAGCGACTTGCCGAAGGTTTTCCGGAAATATGATCTGGTCGAGCCGAAGGAGGCCGCCTACGAAGAGCCATCAGTGTGAACTGCTCTATCTGCTGGGCAAGCTTGAGTTCAAGTTCTGTAGGCAGAGCTCTACGAGATCTACAGGAAGTATGATGTTGATCAAAGCTACAGCTTGGATGTCCGAGAGAGCTTGTGCCTCGTACCGTCCTCAGTTTCGGAGCCTCGCGACGCCTATGTCGGTACAACGAGTCAGTGTATAGATTCGGTGGTACCGTTTCCGTCGGCTCTGCAGCCGCTTCAGTGCTGGTGGCGAGGTCGATGCTGTCGTCGGGAGCTTACTTTGTGCATGGGGATCACGGGCTCTGGCGCTCCTTGACAGCGGACCCAGAAGAGGAAGTCACCAACAAATCTCCGTCGTAGTAAATGCGACCTTGGTCAATTTGGGCATAGATGATGCTTGTTGCCTGTCGATCTGTCGATCCGACTGTGGGTTTAGTTGTCTCGGCCCTAAAGCCGTTTGGTGGTCTTGCATGATGCCTTTCCGTGCAGAATGCGGGGGGTATGGCGATAATTGCTGCCACCTGACCTCCCGAATCACCGGCGCAAAAAGACAAACAGATTTTCAGAAGAGGCCTTCGACGAATCAGGGTGTTTCAGTTTTGTGATTTCCGACCCGAAACATGACACATGAAGCAAGCCACTGTAGCGACACAGTTGTAAATCCAGCCTGGCAACCCAAGGTCCGAGCCATGTACCTGGATGACTCTGTGGATGCCTCAGACGCAGCTCCACGCCCGATTGCTTTACCATCTGCTTCGCTTCCATTGCACTCAAGCAACCTGATCTGCTGACGGAAAGTCTGAATTCCGCTTCTTGTTGAAACTATGTCACTATGTGAACTTGAGTTCACTTCCTTTAGATGTGCACTTACCATCTCCTATTGCAGTCACCGCGCTCCAACCGTTCGGGGAACCGCGTGTCCTTCAGCGAGGAGGCATCACTGGCGATTCGCTTGATTGGGAGACTGGAGCAGTCATGCAATCAGACGCAGCATGACGCAGCCACAATGCCAGGTCAGCCCAGTGCAATCTGCTGGTTCCCACGTCGAGCGTCGCAGACTGCTGAGTGACCAGGCTCACCGATCCAGGTTTTGAACATTTGATGGACTCCTTTTCAAGCTCCACGTGAAGCAGCTCTCTCCTTTGAGAGAGCTGAGCTTGTCTGCTCGTCTGCTCGTGAGGAAGCGGCAAGGCGAGTTGCCCTGCAAGAAGCGGCCGCGGAGCAACAGCTCGAGCTTTTGATCAGGCCGAAGCATTGTGGGTTCTGTCTCAAGACTCAAGACTTAGTCAACTTCGCGTCGCCATGTGCGTGAGGAGACGCAATGAAGCCATCCGAGAGCGAGACACGCTGGTGACTTTGTTCGTCCGACTCTCGGTGCTTTTGCTTTTGTAGCACCGCCATCGGAAGGCAGAGCTGAAGCCTCGGAGCTCAGGTGGTTCTGGGAGCTTGGCGACAGTTTGCAGCAGTCCTACACGGGTCGTTTTGCTGCAAGGGCCGGGCCTTTGTCGAAGGTTCACTGAATGTGCAGACTGTCTCGCAACGCCTTAGTGTGATGCGATAGGAGTTGCTGCTAAAAGACTCGAAGGATGACTTTTTCGCAGCATAAGGCTGTGCACGAGCTCGCGGCCAGAATGAAGGAGGCTGGTGATGACGAAAAGGTATGAAAAGTGAAAAGGTTGATGTTGCGCGGCACGTTCAGTGCCAAGGGTAGTAAGGAAAATGACAGCCCTCTCCTTCACCGTTGTGGCATTCAATGACCCGAAAAGCGCTACAGCACAAAGCAGCAAGAAAGTGCTGCCATCGTATCGACAGGAGTGGAGTTCGAAGCTTGAAGAGGCCCGGAAGTGCTTACTTCTTAGGTTTTCTAATTGCTTCGCTTTTGACGTTCCTATGCTGTGGCAGCTTCACCGACTGGCAAAAGGATGAACTCTGGTGGCCTCGGTTTGTGCTACGGAGTGAAGATGCCACCTCGGTGAGGCAGAGAGGAAGCTGCGCGAGGACTGCATGGAGTCTGGGAATGTGGAGACTACGGTCAGGCTCAGGGGAATCAGAGGCAGTGAGTAACATGTGTGCGCTATGGTGTGCTCTTCAGAGCAGAAAGTTTGCGACGCCTGAATCTTGCCAGCGGCATCTTCTGGCCCAAGCTTAATCCATCCTTATCCTCATTGCAGTCTGCATGATGCTCATCATAGATGAACGTCTGTTCATTGACCACAAGAAACCTTCGTAGATGTGGCAGGTATAAGTTGTGCGCCGTGATCCATGGATCGAGTCTTCACAGACGCGGAATGTTGCCGCCCTGTGACTCTGACAGGACCGTTGGCAGTTCTGGTGCTTTGCCCTGCAGTATCCCGAGCCCTGACTCGCTGCTCCGATGTAAGCCGCTGGAGCGACGATACAGAAAAGGAGTGCTTTGGCAGTGCTGCGGCTGCCTCCAGACGTGGCGGCCGGGGAGTACTGCAATCGAGGCGACGAGTGAAGGAGCTTTGCCCCCAGCTCTTTTGGAGGGTTCTGTGCTTCTATGACCGAGGCGACGACCTGGCGGAAGAGCGTCCCGAGGGTTCGAAGCTGGTCTGGTTCTTCCGACATGGGCAAAGCACGGGGAATGCCGTCGCTCGGAGAGTTCAGAAGCCCCCGTGGCAGTTTAGGCGGCAGCTCGTGGGGGCAGCGATTTGGGATGCTGTTACCGCAGGCTCGCCTCGAAGCGATGGAAGCAGACAAGGCCGCTGGAGGCTGATGCGCTTTCCAGATCGTGACTGTGCAAATTATTAAAGCCATCTAAATCTAAACTGTTTGTGAGATATGTCGTAAGCACGTGACGCTGGAAGTGCAGACGCAAGCACGTGTATGATACGCTTTTTCGGGGCAACGATCACGGGACAAGTGCGGGCGATGCAACACGGAGGATGGCCGGCTCCAGGAGCGCGTGCATAATTCGATCGCATCCCAACGACTTGCTGAGTCTCACAGAACTACCCTTCGCTGCTCTCCCGCGGTATGCTGGTGGCTCGATCTGACAAGCTTCATTGCATTCTTTCATGGTTGCTCCAGTTGCAGATGGTCGATGCCAATCGCACTCGGTTTCCGCTCGCGATTCTTTTGTCCCTGAGGTTAAACTAGTGTTCTATCGTCTTTCGAACCAGCGCTGCAGTCACCTGGGATTTCGACGTTGGAGCACATGTTGTAAAGTGTGGTGTGGTTGTGCGGTGATCCATCTCGGGAGCTTCAATCTTGCATCAGGAGGTAAAGAACACCTCCAACAATACATGACTGGCCGGGACTACGTCGACGCAAAGTTGACAGAACATGGTGCACAGGAAGCCGAGGCTGTTCAGAAACAGGCAGGCTCGTTGCAAAGGGCGCAGGGCGTATCTTGAGTTTACAGTCTGCCTTCGCAGGCTGAACTTGATATGGGTTTAAACTGCTATAGTCGACTTCGTAAACAGATTCAATTCAGCTCTCCTCGCAGATTGCTGACTGGAAAGCCAAGCCGCACCTCATCATATGCTCACCTATGACTCGTGCTATTCAGACGGCTGCCATTGTTTTTGCCGAAGATCCTTGGCGAATCCTTGAGTCATCCTAGACTGGTCGTTTGGGCGCTTGCAACATATTCTGACTACGAGCCTTCGCGAGAAGGAGCTGATGCAGGGCTGCGAACTGTTCCTTCGACGCTCGGATGCGTCTCCTGTGCAGAACTTTGAAGAGCATGGCTCCGGTGGTGTTTACAGCATTGTCTGTGTGGCTGCGTCGGTGATGCAACCGAACTTTTGGATTTTCTGAGGACCAGAGCTAAGAGAGTTCTATCCCGACAACAACGAGAATCAGGGCCGTCCGGTCTCTGAGCTGCAGCATTGCCCAGCACTTTCGGCTCTTCCCGCTTGGCCAGCTGTGGAGAAGGCCAGATCCGGTGATGCCACTGTTCAGATGGAGTCGACTATTCCTAGGTCCTATAGGTAGTTAAATGTTGGGACGCGCCATGTAGAGCACGTCTGCGCATTCTGGAGTCTGTAGAGGCCCTATCCATCGCCGCTGCTTCGGAGTGGCGGAGGGCATGGGATGAAAGCCTTGCAGCTGGAGATGGCTGGCAACAGCACTGCGGGAGTATCGACAGGCCCTCTGGCATACCTTCGGAACGAGCATTCTCATCCAAAATGAGACGGTTTGAATCTCGATCAGGCTCGTGCCTTTCCGGAACTGGCTGATGATGCGGCCCGAAAGCAACCTTGCCATAGTAGCACACTATGGCTCCATCAACAACTTGCTGAACATGGAGCCCTTCGAGCGGAGTGTCAGGGAGTCTTTTCAGAAAGCTGGCTGGTGTAGGAATTCCTCAAACCTCGTAGCTGCCTCGGGTGGTTGTCAGTGGTGGCTGAGGAAGAGAAGCTGCGTTCATGGAGTGGAGTGCACTCAGATACGCCTCGGACTGCCATGAAGTACTTCCTAGTGCCAAATTGTGGCTGGGTTGCAGTCCTTTACGAGCCAACGGCTCAGAATGAGCAGCTCGCCAGCTTGAAAAAGCCTCTGCCGTCTCAGATCTGCCCCGGCATTTGCTTGTGTGCCCCGGCAACTCCAGGAGCAGAGGCGTTTCCAGAGCCGCTTGGAAGATGAGCTCGACAGGCTGGGGCCTAATGCACTCTCTATGGTGGATGCACTCGCGTTTTGTCGTGCCGTTCCAAGTTCTCTTGCCTCACAGTCTAAGAGCCTTCAAACCACATTCTGCTTGGTGGAGGCAGCGGAGCAGCGCCGAGCTCAGTTCGGGATGGTTTGGTTTTGCCTCCTACCTTTGAAGAGTGACGCATCCTAGAAACGGCCGGAATATGCTGGAAGATGGGTTCAGAGGGCAAACCAACCCTGCAGACGGGGAATCCAAGCACTAAGCTTTAAGGTACTGGGCAGGCCTATGATCAGAAGTTTTGGCTGAGGGGCCCTCGACACCACGACCAGTATCGTCTCTGCTGCCGGCTATGCGGAGGCTGCAGCACAGGCATGGCCAATGGCAGGGACGGTTTCAAGCTGCTCGTATGCTTGCTTTTAGTTCTCGCTGCTGTTCCCAGCATCGAGAAAGATCGGGATGTGAAGAGGGCCATGTCAAAGTCTTGCCTCTCCTGCGAAAGAGGAGTGGTGCAGTTCACATGTTGCACGTGATCTTGGCTTAACTTTGCTTGGATAGCATGACATGCTCTCGTCTACCCTGCCCGCCTGCCTGATCTCAACAAGCACACCAACTACATCTACATGTAGCCATCTTTCAATCGCGATCTGGGGGTCAATATCAATATGTCTCTTTCCTGGCAGGCAGAGGAGGAGGCTGAGCAGCGCTTTAAGAAGGCATTGATGCTTGCGTCTGTGTGTTCACTGTGTGTCTGATGTGAATGTGACAGGAGCGGCACCTGTGGGAGACGCGCTGTAAGGAGGAACGGGAGCGACGTGAAAGTGGCTAGCCCGGTAAGAGTTGGGGCAGGGCACGCAACGCGCCAACGCTTGGCACTTACGCTTGGCGCCTTTCTCTCGTCGAGGCTTGCAGGTGGCCCAGGCAGCGGCAATTCAGAAGGCTGCCATGGGCCCGGCGGGCCGAGTGATCGCTCGTGATCGCTCCGTGCTTAGACCATGCGAGCCCGGCTCGTCGCGGCTGCGCCTTTCTGAGGCAGCCGAAGCAGAGAGGAGGGCCGAAGCACGCTTCGAAGAGGCTGGGCGTGGCAGACTCTCTCGGCTTGGGGGCTCCGGGAAAAATTCTGGACAAATCGCAAGGAGAGACGGATCTTTGAGCAGCGTCGTTGCCTTTGGATCCTCGCGGAGCAAGCCGCTGCCCATTGCAGCCTTCCTTTTGAACCTTGGAAATCGAGGTTTGAAGGAGGAGCGCGAGAAGCGCAACCGTCACAGCCTCGGCTGTAGAATCGCAGACGTGACTAGAACTGCGAGGAAAGTGGGAGCGACCAGTAAAAGGCCCTAGATGAGTTACAAGTCAGTCCAAGCTCGCCCGCCTTCACGATCCGTGCTCTGCAGCCCATTGCGAAGAGACCTGGCATCCACCTTCTGCCGGATCGGGGGCTCCGAGGTGCAGAAGCAGCCAAGGCACAAGCGCTGGACCACTACCTGGCCTTGCCCTCATGGCTTGACTGGACGGCTGGACGGAGGTCTCGCTTTAGGTGTTGTTGCTGCCCGAGGCCGAAGTACGGACACAGAAGAAGAATGCCGTCCAGAAGGTCATCGACAGCTTAGTGCCTGGGCAGGATCAGAAAGGGACCCTGCTCGATCGGGCCTGTGTCTTGCTCCGCCCGTGAACGCACCGAGTTCTCGAAGACCCGAAAGACTGCAGCGGGCGAGCTGAAGCAGATCGCTTCTTCCTGGCTTACCATCGCCAAGGTGCGGTGGCCCATTGTGCTTGAGTTTCCTACAACACTTCGCACCCTTCTGCTTGCGAAGGCGGGTGCCCGGAGGAGGCGGCGTGTGGATGCAGTCGACAAGGCAGGCGGTCCTCGGAGCTGTCCTCAGGAGTTCGCTCCAACCGCACTTGCCCTGCAAAGTTCCCTGCGGAACCCTCCAGCCACTTTGAGCAAGGCTAACATCTACCGATTTCAGCAGTTTGTGTCCGAAGTGTGCGTGCATAGAAGGACGCTATGTGTCTGGTTTGCCCAACCTGAGTCTGTACAGATCTGTTTTTGTTGTTGTTGCTGCGTTCGTGTCGGAAGCATAGAAAGCCAGTTTAGTCTATAGTGAGACTCCAGAAACAGATCAGTTGAGCGGCCTTGGGCAGCCGAAGGTTTGCATGCAGAAAGCCGTCGAAAGAATTGTGTATCTGTAGTTCTCGGCACGAAGCAACGCCTGGATCTGTTGGGTACGAATCGATCGAGATGTGCTTGTGAAGCTGGCGGTAGCAGCGTGTTACAGCAGGTTTGGCGATGGAAGTGATTGACAACAGCCAGCAGTGAGCAACAAAATTTCGCAGTTGGCACTGAATCTTCGGTTCCGGAACAGAGGCAATAGATGGAACAAGCCCACAGGCACTTCGCATCTTGAGCTAAGCTAGCCGAGAATCAATCGAGTCGTCGAAAGTGCAAGGATGCTGTCTGCAATGCCGAAACCTAGAGCTGCGCCAACTATTTTGCACAGCTGCCAGGCGGTGATGAGCTGGGGGTGCCGTTCTTAGACCATTCAAGTGCTGGGCTGAGTGGCACTGGGCGGCTGGGCCACGAGGCGCAAGGCGATGTCTGGCCGTCCGGGTCCCTCTTTCAATGCCTGGTGCCTGCCTGAGCCGACAGCCTGCGACATGGGAGCTGCGGTGGCGTCAGAGGCTTCGGAGCAGAGAATCTTGCAGCACGTCTTGCAGAGGCGCGATGTCGTGCGAGCAAGGCGGCGTGCTCGCGCAGCTGTCGGCAGCGGCCTCAGTACCCGCTGCGAAGCACCAGGATGTCGTACGAGTGATACGATAGTAATGCGCGTGTCGAGTATTGTCGAGTGCCTCGTGCAAGAGGGAGCCACATGAGGTGTTCTGGAACGACAGTGGCTTGGCGGGCGCAAAGGGCTGGTAGTCTGCAGCTTAGCCATTCGAGCTGCTTTTTCTGGCTCTGCCGCCTTTGAGCCTTGCAAAGGCTTCGTATTTCGCGGAGTGGCGCAGTGTGTTGGACCTGAAGCACCAGACTGCGCTGAAGGAGCCGGGACTCGGAGGGGCAGTTGAGTGAATCTTGGAGTATCTCCAAAGCTTCTCACTTTCCTTTGACTCTATGGGGGTCTTGCCTCTTCAGGCCAAGAGGCGCGCGAAGGCCCACGCACAAATCGGCCTCTTGCTGTCCCAGCGCCTGCCTCGGACCTCTTGTGCCAACTCCGTGCATTTCTTTGACATCACTGTCATTACTGTCTCCTGGGCTTTACATGAGACTCTCCATTGCTTTTGAGGTGGGAACGAGGGAAGGCGGTTGAGCTCTCAGACTTGGCCTGGACTTATTTTGCCCAACACTATTGGACTGCAGGGGTATGCAGTATACTTCTGTCCTGGCTCAATCCTAGTTGCCATAGTTGCTGCGTCAGCTGCATATCTCCACAGGCATACCACCACGATTTATCCTCGCCGTCACCAGCCAATGGTACCCTCTGCCACAGGAACATCAGGATTGGCTGCAAGATACGGCTTCAGTTCCCACCGCCGAGAACACAGCCACCCCCTCCCCCCTCACTTAGGAAAACGGGGTTTAGGGGGCGCGGATGCCGAATGGGGGTGTGGCAGCAAGCCCGCTGATAGCTGCTCTTCAGGATCGCAGCGTCCCATGAAAAAGTGGCTGCTTGTGATCCTATGTCTGTTGGAGTTGGCTTGTCGCCCATACAAGAGCAAGTCTGCAGGAGCCACAGAAGGCCGCCGTCTCCGAGCTGGCGCGACGGCTGGCATCATGCAAGGCCTCAAGAAGACGAACAGCCTGTGTGCACAAGTCCGAAGCCGCAAGGATGCCTCCGAGGAGGGCACGAACCTCTACGATGACCCGTTGGCGCTGGTCCGATATCTCCGCGCCAGGCACAGACAGTGACAGCATGTCACGAAAGCTAGCTCTGTTGAGCTCGCGGGAGTTGCCCTTTAGCAATTTTCAGTTGGTCTACCTTGTATTAAGGCACTAGGGCAAAACCAGGGCTTACACCTTATCAGGTGGGACGTCCAAGAGTTAAGGTGGGGGGGTGGGGGGGAGGAGGGGCCGCCCCCCCCCTCACCTCGCTCATGAAGCATTTTGAAGAGACAAGGTGTGGTTTCCCCCCGCCTCCCCCCCCCACCTTTAAGGTTGCGGCGCGTGGGACAAGGTGGGGGGGGGGCTCCCCCCCCCCCTACCCACAGGTCCCCCCCCCCTCCTTCCACAAGGTCCCTGAGTTTGCTTGTGTTTGAAGTTTGTCGTTTGCGCTGCGTCTTGGCTCCAGTTCTTTTTGGTCCTTCGCAGTGTTCGACAGTACTCTCATGTCACATGTGTCCCCCGCCTCACTCAGCCCCAATTGCTCGCAGCTACGCTTCCTCTCCCCTAGCTTTCGTGGCCCTCTTCTCAAGTGAAAGCATCAGGCTCACCCCAAAAAAACTTCAGTGCCCGACCATCAGCATCACCACAGGAACTGGGATCTCGACAAGGGCGAGGTACTTATCCGAAAGACGGCCCGGTGGCGGCAGGCATCCCTCCAGTCGATTTGCAGCGAAATGTCATGATGTCCGCCTGTCAGGAGTTTGGATACAGCAGAATTTTCGACGGCTCCAGTGCGGAGGAATTGGCCAAGGAAAGCCAGCTCGGGAACATGTATGTACGCGGCTACGACAAGACAGGGCGACCGGCACTATACTTTAAGCCCGGCGGGGCAGGTTTCAATGCCGAACCTGCAGGGGTTAAGTACTTGGTGTACTGCGTTGAGCGGGTGCCCAGCCTGCACCGGAGATGTTTGAGAGCTTTGCAAGTGCACGGTGCTCCGGTTACGATCAGTAGACATATCGCTTTGGCACCGAGGCCATTGCTTGCGTGGAAAAGCAGGCCAGGACTGGGCGGCTCGCCCTTCCTCCTGATGACTCTTTGCAATTAAACATTAAACAGTTTTGAGGCTACGTTCTGGTCCCGGAATTCTCAAAGGGCTATGCTTTCGATCGTCCCTTTCTATGAGGATCCGGTCGGAAGGAAGTTCGTCCTGCTGGTCGACTGCGATGGCTTGGGAATGGGCAGCCTTCTGACTGGAAGCATTGTCCGTGACCTCATTGGCGTAATGCAGGCCACCGGCTCTTCGGTCTTAGGTCGTGGCAGAAGAGGGCAAAACCGCGTAAAGCAGTAGGCTGTCGGCATTGTCCTCATGTCTTGTCTCGGACAGTCCGTAGCCTGCGCTTGGAGGGGCTCGACTGCCTCTCCTCATCCTTGATTCAGAAATTCTTGGAGGTTCATGGTGGACAGAGTGTTGAGATTTTTCCTTACAAGGATACCAAAGTTCAGACGCGTGAAAGTTCTCTTGAGCAAGTTAAGCCTATACTCACTGTCGGTGCACTTCAGGAGAAGCACAGGATGGCATAGGGCAGGATTGGTTTTAGCCTTCCTTCGACAAAGGCTCCATGCTCTGCAGGACCACTACCCAGAGCGGCTGGGCGTGGCTTTCTTCGTGAATGCGCCTTTCCTTCTTCATAGCTTCTTCACGGCTGCAAGTACTTTTCTCGACCCGGCATCTCGACTGCAAAGGTCACCGCATGCAACTCGAAGTGTTGGTCCAGGAGTTGTCAGTCCTCGTCCGAAATCCGCCAGTCTGTGCTATGATCTACGGTCTGAGGTGACCATTGCTAAGTTTCAGTTCGTTTCAGAAGAGGGTGAGGACCCGCGGTCCACACCGGACCATCAGTCACTCCTGGAGAGGGTCTTCAACCAAAGTGATGTCATGACAGGAGCGGATGCAGGCCATGTGCCAGCACTTCGACCCAGCCTGCTTAGAGCCTGCCTTCGGTGGGGAAGATGATGAGCCCTTTCGCTCTCACATATTCCTCAACGTGAATCAAGGAAAGGGAGTTTTTGGCGGTGGGCTGAGCTAGAGCTAGCAACAGAAAAGTTGGTGCTGACACTGTACTGTTATCTTGCAACACCTGCACACAAAGGCCTTGAATACGCGGAGCAACTCCGATTAAGCGGGCTTTTGAATGACGAGGAGGCAGATGAGGAAGCAGTGAACTCAACTGGCTCGACTGATTACATGGAGTTCCTGCATGTGTATCGACACTGGTTGCTTGGACGAAGAGCAGTGCTGTCGTTGAAGTCGGCGTCCAAGCCGTTACTGCCCGTGTTTACAGCAAAGGAGAGTTCTCAATCTTCCGCCCACGGAGCGATCACTAGTAAGAGGGCTTGCGAAGCGGCTTGCCTTCTCTCTGACTCGGCAGGTGACTCGCTAGCACTCTGTCGTGTGAGCGTCGGCCGCCGAAGTGTTTCTTCTGCATGTGTCTTGAATCTGCCCAGGAGGACAAGGAGTTCTTCATCGAAGCACCTGTGCTGATCCGTTACCTGCGGTCGAAGAACTGGGATGTGTCGAAGGCCGCCGCTTGCGCCGCTCGGGAGTTGATTGCACACGGCCAGTCGCGTTGCAGGCGGAGGCCGCAGTCTGTGCCACGGCTCAGTGGCGGCAGGAGCCCCCGAAGCCCTTCAATTTATCTGCGTTGTTTCGACATCGTTAGTCTAGACTTTCAAGGGTGGGACGTTCCTATTCCACTTGGCTCCAGCACTGCAGGAGAATGTCTCGTGCTTGTACCTGCCGGATGTGAAAAGTGGCCGATGTTCAGCGGCAATTGTGCGTGAATGTGCGCTGGGCCACTTCTACATTCGGGGCCACTTGGCAGAGTGTTGCTGCCATTCCGTGGTGACAAGTTTGCACTGCTGTCTGACCACTCGGAGAGGTTTCGATCGAAGGCAACGACCCGTTGTGTACGTGAAGTTTCGAAACCCCGACACCCTGCTGATGTTGGTTCTGCAGCATCGAACGTGCATCGCCTGGTTATGTTATGTCCAGCATCAGACCCATCTTACTCTCGATCTGAGGACAGTGGTCAGCACCAGGAGACTCTCAACTACGTCAGGAACTTTGGATCTTGACTGTCTGGATTATCCTTTTCCACGCCGGTGTATGAGCGCTGAGGTGATCTACGTCCTTGAAAGACTCCTAGCAGTGTTGCAGAAGTCGTCGGAGCAGCCGGAAGATGGTGTCGACAATGGATGTGCCACAGTGCTGGTGGATTTCACTGGTTCCCTCCCAAGCTTTTCAATATCTGTGCTGGTCACTGTTTGGATGTACCGTTGGCTTTGCAGCACCTGCAGCAGCTGCATGATGTTGTCGCGAATGCGAGTGTCATGATTCTGCGAAGGCTATGAGTCCAGCAACAGGCGCGGAAAGCAGCGGCAGATTCATTGTCTCTATACTTTAGATTTCTCTGCATGAAAATGTTGTCATGCGTATTTGTCCGAGTGCGCCATCACGCGTATCCCTGGTGTGGCATTACATGGGTAGTCATACCCACGCAGATCTCGACTTAGTTATACGCGAAAGGCATGAATAAGGACAGAGAAAGTCCAAAATGCTATGCCCACTTCCCTCCAAAGGCCTGCAAGCTGAGGTTGCGTCTAGTCTACTTCCCGTGCAGCTCCTCGCCGGTCCATCATAATCAGTTGCAGACTAGTGCATCAAGACATGTGCTTGTATCCGAGCGATCAACCACCTACGGCTTGGTTTTCTTGTGGGGTTTGGGCCCTAGCATGGCCTATGCGGGAGACTGGGAGCTGAACGCTTTCTTTGTGCAGGTCTCATCTTGTTGGGCCTGGGCTAGTGCGGTGAGGGTTAAGTTAGGATTTGGGGTTGTGTTGACGGCTGAGGCTTTCCATGGCTTGGATGCTCGCATGTTGTGGTGCGCGGTTTGAGGTGGTTTGGAGTATCAGGGGCCTTTGGGGCCTTTGCTTCGCAAAAGCTCGGCGGCTTTGGAGAGTTTTTGTGCACAAATTAGGGTTTAGGAAGTTAAGCATCTTTTGGGATTGCTAAAACGGCTAACAGAGGTTTTGCTAGAGCTTGCTTGCTGCTGCTGCTGCTACTGCTACCGCTACCACCGGCACTGCCACTGTCAGTTACCACTACTGCGCCCACTGCCACTATCTAGTGCTACAATTCAATTCGACGCTGCAAGAGCGGGCTCAACGCATTGCGGGCGATTGCCGCACTACGCACTCACTAGTTGGTGGTGAAACTGACGCGATGACCTTACTATGTCTTGATAGTCCACTTTGTTGAGGGTGCGCCCAGGAGACCGATTCACGCTATGCTGCACCGTACCGGTTAGGAGCTGTATTGCATGCTAAATACAGCATGGCGACTCCAACAAAGTTCACTACAGCTGATTCCGTTTGTAATCGCTTGTACAAGCTTTTCATTCTCTCGTGTTGTTTAACTTGCGATGTGGGAGCCAATGTCTTCTGCGTTTCCCAAGCCTAATAATCTGCCGGCTGACCCATCCTGACTCCATGTGTTTCATCAGACTAAGACTGTGCACTGACAACAGACATTCCTGGCAGTTTTTTCGAGCAGAATGGGTCATGTCATTCGTTGTGTTGAAGGTCGCAGGGCTTACCCACAGAAAGTGAACCTGCTTTGTGCGATTTTTTCAAGTCCTCGAGACGGTCTCGGCCAGGCCACGCCTTTGCACACTACGCGCAGCCCTCCACATCTTCCAGGAGCCAGGGAGGGTCACAGGATGACACAAGCATGCAGCTAGATCGCGTGCAAGGGCCTTCGGCACGACCTTTGCCATGGCGCCACACACTAGACCAAACAGAGTCATTGACGCGAAAGGCAGCTATTGGTCAACGAAAAGCCTTTCCGCTGCTCAAACCATGCCACGCCGATCATCCGATTCGAATTGGGCCGTTCTCGCTCGGTCAGTGGCTTTTCGGTTTTGATAAGGTTCCTGCCGCATGTCGTGGGGCCACTAGCAGAGACCGTCGGATTTGAAGCGCCTTCAAAAAGCAGGATCACTACCCCGAGGTCTTCGGGGATGTTTACTTCTATCATCCTCCTCAGAAGATCAGCTGCTTTTGGAGCTTCGTGGGGCCGCTTCTGGATCAACGTGCCTGTGCCCTAGATATCGCGCAGTGCGGACGGTGTACTGCGGGTTGGCCAGGTCCAGTTTGTATCGGCTTTGGCAGAGGTCCGGGACAAGGTGATCTTTGTCACATCCACCACACACTGGCGGCATCTTCTGAACACAATCTTTCGTGCAGATCGGTTCCTGGCAGAGTTCAGAGTTCAGGGTGTCCTGTTTCGATGAGGGTCTAGGCATCGGTCCTTTGCCGACCTCAGGCTGGAGAGAAGCGTTGGCGGGGAGAACCATGCAGTCTTCAGTTCCAAGATCTTCTTGTCAAAGAAGGCCCCATGAGGGGACTAACCTGCGGACTAAGCCTTGCAATCCTTGCCATAGCCGCGCTTCGCAGGTCGGGGGCTTCATTTGGGGAGCCTTGACTCGACAAAGTGTTTCATGAAGTAGTGAATGCACAGCTGACATTGCCAGGCCAAAAGTATCGGCTGTAAAGTTGATTTTTTGCTGTTATGAGTTTGTCCTGAAGCTAGCTGATGATGAACTGGACAGTAGTAGTAGTAGTAGTAGTAGTAGTAGTAGTAGTAGTAGTAGCAGTAGTAGTAGTAGTAGCAGCAGGAGTAGTAGTAGTAGTAGCAGTAGCAGTAGTAGTAGCAGTAGCAGTAGCAGTAGCAGTAGCAGTAGTAGTAGTAGTAGTAGTAGTAGTAGTAGTAGTAGTAGTAGTAGTAGTAGTAGTAGTGGTAGTAGCAGTAGCAGTAGCAGTCGCAGCAGTAGCAGTCGCAGCAGCGGCAGCAGTCGCCGTCGCAGTTAGTCGCAGTGTTGGTAGTCATCGGTCGTCGTCGTGGTAGTGGTAGTGGTGGCAGCGGCAGTGGCAGAGGGAGTAGCAGACACAGTGGTAGAGGGAGTGGGAGTGGTAGTCGTAGTCGTAGTACTAAAGCGATGACTTTTGCTGGCCCTGGTTTGGACGCAGCCAAAACTACGCTATGTTCTTCCTCGCGATGGTTTGTAAGGCACTGAATTCGACGCGCAAGCTGCGGCTCCTGACACCATTCCACGCGCTCGCGTCAGCTTCTCCAACATCGTGCAACAAGTGGAGGCGGGGAGATTTTGTGGCTCTGTGTGGCTGTGCGGAGCACAGGACCAGCTCTCAAAGTCTTGGCAGGAGTCCGGAGCCTCGACGTTGGTGCATGAGCATGCAGAGCCAGAGGGGCCTCTGACGAACCTAGTGGGAACGATTAGCTGGCTCTTCACATAGTTTAACTGACGGGATGTTGCTCCTGGCCACTGGCACAAGTGCCACAAGTGGTGGAGAGCTCTGGCGCAAAGCGCAGTATGGTCGCATTTTAAGTTGGAGCGGGCTCGGGTTCTGACCCAGAAGGTGTGATTGGCTCCCTCCAATTCTCCCGTCCAGAATCCATGCTCTGTGCCCATCAGTTTCAAACGGAAGGTGCCTCAGACAAGCTGCCCAAGGACGAGATCCCAAGCAAGAATCCAAGCACTCATCCGAGCTAAGACTCCTGTCAGAAGTGGGAGGAATGCTGGCTCTGTGGATCTCTGTGGCATAGTGGTTTCATTAAGTGAGACCGTGGCGGCTCTGAGCTACCATTGCTTCTGGATGCTGCCTAGGAAAAGAGTGCTTGCCATCAGCTGCAGCCTGCAAGGTGAAGGTGCCTTTTGGAGGATCTGGCGACTTAGTTTCTGGGTCTGGGGTGCTCGTAGCTTATCTGTTAATCCACTCTTTCAAAACTTTCCGATCCTGACAGTCGGCCACGTGGAGCAGCACGAAACCCCCGGGGATTTTTTGCTCTTCGCCCAGGCCGGGCTGGTCACCAGCTACATGTCGGCTTGGAAGAGAGTCGCCGATGCGAGGGCCACGGCAAGCCGAATGTAGCAAAGCGACGTCGCCGTGGTGTGCTTGAGGCATCAGCAAAAGTTCGAGCACGACGGTGGGGGCCGCTGAGCCCGTGCCGAGTTAAACACAGTGTGTCTCGGTTCGACGCCTTTCGTCATGTTTCAAGCGCTCAGGTCTCGATGCGAGGCCGTACAGCTGGCTCTGCAGAAGCCCGGAGCTCTTGACCTTCACATCAGTGCTTCTGCGCATGCATGTGCATTGGCACAGAGTCTGTATAGGAACCTTTTTCGATTTCGACCTTCTGGCAGCTGAGGTGGCTGCGTGGTAGTGCCCGAGGTCTGCTTCACGAAGCCATGCGCTTGCCAGGAGCTAAGCTGTCCAGCGAATGTTGGCTTTGTGCCGTGTTTCTCTTTGTGGACTGGGACTGGTCGTTGTGGTGGTGGTGGTGGACTGCTACTAGTAGTAATACTCGTCGTAGTTGGAGTAGCAGCCGTCGTAGGCGTCGTCGTCGTAGTAGCAGCAGCAGTAGTAGTAGTAGCAGTAGTAGTAGCAGTAGTAGTAGCAGCAGTAGCAGCAGCAGCAGTAGTAGTAGTAGTAGTAGTAGCAGTAGCAATAGCAGAAGTAGCAGCAGTAGCAGAAGTAGCAGCAGTAGTAGAAGTAGTAGACGAAGTAGTAGAAGTAGTAGAATAGTAGAAGTAGTAGAAGTAGTAGAAGTAGTAGAAGTAGCAGTAGTACTAGTCATTGTCGCTGTGGCTGTCATCCTGCATACCGATAGCCATGGTGTTGTAGATGTTGATATTGATGCTATCCTTGGCGTCGCCGCCGGTGCTTGAGGTGGCGAAAGCTTTACGTCCGTGGCAAACAGGCTATCACGAATTGCAGGCCGCTTCTGGATGAGCCAAGAGCCCTCTCGCAGGCATTGCTTGTCAGCCAATGCTTGGTAGCCTGGGAGCAGAAGGCGGAGGCCGTGGGACAGCCATCACCCTTGGTATTGGTCTCCCTGGTAAAGTGCGGGCTACCACGGAGGTTGGCCTTGTCCACACTTGTTTTGCTGCCTGGTTGAAGATTGTCTCCGTTCGACCCTCAGTTGAAGTTGCTCACCCCAGGCAGAAGCCTGCTGCGTGATGCCAAACTTGCTCGAGAAACGTTCCCGTTGCTGCACGCTGCATGCCGGCGCGACAGGCAGCAGCGTCGAAAAAGCGCAAAGAGCAGTTGCCTCAGTAAGATTCAGTACGATTCGGCAGGGCCGGGAGGGCGTGCAGACGACATTTCAAGAGCAGACTTGATGCTTCAAGTCAAGGCGGAGTCATGAGGCGGTCGTGTTGGCCTTGCAGAAGTCGCGTCCCGAATAGAACATGTGTACCATGACTTCGTTTTGTTGGCTATGCTCCAAAGCTTGCCGAAGCCGAAACAAAGGTGGGAGCGTGGTAGCAGGAATGGGCTACTCCACGAGACTATGACCCAGTGCGAAGCTGAGCTGCAGGCGATCCAAGAGTAACTCTGATTGCAGGATGCCGAAGGCCGAAGGATGCACATGGAGAAATCTCAATGCGTTACGTAACGCAGTAGCATGCCTTGCTGCCTTGCTTGTGCCTGCCACCCAGATGGTTCAAAGTCAGCGTGGCTCGAAGACGGCACGCCGTGGCCACGGCAGATCCACTAGACACGGGTTTGATTCATCAGGTTCAGGATGGCAGTCAAGAGCCGAATTCGTAGTCGATCGAGACTTACTTCCTGCTGACGTTCGCTAAGATTGACCTTGTCAAGAAGAGTTTGGTCTCTTGGGAGCTGGAAGCTGGAGCGAGGGCCTCAAGAGCCAGCAATACCTGTTTAAGGACTTCGGCTTTTTCGGTGCAATGGGTGATGTGGGTGCTGTGTATTTGTCGCAACTGAGTGCGCTTCCTGCAGATTTTGTCATTATCCGCTGTGCAAGGTCTCACTGACCCACACCTGCTTCACTGCTTGGAGCAAGCTCGTGGCCGTCGCATGCCCAGCAAAGGGAAGTGGGGTACATCCCACATTCCGCCGAGTCTTTCATTGGTGTTGCATCGAAGCTGCACTGCTGTACTGGGCTACCCCAGGAAGCAAGGCGCCAGCATATCAAGCAGCCTCGTCCTGAAGTCGTTGCTTCTCGGGTGTCGATGATGTCCATTGAGGAAAGTGCTGTGGATTAGCCAGACAATGCACAGCGGACTGTTGGCAGACTCAGCAATAAGCCAAGCAAGGCACCAAACGGAAGCTGTGGCGTTGGCACTGCAGAAGTGTGAGCCTGAGTATCGTCAGCACGATGATAGGACAGGGTGGCTAAGTTGCTGCCGAGCTGGTACGATGTGAACAAGGTGGGAGCGCGGCAACGAGAAAGGACTGTTGCATGAAGTCTTGGACCAGTGCTCGACCCCAGCTTTCCGGATTCCTGAAAGCCGGGCTTAGCCATCGAGACTCATCGAGCAGCCGAGGTGGTACAAGCTCTTCGTTCCAAGATCACGCCAGGCCTTGTGCTGAAGCTTCTGACCCGATCTGCCAGCACTTTGGACTACTCGAGGCCGCGATGCTCAGCAGTTATCTCGTGTCCTGGGAGATGGAAGCAGAGGTGCTCCGAACACGGAACGCTTCCATAGCAGCACCTGGACTTGGCGAAAGGTCGGCTTGACGCAAACCTGCTTCTCCGCTTGGCGGCATCTCGTCCAGGCACTTCGGAGGAAGCACTGAGTGACAGAGTCAAGGGGCAATGCGCTTTCGGCACAAGGGGGAAGCACGGAGACGTCTCCAAGAGTCTACGCCTGAGAAGAGCCGCCAAAAGACCAGGCCGTGCCTGGCGGTGCCTTGTTTCCTCTGAGGCGCAGCCGCGAAGGTGTGCATCTTGCTGTACAGAAGCAGAACGGCTCAGCCACCTTATGTTCATCTCTAGGGTGTGAGCGCTTTACGATGCCTTGAGGGTTGTGGGCTGCTTCAGCTCAGGTTCTTACTTGGCAACCAGAAGGGGTTGTTGCATGAAGTCATGAGTCTGCCGTGAACTCAATTTGAAGATGACTTTCCTCTTGGTTGTCCACCCCCTCCTGCATGAAAGCTGCCGCAAGCTGAGGTGGCAGCATCTGTGTGCCAAGCTAGCCCAGCGCGCCGAACCCTGAGACTCGAACAGATGCTGTAGGCACTGCGGGCTTCGTCCTTGCTAGGTAGGAGGGAATAACTGATACTGTGGGACCTACAAGTGTGCCGATATCAGTAACGTGGCATGAGGATCTGATCCTGAAGAAGTACTTGGTGTCCTTCGAGATGGAGACGGGGGTCTCATTGGCATGCTTGAATGGAGAATGTCCATGTAGCTTTGCACTTGGCGGACTTGCCACCTAAGGCTGGGAGCAAGGTAGTTGCGTTCCTGCTTGGCGGCCTTGGCGTGGCGGTTCCCCCTCAGGTTCACGGGGCCTTTCTACGGCTGTGTTCAGCCTAGGACTCTTCGCCGGCGGCTCCCCCAACGGTTCATTGGGTCTGGCTGCATGTACTCCTGTGGTGCTTCATGGTGCTTCTGTCTGACGGCCTTCCTTCCGGTGCAATGTACCCCGTGTTTGCACGCATCTGTTATCCTGCGTGCCGTGGGATGGGCGATGGACGTGCCAGGTTGGTCTGACTCAGACTTGCTTGGCTTCCTGGAAGAAGTTGGTCGATGTCGGCGCACCTATCCGTATGCTTCAACTCTGTCAATGTGGCCGCATGCAGCAGCAGTTTCTCCTGCCGAGGCACAGGCACGGCAACGCAGCAAGGAGTGAGGGCCCTAACCCAGCCCAGAGCCTCACAAGACTCACAAAGACATGTTAAGGGTACTTGTTACACATCTCCTGCAGGCACGGGCACGAGGCGGTCAAGCTGGCGCTTCAGAAGTGCGACCCCCGATGCGTTAGCACCCGAACCGTGTGTGGCGTCCTTGCCACCTAAAGTGCTCGAAGGGCAATCCCGTGTTGAGCAATCGTAGTCATGTTAGATTTCGCCGCACAGCTGCGTTGGCTCTTTGTCGATCCTTTCCTTTGCTAGTCCTTGGCCGCAAGTTCGCTCGCCGTCACTGGCCTACGGCATTGCATTGTGGTCCTTGCTGAGGTGGGAGCGAGGCAATGTTGCAGGTCTGTTGCATGAGGTCATCACTCAGCCATCTGCTCAGCCGATGCAAGAAGGGTTGAATGGGATCCATGATGAAGAGAGAGAGAGAGAGAGAGAGAGAGAGAGAGAGAGAGAGAGAGTGCGGACCGCACGGGGGGATGGCCCTGAACGCTGGCCTGAACCCCACGCCCGGTAGAGAGAGAGAGAGAGAGACACACATACCCCTTCGCAAGCAAGCAAGCAAGAGAGAGAGAGAGAGAGAGAGAGAGCGAGACAGAAAGAAAGAACAAAGAGAGCGAGCGAGCGAGGAAGCGAGCAAGCAGGTGTCATGTGATGGAATGCCAATCCTTGAAGATGCTAGTCGAACAAAATTTGAGATATGTGAACAGGAGGGCAACATTGCAAGACTTTCACACTCCTCCATGGTGGCCGGGGGGGTCTCGCGCGCCCCTCATGCCCTGCTGAACAGAGCAAGAGTATCCTCCCTTCTGTGGTCAGCAGCAGTCCTGCCGACTCACCAGAGCCAAGCATTCGGAAAGGGCATGCCTCACCACGAGCGGACCTGGCATAGGGAACCGTTGTGCACCTCATGTAGCTTCGAGCTGTGTTTGCAAAAGCCAGGGCCTCAGGCTCAGATTTTGGCGGCCTACGCAGATTCGCCGGGGGGGCCGGGGGGGGGGGGGGGAGCGGGCTCAGAGCTTGTCCGTTTGTGTCACATTCAGTGCGCGGTAGCGCCCGGGGGCCAGAGCAAAAGCAAGAGTACCAAGTACCACTTTATGTGACGTTGGCACTTGGCAATTTATTTGCAATTGCCGTGACGGATCGTGCAGCCCAGCCCAGCATGCGGGCTCAATCCTCATGGTCCGTTAGAGAGAAGAGTGCCCTCAACCCTGGATGTCTTGACCTGTCCATCTAGGAGGGCTTCCAGTGCAAACCTAAGGTGGCAGCAGCTCTGTGAAAAGCAGCGGCAGCGAGCACAGAGCTAAGCACGTTGTTGTGCAAAGTGCTCCGCCCCCGAGCCGCTGCAGCATCTTGTTGCCATCTTGCTACAGACTGACCTTGCGCTTTTCAAGTCCCGTTCCTGGCACTCCCTTGCACCTCCCGGGATCTGTGTGAATTATTTCCTGTTTCAGTCGAAGGCAACAGGCGCTTGGCAGGAGCATCGACGCCTTCTGCGCCGCGCAGGAATCTGGCTCAGATTTCAATGCATAGACTGCGGTCGTCGCCGATCGCAGCGAACTGGGCAACTCCAGCGGCTGTGATGATGCCGGGGAGAGCACCATCTGAGTCAACCCTCTCCTTGTCCTCCAGCTCAAGCGACTCCACCACAGATGCACCGAGAGCTGAGACAGACAGGAGTGAAGTTCGTGAAAAATCCACACGGCGGCACCGCCGGCAGCTAATGCGTCAGGAGAGGCTCCAGGAGTTCTTACACCAGCACCAGTTTTCACAGGATGTGTGCGAACCACGAACACCTGGCTGCTGCCTTTTTGTGGACCGCGAGATGGTTTATCCGATTCATATTGCCGCGCAAGAGGGCGACCAGGAGCTCATCCGCATGCTGATTGCAAGCAACGCAGACCTGAATCAACGGACCTCAAGGGGCCGAACGGCTTTGGAGTTTGCGGAGGAAGCGGATAGCCATGGCTCCCACAGCGGCGTTTTGGAGTTCCTCAGGAATGACGTCAAAGTACTGGGCCTCCGACAGGCCTTGCAACTCTTGGACAAGGACAAGCAGAATTGAGAGTTGGCACCGACCTGGTTTCACACGTGTATAGGCCTATAGGAACAGGCTGCAAATTTCAGTTCAGTGTTCATTTCCGATTGTTTTTATGCCTTAGGCAGAACATGCGAGGAAAGCTTTTTTTGAGTACACGTAGAACAGAAATTTTCCACTGGCCAGCTGCTGCGGTGCCGGTACTATGCTAGCCTGACACAGCTTCTGGGCTGTTCCCACCAACGAACGCAGATGATTAAAAGGGGGTGAGGGGAGGGATGTGCTGCATCACCCTCGCCAGTTCTCGATTGTGCGCAAGCAGGCAGGCCTGCAAGAACAGCTTCCGAGGCAAGCGAACACGAGTCCGTCCGGCTCGCCTTGCAAAAGCCTCCCTCTCAGCTCGTAGCTGTAGGTTTATGAGTTTATGAGATTCTTTCGTGAAGAGTGGTCGGCATAAAAGATTATTTGGTAGTTTTTCATAATTTAGGTAATCGTTTGGATCATCATGTTCATCATTGTTTTCATCATCATTCCTATCATGTTCTACTCGCTTTCCATGATGTGGCAGAATGGGGGGGAAAAGAGCGCGGGAATGAATAAATGTAGAGAGCCTCAGGAAATCTTCAGTATATGGTTTGGCGGAAAAAGTCCGGGGAAAGAGCATGCGGGAATCCTGGAATTTCAGCTTCATCATTTTCCGTGGTTTTTCCATCGTTTGGCAGAAAGGGCCGGGGAAAGAGAGCTTCAGGAAATCTTCATTCTTTTATAACTTGTTTCATAGGTTTTTATAAAGCTGGTCATCGTTGGGTGGAGAGTGGCAGCGGCAAGGGCATGCGGGAATCCTGGAATTTTGGAAGACTGAGAGCCTCCGGAACTCTAATTTGCCATTATTTTTGGCGAAACTTTGTCATGGTTTGGCGGAAAATGGCCAGGGAAAGGGCGCGTGGGAATCCTGGAATTTTGGAAAATGAGGGGAGCCTCCACAAAATCTTTCTCTTTTAAGTCCTTTTTATCCTTTTGTCATCGTTTTACGAAGAAGGGCCCGAACCGTCCCAAAATGACAAAACATGATAGCGAAACTACAACGAAGTCATGATGAACTCAGGGGTGAAGACTAGAACGCAAAAATCAAATCCCGAGTGATGACCAACAGGATGATAAGAAGAGCAATCAGTCAATACATATATAGTATGTATGTATCTATGTATGTATGTATATATATATATATATATTCTTCGATATTAAATTGAGTTGTATTGCTATTTTATTACATTCTTGCGTTACTAAAGTATGGAACATGATATGATGTTATTTCGTACTATGTGAAATAAGTTTTATCTTCTTTAGATCGTACATTATTGTTAAAGCGCTGTATGTTAGATATTGTAAATTAAATACTACATACTACACAGCGTATTTTAAACATGTACACTTATATATCATATCATACAGTATATATCATATGTTATATGTTACGTACCATATATCGTATATTAAGCATTTTATATTGTGTATTTGGGCTTGTCGGCATGGAGTGCATACTGACCCTGGATTCTTCCCCCTCAATAGTCACAGTAAGTTCGGACGAGTTCCCTGCGGTGCGACTTGTTTCAGCTGGGCGGGTGGCAAAAATATTGTGTATTTCATAATGTATCTATTCTTCTCTATTCCTTTTTTCTCTCTTCTGTTATGCTATATTACGATATGTCAACTATTATGTACTACATATCATTATAAAGATTCGTACAAGTTGCATACACTCGAAAACATGTTATATATTATATACTTTGTATTGTTGTGTCATATATTGTATGATACCTTATTATACATTATAATATGTTTTTATACCTTGTTGTGTTATACTATATTGTAGTATACGTTATCAACTGTTTACTATACATTGTGATATGTATATCTATATATATATATGACAGTATACATTACATGCTATTAGTATAATGCATTTCATTTTAACTTTGTACTATGTTACAGTTTACATCAATTTTACATTATAAGATATTGTAGAGTTCTTGTATCATACTTTTGGCATTCTACTATCATATTATGTTAGATTACAATGTTAGGCTAGATGACAGTGTGATATTTCTATCATATATACTATAAAATATGAGAATGCGTTATATTATATCATATTGCTTTATATTGTGTAGTTTAGAGTATTAAGTTTTATAACATGGCATTGTATCAGGTCATGCTGTATTTAGTGTTTTATGTAATAGGGTATCATGCCTTTCACGCAATCTATATATATATATATATACATATGTATATATGATGTGTACATATATATATATATATATATAACATTGCTTTATATTGCATTATATCATCCTATGTTACATTATATCATACTATACCATACTGCATAAGACTATATGATAAAGCACTATGTCGTTTTGCATGATTATGCATGTTACATTCAACTTTACTATATCATATTATATTCTAAGATATACTACATTATACTATATCATATTTATGATTTCATTTGTGATACATGTTTTCGAGATAAACAGTCTGTAGTTGCCAAACAATCTCATGACTGTAGATGCTGATAGATACGTTCCGAAACAGGCGTCGTGCGTTTGTCTCCTGAGGTGGGAGCGTGGCAGTGTGGAGGGTCTTCTCCATGAGGTGGTGGGCCAGCCTGCACCTCAGCGGTCTTTGTTTTGGAAAAAGCCTCACTTAAGATCACGTCAGGTGGAGCAAGCTCTGCAGTGAGAAGCGAGCGAAAGGGCCTGTCGCCAAGCTTCCCGCACGATGTGTGCCAAGCCTTGAAGCGCAGGCAGCTTTGTGTCGTTGGCACCTAGCCGGAGCATCATAGACTCGATTCAGGCATGCCAGGGAAGCTGTGGCACTGGCACTGCAGAAGTGCGGACCCTCAGCCAGGGTTCAGAGATTGTGACCCCAGGCAGCAGAACTCTTTTGACTTTCGGGACAAGGGAAGCTAGGAAAGCGGAGTCGAGACAGAGATGTTGAGCTGAGGTGGGAACGCGGAAACGTCGCCGGGTTGCTCCACGAAGTCGTGCATGAGAAGCTGCCTCAGTCGTCGCTCTAAGTAACTTGGGGATCATGTTGGCGCATTGGCAGTTTATTGACCGGGTAGGTGGCAGAAGCTCTTCGCCGGGCGTCGGCGAAAGGTTCCATGTCTGCATTGGGGTTGAGGGCGGGCTGGACCTTGTGGTATTGTGTTGACAGCTGGACGGGCTAAGGCGAAGCTGCTGGACAGCTACCTCATAAGCATGGAGGCACAAGCTGGAGTGGCTTGGCTATTGCGTACTTGTGCCACCTGTCTGGCACTTTCGCCAGAGCCTGCGTCGCAAGATCACTGCTTGTCGAAAGGTCGGGCTGCTTGGCAGCTTCTACGCGCTGTGGAAGCACCAAGCCCAGGTGTCAACTTTGCAGTGAGGGAATCCCAGAACCAGCTTGCCATGCAAGCTGCATTGCATTCATGCGGAGTTTCTTTCACAGTGTTGCATGGGCAGGCTGAAGGAAGGAAGCGTGCGAAACAGCCTGCCACCAAGACGATTCTGCGAGGGCAAGCGCTTGCTCTTGACCGCCATAATCTCGCGAAGCATCGTAGACTGCAGGGATGTGCGTCGTGAGGGCTGCGCCACCGAACACATTCGGACGCTCTGCAGCGTGTACTCTAACATAGTTCGACGCAGAAGTGCGACCTTTCTCTTGCGCACAGGGCTTCCTGCGGAGCATTGCAAACTGAAAGTTCAGGCACGGCCGCGAAGCTGTGACGCTGGCGTTGCAGAAGTGCAGATCCTCAGATGCGTGCTGCGGGAGGATTGCTGTGACACTGCGCCGCAGGTCTTTCTCAGTTTGAGCGTCCGGCAAGGGGAATCAGTACAGTTGCTGAGCCGAGGTGGGAACGCGGAAATGTCGCCGGGTTGCTCCACGAAGTCGTGCATGAGAAGCTGCCTCAGTCTTCGCTCAAAGCAACTTACGGATCATGTTGGCGCATTGGCAGTTGCTGACCGGGTAGGTGGCAGAAGCTCTTCGCCGGGCGTCGGCGAAAGGTTCCATGTCTGCATTGGGGTTGAGGGCGGGCTGGACCTTGTGGTATTGTGTTGACAGCTGGACGGGCTAAGGCGAAGCTGCTGGACAGCTACCTCATAAGCATGGAGGCACAAGCTGGAGTGGCTTGGCTATTGCGTACTTTTGCCACCTGTCTGGCACTTTCGCCAGAGCCTGCGTCGCAAGATCACTGCTTGTCGAAAGGTCGGGCTGCTTGGCAGCTTCTACGCGCTGTGGAAGCACCAAGCCCAGGTGTCAACTTTGCAGTGAGGGAATCTCAGAACCATCTTGCCATGCAAGCTGCATTGCATTCATGCCGAGTTTCTTTCACAGTGTTGCATGGGCAGGCTGAAGGAAGGAAGCGTGCGAAACAGCCTGCCACCAAGACGATTCTGCGAGGGCAAGCGCTTGCTCTTGACCGCCATAATCTCGCGAAGCATCGTAGACTGCAGGGATGTGCGTCGTGAGGGCTGCGCCACCGAACACATTCGGACGCTCTGCAGCGTGTACTCTAACATAGTTCGACGCAGAAGTGCGACCTTTCTCTTGCGCACAGGGCTTCCTGCGGAGCATTGCAAACTGAAAGTTCAGGCACGGCCGCGAAGCTGTGACGCTGGCGTTGCAGAAGTGCAGATCCTCAGATGCGTGCTGCGGGAGGATTGCTGTGACACTGCGCCGCAGGTCTTTCTCAGTTTGAGCGTCCGGCAAGGGGAATCAGTACAGTTGCTGAGCCGAGGTGGGAACGCGGAAATGTCGCCGGGTTGCTCCACGAAGTCGTGCATGAGAAGCTGCCTCAGTCTTTGCTGCAGTGTCCAGACCGATGGGCTCTAAGATGTCGGCGGCTGACCTGCTAGGTGGCAGAAAATCTCTGCAGAGCATCGGCGGAAGGTGTTCTGCCTGAACTGTCGGACTCGCCTCCAGCAGTTTCTGATGACGAGCACAGATTGCGAACTAGTTGAAGGGGCGGGCCTGTATTGCAGGTTTTGGTGCAGACAAGAGTTTCCAAGGCAAGCCAACACGAGTCCGTACAGCTTGCCTTGCAAAAGCCTGATGCTGAGCTCTTGGCTGTAGATGCTGCCGTACATCTGCAGAAGCAGGTGTGTCGTGCTTGTCTCCAAGGTGGGAGCGCGGCACTGTGCAGGGTCTTCTGCTTGAGGTGGTGGGCCAGCCCCAGCCTCAGCTATCTTTGCTCCCGTGCAGGCCGCGCCTAAGTGCACGTCAGGTGGCACAAGCTTTGCAGCGAGAAGCGCACGAAGGGGCCTGTCACCGAGATCAACATGCAATCGTGTCTCGAAGTCTCGGGCTGTCAGAGAACGACGAAGAAGTGCGACCCTTCTCTTGCGCACAGGGCTTCCTGCGGAGCATTGCAAACTGAAAGTTCAGGCACGGCCGCGAAGCTGTGACGCTGGCGTTGCAGAAGTGCAGATCCTCAGATGCGTGCTGCGGGAGGATTGCTGTGACACTGCGCTGCAGGTCTTTTTCAGTTTCAGCGTCCGGCAAGGGGAATCAGTACAGTTGCTGAGCCGAGGTGGGAACGCGGAAATGTCGCCGGGTTGCTCCACGAAGTCGTGCATGAGAAGCTGCCTCAGTCTTCGCTCAAAGTAACTTACGGATCATGTTGGCGCATTGGCAGTTGCTGACCGGGTAGGTGGCAGAAGCTCTTCGCCGGGCGTCGGCGAAAGGTTCCATGTCTGCTTTGGGGTCGAGGGCGGGCTGGACCTTGTGATGTTGTGTTGACAGCTGGACGGGCTAAGGCGAAGCTGCTGGACAGCTACCTCATAAGCATGGAGGCACAAGCTGGAGTGGCTTGGCTATTGCGTACTTGTGCCACCTGTCTGGCACTTTCGCCAGAGCCTGCGTCGCAAGATCACTGCTTGTCGAAAGGTCGGGCTGCTTGGCAGCTTCTACGCGCTGTGGAAGCACCAAGCCCAGGTGTCAACTTTGCAGTGAGGGAATCCCAGAACCATCTTGCCATGCAAGCTGCATTGCATTCATGCGGAGTTTCTTTCACAGTGTTGCATGGGCAGGCTGAAGGAAGGAAGCGTGCGAAACAGCCTGCCACCAAGACGATTCTGCGAGGGCAAGCGCTTGCTCCCTACCGCCATAATCTCGCGAAGCATCGTAGACTGCAGGGATGTGCGTCGTGAGGGCTGCGCCACCGAACGCATTCGGACGCTCTGCAGCGTGCACTCTAACATAGTTCGACGAAGAAGTGCGACCTTTCTCTTGCGCACAGGGCTTCCTGCGGAGCATTGCAAACTGAAAGTTCAGGCACGGCCGCGAAGCTGTGACGCTGGCGTTGCAGAAGTGCAGATCCTCAGATGCGTGCTGCGGGAGGATTGCTGTGACACTGCGCTGCAGGTCTTTCTAAGTTTCAGCTTCCGGCAAGGGGAATCAGTACAGTTGCTGAGCCGAGGTGGGAACGCGGAAATGTCGCCGGGTTGCTCCACGAAGTCGTGCATGAGAAGCTGCCTCAGTCTTTGCTGCAGTGTCCAGACCCATGGGCTCTAAGATGTCGGCGGCTGACCTGCTAGGTGGCAGAAAATCTCTGCAGAGCATCGGCGGAAGGTGTTCTGCCTGAACTGTCGGACTCGCCTCCAGCAGTTTCTGATGACGAGCACAGATTGCGAACTAGTTGAAGGGGCGGGCCTGTATTGCAGGTTTTGGTGCAGACAAGAGTTTCCAAGGCAAGCCAACACGAGTCCGTACAGCTTGCCTTGCAAAAGCCTGATGCTGAGCTCTTGGCTGTAGATGCTGCCGTACATCTGCAGAAGCAGGTGTGTCGTGCTTGTCTCCAAGGTGGGAGCGCGGCACTGTGCAGGGTCTTCTGCTTGAGGTGGTGGGCCAGCCCCCGCCTCAGCTATCTTTGCTCCCGTGCAGGCCGCGCCTAGGTGCACGTCAGGTGGCACAAGCTTTGCAGCGAGAAGCGCGCGAAGGAGCCTGTCACCGAGATCAACATGCAATCGTGTCTCGAAGTCTCGGGCTGTCAGAGATCGACGAAGAAGTGCGACCCTTCTCTTGCGCACAGGGCTTCCTGCGGAGCATTGCAAACTGAAAGTTCAGGCACGGCCGCGAAGCTGTGACGCTGGCGTTGCAGAAGTGCAGATCCTCAGATGCGTGCTGCGGGAGGATTGCTGTGACACTGCGCTGCAGGTCTTTTTCAGTTTCAGCGTCCGGCAAGGGGAATCAGTACAGTTGCTGAGCCGAGGTGGGAGCGCGGAAATGTCGCCGGGTTGCTCCACGAAGTCGTGCATGAGAAGCTGCCTCAGTCTTCGCTCAAAGTAACTTACGGATCATGTTGGCGCATTGGCAGTTGCTGACCGGGTAGGTGGCAGAAGCTCTTCGCCGGGCGTCGGCGAAAGGTTCCATGTCTGCTTTGGGGTCGAGGGCGGGCTGGACCTTGTGATGTTGTGTTGACAGCTGGACGGGCTAAGGCGAAGCTGCTGGACAGCTACCTCATAAGCATGGAGGCACAAGCTGGAGTGGCTTGGCTATTGCGTACTTGTGCCACCTGTCTGGCACTTTCGCCAGAGCCTGCGTCGCAAGATCACTGCTTGTATGTCGAAAGGTCGGGCTGCTTGGCAGCTTCTACGCGCTGTGGAAGCACCAAGTCCAGGCGTCATGTTGTGGACTGTTGCGGTGCTGGGAGGGGACCTCGGTTGCATCCTGATGTTTAGAAAGGTGGACAGGCGGCAGCGTGCCAAAGCGTCGGAGCCTCAACTGTGCTCTTGTGGCCGCAGCTCCTGTCTTCGATGTGCTCCAATACCATCCGAGCCCAAGTCGAGCTTTGGTGCGCTGTTTGGATGTGCAGTCGTTTTAGCGGGCATGTTACCATGTTACTGCCGAGCACTGCAAGATTGTTTCATCCAAGTTCAGCAAGGAGTCCTTGATCGGTGCCATGGATCCTCCTAGCTGCTTCTAGCCAGCTTTCATGAAAATTCCACCACTTGCCGGCTGTCTCCACGGCAGTCGCAAACTATTCCCGAAACTCGAATCCGCGAAGACTCCTTGTCATTGTCTCTGTACCAAGTCCATTCGGCCACACTTGCCACACTGCAAGTTTTGCTATCAGCCAATGGACTGCCGCAAGAGGCATGGCCGTGAAGCTGTGCACCTAGCTCTGCAAAAGCCAGAGACTCAGCTCCCTGCAGCACAGGCCGTCAATTCAGGACATTGCTATTGAAAGTATGTCTGCGAGCGCCACAGCAGGTGGGAACGCGGAAACACGCGCGGCCTGCTGGCAGAGACAGTGGCGGAGCACAAGCCTTGGGATTCATGCCGTGACATGATGCCGCAAAGGGACTTGCGCGAGGAAGGTGAGCTGTGCACATTCCAGCTCGGGACAAGTTTGGCATTTTCGATCAAGGTGGCATCGTGTTTGGCAGCTGCACAAAGGAGAGGCGCCACCCATGCCTCAAGTTCTATTTGTCGCTTCCTCCAGATTTCTCCAGGTTCTATCTCTTTATCTCTCATGTCCAAACACATTGAAGATGTTCAGGCTCGCCGCGAACGATCTCACCAAGCAGTGCTGATGATGTAGCGGCGTCAGCACTTTTGGACACCTCTTGGTCTGCACCTGCTCGATTTTCTTTTCCTCTGGGGCAAGGTTGCACAGATGGCGCCGGCCCGGCCCGCAAGGAACTGCAGCCAGCAGCCCAAGTGAGATGAAAAAGTTTGCTGAGAGAGTCGCAGGCGATGGCTGTGCTTGTCGCCACAAGCGGTACTGTGAGGCCTGCGCCATTTCTGTGTGGGCACGCCTCGCCGTGAAGCGGAGAGGTGGATGCTCCGAGATGCGTTTGAAAGTGTTTGCGTTACAGCGCCGTGAGCCAGTAATGAGATGTTTGAGGACGGTCACGTGCTGCCGCAGCAATGGAGCAAGGGGCTCGGGACGAGCGCTTTGACTTGCAAGGTGCCCATGCCCAGGCTGCGAATCTGAGACTTGTGGGGCTCTGTTGCGGCTGAGGGCTCAAGAACGTGTTCCTTTGCCACATATAGTGGCGCTGCTTTGGTAGCTGCGATGGCTTCCTCCATGCTTCGAGTGGCTTTCGGAAGAAGTGCAACCATTGCATGCAGGAGAGCTGCGGCTTCTTCCGCTCTCGGCAGGAGGCCGCAAGTGCCGCAGTGGCCAGCTGCAGCTGTTCTCCGCTTTCGTGGCTTCTCCTCTGAGCCATCGATGGAAGAGCGCGTGATCGGCGCCGTGAAGCGATACATCGAGGCGCGCAAGGATGATCTGTCTCGGGACAACGACGTCGACGCTGTCAGTAAGGGCGAGATCCTGAAAGCCTTTGAGAAGGACGTCTCCTCGGCAACAACTTGGGACGATCTAAAATTCGATGATGTGGACAAGGTGGAAGTCCTTCTGGAGGTGGAGGAAGAGTTCAACCATGTGATGCCGGATGCCGTTGCAGACAAGCTATCCTCAGTGAAGGAGGTGATTGACTACATGCAACAGAAGTAGTTGCAGAAGTCCGTTTTGCTGGCAGCTGAGGCCTGATTTGCAGAAGGTGCTGCCTTGCGGTGCTGAGACAGTAGAGAACTTCCCCTCACGGGTGCAATGACGTGTGAGAAACACACGCAAACTTGGCATGTCCTGTAAAAGTCTCTTGGGAACGTCCGTGCGGTACTCTGCGACTGTGTTGGGACGGATTTTTGCTTGTCCTGCTGTTGCTGGTGCAGCCGAGGCGTCAAGTTGCACGATTCTTGCTTGGGCGGGCTGGGGCCATGCTCCAAGCTGTGCAGCTCTCAGTGCTTCCCGAGTCCCGAGGGCCGGAGAGGGCGAGTCGTGGTAATGAGCTGGTGCTGGCAAAGTTTCTCTCAGCGATTGAATTGGCTTGCGCGGAGGTGGTTTCTGAATGGCAGCGCCAGCCCCAGACAGTGCAGTAGAGGCAGCTTCGTGCAGCCTTAGCTGCTTTATGTTGGTACTGGGGTTTCCCGTGTTCCTCCTTGGTCAGTTGCGCGAAGTGGAGCCATTTGCCTCAAGCACTGGTCGGTGCAGCCTGCGCCAACCTGCGATTTCATCTGCAACTCCTTCCGAGGCTTGACTGCAACGGCACGCCGAGACGTTCTGCTGTTGTTGTTTCTTAGTTGCGGTTGTCGAGGGTTGTCGTGGTTGTCGTCGTTGTCGTGGCCGTTGTGGTTGTTGTGGTTGTAGTTGAAGTTGAAGTGGTAGTGGTATGGTATGTAGTGCTTGCCATAGCACCAGTGGTACTGGTAGTGGTAGTAGTGGTAGTAGTGGTAGTAGTAGCAGCAGTAGTAGCAGTAGTAGTGCTGGTCGTGTGGTGGTGGTGGTGGTGGTGGTGGTGGTGGTGGTGGTGGTGGTGGTGGTGGTGGTAGTAGTCGTGGTGGTGGTAGTAGTAGTGGTGATAATAGTAGTAGTAGTAGTAGTAGCAGTAGTAGTGGTTCTGGTAGTAGTAGTAGTAGTAGTAGTAGTAGTAGTAGTAGTCGTAGTAGTAGTAGTAGTAGTAGTAGTAGTAGTAGTAGTAGTAGTAGTAGTAGTAGTAATAGTAGTAGTCGTAGTAGTAGTCGTAATAGCAGTAGTAGTCGTAGTAGTCCTTGAGTCGTAGTAGTCCTATGGTCGTAGTAGTCGTACTAGTCGTCGCAGTCGTAGTCGTCGTAGTCGTTTCTATTCGTCGTAGTCGTAGTATGTCGTAGTCGCAGTAGTCGTCGTTGCCGTCGCCGTGGTAGTCGTAGTTACTAAGCAGTCGTCGTAGTCTTGTTCGTAGTGGTAGTCGTAGGCGAAGATGTAGTCGGAGTAGTGGTGCTGGTGGCGGTGGTGGTTGTTGTGGTGGTGGTAGCGATAGTGGCAGTGGTAATGGTAGTGGTAATGGTAGTGGTAGTGGGAGAAGTAGTCGTAGTCCGAGTCGGCGTCGTAGTCGGCGTCGTAGTCGTCGTCGTAGTAGTAGTAGTAGTCGCCGGAGTAGTAGCAGCAGTAGTAGTAGTGGTAGCAGTTATTGTCGTCGTCGTCGTCGTCGTTGTGGTTGTTTTGCTTGTTGCGGTTGTGGTTGTGGTGGTGGTGGTGGTGGTGGTGGTGGTGGTGGTGGTGGTGGTGGTTTGCTTGTCAATGTGGTTGTGGTTGTGGTTGTTGTTGCTGTTGTTGCTTTGTTGTTGTTGTTACTGTTGTTCATCGTCATAGCAATCGTCATCATCATCTTCTTCCTTTTCGTTTTGTCTCTTCTCTTTCTCGTTCTTCGCAATCTCATTGTTGTGGTCTCTGTGACCGTGGAGCTTGGGATAGTGACTATCGGATGGTGGTGGTGGTGGTGGTGGTGGTGGTGGTGGTCGTCGCCGCGGCTGTCCCCATCGCCCCGGCGTCGTCTTCGTGCTGGTTTTCCTCGTCGGCGTCGTCGATCTTGTTGCACTGTGGGGACGCTGTGCCTGACGCTCCTTTTCATGTTCTGGCTTGTGTTCTTGTTTCTGTCGCTTGGGGCAGTCGCAGCTTCGGAACACACGAGAAGTGCACCCGCACCGTTCTGCTTTTCGAAGTCGTTGGTCCTAAGGTGATACATCGTAAACGTCTTTCCACCATGGCTCTCATTGCAGACATCCTCGTGAACAACGCAGGCTGGAAGGTTTCAGTCAGTTAGCTGTGTCAAAACGCTTGGGGTGAGCGGCGAAAAACGTTTGACTTTGGGAATGTTGTCAGGCCTTCCAAAGCTCGGGGATGTGCGCCACCACTTCGAGATCCGTGTTCCTGCAGCAGCCTCACTTGGAAACAGCGTCAAGCCGAGGGGCTCCTGTCAAACGCCTGGAAATTTTGGGTCTTGAGCCCTCCAGCTGCAATTTGCTCTTCTCTTAGGTTGGTGTTGGGGTCGACCCTGTTGTTGTTGATCCTTGGCTGCAAGGTGAGGCTGCTCGGGCACAGCAATTTTCTTCAGATTCGTGCAAGAACTGTTGACATGAACAACCTGTGAAGCGCAAAAATGCAAGGTTGGTGTTTCAGTTGTTGTCTAATGCGGCATCTTGGGGCGTTGCTTCGATCTGCTGGACGTGTTCGAGATGGCAAACATGCGGCCAGAGCCCTCGGCAACACGCTGCCAGGCTGAATCGGTGAATTCATCTCGTCAGTTGAAAGTCAAAAAAGAGAGAAATTACCGGATGCTGCCAAGGCTACCAGCACTCTGCTCATAATGTCCGCGTCCAAGTCCGTAACGAAGTTCTCTGCAGCGCTCTGCCTGGAGCCCAACATGGTCTCGCCCAGATGCAACGCCGGCTGACCGGATGCAGCTTGGAAGAAAGGACGGGGTGAACGGAGTGGACGCGGGAGGGGGAGGTTGACGTATCTTTGGAGGCTCCATGGGCTCCTGAGCCGTTTGGGGAGCGAGCAGCGCAAGCGGATGTTCTCCAGGCTGACGCAGGCGGGTTGGGAATTCCAGAGGTGGAAATTCCATGTTTTGGGACACGTACGTGCAGCGCAAGGTTGATGTGTTGTTGTTCCGTCTTGAGCGCAGGCACAACGCCAGAAGCTGGAACAGTGTCTTCTGGCCAAGTGCGAAGTTCAGCGGAGGAGCTGGCGTCGTGGCAACATAGCCCTTTCAACATGGGGGTTTCTACAGTGGGTGTGGCAATGCTGTGCCTGCCGGGAGAAACCTGGGTGTGCACAACGGCAGTGGTCCAAGGCGTGTCTTATTCGATCGAAACAGCGAACAGTAACAGTAGGCATTGACACGGCATGACATGGCTACTGCATGGGCGACGCCTGTCGTGAATAACTGCATGAGCCTCTGGCAAACGGCGCCACCCCCGCTCGAGCGGCCACGGCATATGTAGCAGGGCTTGGAGCTTCCACCAGTAAGGGAGCATGTCGGAGGATTCATGCAGGCGTGTCGCTCCTGAGGCAAGGGGTCACAGTCGTCGCGAGATCATGCGATGAGGCGCGAAGCGCAGATGGGTTCGCAAACAGGATCGCCAGCCGAAATAAAAGATTTTGCCGATGTGGAAGGAAAGAGATCCCCGGAGGAGCAGCCCGCTGATGCCTCGAAGAGGTGTCACACTGTCACACCTTGCCTTTAGGTCCGTGACCGTCGCGCAGCGCAGGCCATGATCCTTCCGATTGGAGCCGGGCCTCGTCCCGGGCACCTTCTCAAAAGGCATGGTGGCAGCCGCAGGTTGAACGCAGCACGCCCTGAGCATGTTTAAGCAGCCTAGCAGGCCCGCGGCCACGTGCAGATTCCGGGAGTCTACAAACGCGTGGTTGCAGGCTGGTGGTGTTGGGCCTTGACTCGGAAGTTCAAGGCCCAAGCTCAACCTGAGGACACATCAGCTACGAAGCCACCTGCAGAGCTGGGCCTTTCAACTTGAGCACGAAGTGGACCAGAAGCTGGGAAGCCGCGGAAAGGTTCACCAAGGCCTCCCACGTCCCACGTGGGGTGGCACGGGGCGCCACGCAGCTTTACGTTTTCTGCACAGGTCCTGACAGGAATAAGACAGCGGGTGCTCCAGTCAGGTGCAGAGATCGAGGCCGCAGGCGCCACAAGTGTGGTGGTGATCTTGTCTTTGAGAGATTCGCAGGTGAGTTTCAGAGAAGCCATCGCCGAAGAGCTGTGGCAAACTGGCCTCAAAGCTCGCGAGGCTGGTGCCTGGTTCCAGACACCACGCTGCCGCTGCTTCATCTGAACACGTGATTCGCAGGATCTCAACCTGGCCTTTGTCGTGCATGTGGGCGCTCGATACTGGGCGGGGGCCTCCGCATCTCCCTCCCCCTGTTTCAAGTAGGAAGCCAGAGAATTCAAGTCTAGCCGCCAGCCAGCGGCCAGCGGTCAGCGGCTCCTCATTAGGTCGGGAGGACTTTGGAGAGTCCACGCTTCGCTGCCAGCGGCTTGGGTCTCGAGAGGGGCCTCAGCGCTTTCCGCCGCCTCCGACAGGCGCCGCCCCAAGCACAGAAAACTGCTACGCTACGTATGCCGCTATGAAAGAGAGTGCGCACTCTCAGAGGCTCGTGGTGCCGTCTTTGAGGGGGCATGCAACGAGATGTCCCTGCTCATGAAGCACAGCCCAGGCAGACTGATGTTGAAAAGCCTTGTTTATGATGAATGATCATCGCCTGTCGGCGTCTCACAGCAGGCGAGTTGAGCGAGGCCTGGCAGCGTCTTCGCATGGTGTACCTGGACATCTGGGAGCAAGCAGGCCACGGGCTGGAAAATGCTGAAAAGCATAAGCAGTACCTGCCTGCGCTGACCTGTTTGCATGTTGGCGTACGTGGAGGAGGATCTCTGAAGAACACATGGGACATGGGCACAAAATGGAAACGACGAACACGAAAAGGAGGAGAGATCCATTGCGCAGGTCATTCCCGCGAGCGTGTTGCTCGTCGCCTGGATTCTCTGGAGGCCCAGGGTTCAGAGTGTCTGGTCTCTGTTTTGTGACTGCTTGGATGTGTTGACTAGAATCTGTCCTCGACGTATGCAGTCTGTCGGCATCGATTGGGAAACAGTTTTCGCAGCACCGGAGGCAAAGCAAAGGCCTCGGCGCTTGCAGGCGCTGAGGCGCTGGCGTCAGGCGCTCAGGAGAACAGGTTTGGTCACACTTCTATCAAGATCCACTAGTTTCATCAGCGGGAATGAGACAGTGCACGATGCACAGGTGCCCGGCAGAGGCAGCTAGCAGCATCGAGGACCTGCTCTGAAGGGTGGTAGCTACTAGCATGGTTTTGACTTTGGTACAACTACAGGCGGCGCATGTGAATCTCAGAGACATCTCGAGTAATCTGCAGCTCCCAGAAATTGAGGAGGCAAGCGCGGCCGACGTCCGGTCGAGCCTTGGCAGTCAACGAAATTACTTGACATGACATCTCATAGTTCGGGCCGCGAGGCCCACCCGAAGAACCCACGTAGACCACCCGAAAACCCTGCGCATGTTTGTGTCCACCAAAATCAGAAAACAACTCTCCGTGCATCCATCTTTGCTTCCCCCGGCATCAGAGGCTTGTCTGCGATCGAGGCGAGGGCATGCCACAACAAGTCTGCAGCACTAGCAGAGTCGCAGCCCAGCAGGTATAGACAAAGCACTGATTTCAGCAGGGTTTGTGTCTCCACCTGCTGCCAGCAGCAAAAAATCTGGCGAAGACCCTCGGGGGGGAATTGGGTGTACGACGCAAAGCCGCGAGAAGCTGCCAGAAGCTGCGAAGCACGCCACAGCCACCGTCCCGACGTCAGAACGCAAACCCCCGCGTGGAGTGATCATTTGGACGGCCATGGCGAGGCGTGACCCACCAGACCGAGGGTTTTCAAGATGTAAAATAGAGCGTATATTATGCAGTGCATTATTGTGTATTTCTTTTATGGTCCTAGTCTAGTACAGTACTAGAATTTCGATATCGGGTATAATGTAGTGAGGTATATTTAATATAGCGTCGTATAACAAAATTTAGCCCAGTACAATACCTTATACAGTATGTGAGCATGAAGCTTGCAGCATAGCAAATTCAGTACAATGCAATGTAATATGATGTAATATACGCTGACAATGCTGGTGTACAGCAATATGATAACCTCTCTCCTCAATATATACGTGTTCGTACTGCCTTTTTTATCCACGATAGAACGAAGAACATGCAAAAAGCTTATTAACGGTTTACTTAAAACGTTTCTCAACATATGTCTTCGCGACCATATAGCGCATTCAAATCGAAGTATAGAATGTATTATAATCTAACAACAGGTTCTGAAAAAGAGAGCAAAGATACGTAATATGTAGTTCAATCGTTTAATGTGAAATACGATGCAGGAGGCAAAAGATGCCAAAATGAACTGCAAATGTACAGGTTCATGCTGATGCAAAAGCGTGAGAAGTAAACCAATTCACACATGTAAAAGGCATTAAACATCTCATAATGCATCGCAATAAAATGCAACATGTTCTACAAGCTAAGACAATGACCACATCAAGACATACACACACACACACATATATATATATATATATATATATATATGTGCACTGTACATATGGTGTGTGTGCAAATACGTTTCAATATTGCACTGCACAAGTGCTGCTTGCTCAGTGTGGATGCAATGGTTTGGACGATTGATACAGAAGAAGATACGTTTCAATATGCAATACGTTTGTATATATATATATACACATGTGTTTTCTTTATATCTGCTCATTTATTTTTAAGCATGTAGTTTACATATATACATATACATACATACATAGGTACTTTCATATTTACCAGTAACAGCGTATCTAAAGATGTAGATTTTTGTTTGACCTTCGCATATGTAACACAGCATATACTATTGGCTTTATAGTATAATGCATATCTATACACCCAGTGTAATTGTACCATCTTTGTAATGTAGTTTACGATTTGTAGTATATATGTTTGATCAACAAATATGTAGGATATTTCCAAGATGCTCTTGCACACACACACACACATATATATATATATATATGGGCGCACCCCTATTTGGGGTCCCCTACGTTTTTCGCTACATCACCTGACTGAGCTATAACCACCAGACTAGGTTATAACCAGCCGATTAGGTTATAACCAGCCGACTAGGTTATAACCATTCGAATAATTTATAATCAGGTATACATTATCGATATTTCAGTTTTTTCCAACAAGCGTGCTGTAGTCATTAGTCTGGTTCAGTCATTCCTTATCGCGAACTAAATTTTGGAACGAAAAGATTTCCATCTTTGTACTGTAATGCCGCAATACCATCAAAGTCTCTGTTGTTGGGCGCATTGCTATGACGTTTTGGCAAACTGATAGCTTTCAATGACAAATCCCTGTGCCCCTATGTGATTGCTTGTAGACACTGGTATATCCGGTAGGTATATTTGAGTGGTGCATTCCTTATTTCTGTATGACGGCTGCCCCAAGCCAAAATTGAAAACTTGCACACTACAAGCTTGGCAAACTTTGTACAGTGTTTTTCCTGGGGGACGACATGAAGCGTCGCTTCTTAGGCTTGGCACTGTTTCTATATGCTCAGTGATGAGGCCTGTGCTTTTTGTATCAGCATACCTTAACCATCACGTAAAGCTCACTGAAAACCATAAAGCTACATCTAGCTTGTCCGAATTTCTGTTTGTGTTCTTGTGAATATTTTCTGAAGGTCGAACAGAAGCCATTGTTCCCAATCCAGAACGTGCTCCTCGTTTTAGAAAAAGTGGTAAACACACACCGAATCACTCCTCGAAAGAGGTACATCCATGTAGTTGGAAATAGCATTGCAAGGAATTTTCTACGTACCGAGCGAGGAAACCTAACAGTTTGCAAGTTGCAAATCGCTCACCACACATATTCTTATCAGTTTTGTCTCATCGAAATCCTGCTTCCTTGGAACGATGTTTGAACATAACGTTGCAACCAGTTCGCCTATGTACGAAGTGATGAAACCTGACCACGCTGTAAGCTTTGATATACTATCTCTCCCTACAATGACGTCGTATCAGTCGTATCTCAACTTTTTTGTGTACCGTGATATTCCAATGTTGACAACACTTACTGACCTACTGTAATCCCGATAGAGACCCTTCATCTTCCGCATTTTGATTCCTGGGTCATTGACATGTTAGCGGCTATTCTCTCAATGTGTACATAGATCTCATAAGCCCGATGTACTGGAACGGACAGACCATTATGTAAAGTCCGCCATATAGCCTTTCCGCTAAAGTTGGGGAATGCGCATATGGTCCCCGGAATTATGTTTGTTACAAAGCACTGCATCATGCCTCAACAACCGAATACATGCCAATTACCTCGGACCTTCTTCTAGTCCTTGTTTAGTTTCATTGCGGTTACATTTCCCCTGAAACACCGAAACTTTCGAACGTTTGGATCTAGGTCTAGGTGTTGATGAAGTAGCGGTGGCACAGATTTGCTTCGTAAGGTTTATATTGTGCAACAAACAATCAAGGCACCCCAATTTACAAACCACAATCCTGGTATGTAAGCCCCCCGGTGTTTCGACACAGTTTACCAATATTGCAGGTTCACCATCAAGTGTTGGGTTTGGGTTTTACTGCTTAGGGTTTGGCGCTAGGGTTTGGGGGAGCCTTAGACTTAAACCATTATACCGGCTCGCTTGCGCGATACGACACGGAAGACTTAAACCATCAAACCAATAAACCAATCCATTTGATCTATAGGGCACGGCGGGAGTCTTCAAACCCTGAACGTATTTTGCAGCCTGGTTATAACCTCTGTCCCCGGTTATAACCAGGACACCTGCGTAGTAGGCAGCCCTAGACCCATCACTAAACCATTAAACCATTATCCTTTCCCCCAATGGAACCAAACCAATAAACCATTAAACCAATCCTTTTGCCCCATTGCACTAAACCATTAAAGCAATCCCTTTACCCCATACCACCAAACCACTAAACCATTAAACCAATCCTTTCCCCCAATGCACCTAAAACACTAAACCATTAAACCATTAAACCAATCCCTTTACTTCATACCACTAAACCACTAAACCATTAAACCATTAAACCATTAAACCAATCCGTTTGCTCCATACCACTAGACCACTAAACCACTAAACCATTAAACCATTAAACCGTTAAACCATTAAACCATTAAACCAATGCTTTCGGCCCATACAGGGATGTGTCTCTCTCTCTATCGGGGAAAATGATTGGTTTAATGGTTTAATGGTTTAGGTCCATTGGGGGAAATGATTGGTTTAATGGTTTAATGGTTTATTGGTTTAGTGGTTTAGGTCCATTGGGGGAAATGATTGGTTTAATGGTTTAATGGTTTATTGGTTTGGGTCCACTAGGGGAAAGGATTGGTTTAATGGTTTAATGGTTTAATGGTTTATTGGTTTAGTGGTATGGAGCAAAAGGAATGGTTTAATGGTTTAATGGTTTAGTGGTTTGGGTGTGCCAAAACCCAGGGGACCCCATATAGGGGGGTACCCATATATATATATATAACATGCATGATATATATGCACACATACATAGCAGCATCTGGTATAGCATCGTATGTCCCAACATAGCTAGCCAACATTATATTACCGCATATCGTATTCTGTTCATACATAGTCTTTGCTATTCCAGGCTATGTTACATGATACTAGATATTTTTTACATTTATGTATTATATTGTGGCGTGTTATACTAAGACATAGTATACGTTACATTGTATCGAATTGTTTTATATTATGTGGTATTTAACACATATTGTTTTATAGTATGAAATGTTGTGTGTAATTATGTTGTTTGATGTAATATTCCATTTTATCATACTCCGATGTAGTTGAATGCAGCATATCGAATGCGGATAACTTGTTTGACCAGGAGATAGAATAGTTGTTGGATACAGTGTAAAATCTGTTTCAACATTCCTTGGTATATGCTTTACTCTAGCGGGATATGAGGGTTCGTGGTCTTGGGACCTCGTGATTTTGTGGCCCTGCAAGAACACCAAGATACCACTAGGTCATTTAGAGCTTATAGTTTCGTATGGCATGAAAGAACATGCAATATCAGGTGGCAAAAAATTCAGCTTAGCATTCTGGGATGTAGGACTTGGGGTTCTTGGGTGAAGGGCTACGGTTCTTGGGCGTAGTACCACTTGCCGCTCTTGGGGTTAGGGCTTGGGATGTCGAGTTTCCGTGTCTGTGGCGTAGGGTTCTTGGATTGCGCTTAGATTCCTGGGCTGTTTTGGGATGGAAACATGAGGTTTTTGTTGTTCTAGCATTTTGGGTTTTGGCAAGGGATTAGTGTTTAGGGTTGTGTGATGAGAGGTTAGGGTTTAGTTTTAGTTAGGGTCTTGCGATGAGGGCATTGGGGCTTAATTGGGGATTGTGGCACTTGGGGTTTAGGGTTTGGGTTTTGCGATAGACATTAGGGTTTTGGCATCAAGGTTTAGGGTTGGCGGCCTGCTCGGGGTTGCTCTTTCATTATAATACGTACCTCAGTTGTTTTTCGACCCCAGGAAAACCAGGGAGTAATGTTAATAAAAGAACACGTCCATTTAAGGTTTGTTGCGCTTATATGTAGATTTCATGTTTAGAGAAGTATATGTACACTTGTATGCACCGGGCCTTATCCCTACATGTATGTGTAGGCACATATACATAGATACAAATAAATACGTATATATACATATATACATATAAATATAAACACAAAGACGCACATATGACCGTAACCTGGGGGTGAGTGAGGTGCAGGAAATTGAGGCACCATGGCAGTGTCGGGGCTGGCTCCTTTTAAATTCGTCGGTAGGGTTTGCAGCTTCAGCTCAAAGCCGGGTCTTTGCAGCTTCGACGAAGCCCGGATCCAAACCTGCTTAACATCTTGAAACGGCAGCCTGAAGAAGAGAACCAGCGAGCAGCAAATCGAAGAGCCGGTGTCACTAAGGGCTGAGGGAAGGGAGTGAAGCCCTACAAGCACGCTGCGAGCGTCTCTTGGAGCCCCCTGGCCGGAACGGAGGCTGCAGCTTCATGCAGCTTCTTCCGTGAATCATGTTGTAATTTGCAGCTTCACAGTCTTCGGAAATCCGTTCTGCTTCCCTACCGTCTCCTTAAATGCCGTGACCCTGCGGGGCGAATATCCAGTACGAATTTGGCATGCTGCCGAGGCAATGGTGGACCAAGACGTGTCGTAAGTGCTGCGGCGGAGTAGGCCCGCCAACAGCCCAGAAGAAGGCAAAAATAAACCACCCGCTGTTGCCACTGGTTGCGGGATGACACCTGTAGGTGTTTGCATTTTAGTTCCATGCCTTCCGCCAAGAAGCCACCTGGGCTGTTGGGTGTGGATCAGACTTGGTCCGTTTGGAAATTACTCTACATTCGAAAGAGGCACAGATGGGGGCGCCTGTCCCTCCATCTGGTGCTGCAGCTTGGCTCGTTGAACCGCTCGTAGAGTATGGTGGCGCTGATGCTGCGAAAGCTCAGTGCTGTCATTTGCGGTCGCACGGTGGCGGCACCTGGCGCACGTTGTGCTTCCTGGCGCTGTTGGCAACAATGCTCATGTATGAGCCGAGCCGACAGACCTGTAGAACATGACCACGCTGTACCATGAGTGCAAAAGGCCAGCTCCATGCCAGTCCCAGCTCGCTGTTGCAAATGCGCTGTGATATCGAGTTGTGCAGTCGGCGCATCTTCTGCAGCAGCCAGCTGTCAACAAGGGGCTTCTGGAGGTTCATGGACACAAGTTGTTTGCAGTTAAGTCTGACAGTCCTGCAAGCGAGAAGCATAAAGCCCATCATGACACCACGTTGTCAGACAGCTTCTTCCAAGGATGATCTTACATTACATGTGCGGACTCACGCCGTGGAGGCCATACTGAGCCATGCATGCTTACCCTCCGCCATACCAAGCAAGCCGCGGGAGGAGCTGCAGCCTGCTGCGAAAGCTAGTAGAGCTGTTGAGGTCATATGCATGCTAGATGAGTAGTCCTGTGGCCGATTGCTGGTGCGGCTTGCAAGCACACAGTTGCCACGGGTGGCTTTCGGCCAAAGTAGAAACTACTGAGGGATGTCCTTTCTTCCTCTTTCTCTATACCTATTATTTTCATGCCGTTTTCTGATTCAACCCGATTGCGATGGTTTCCGTCATCGATGCTTTTCTCCGACTATGACTCTTGCAGTGACGCTGCTGCGATTTCTTTCGTCATGATAATGAGGATTATGGCGATGATTCTGCTGCTTCTTGCATGTATACATGACCACATATGTATGGCACACGCACCCGTAAACAAAAGCACTTTCTTTGCTGTGCTAGGAATCATAAGCTCGCAGACAAGTGTTGGGCTTTCCTCAAACTTGGAGGCGCTTGCTGATGCTGCGTTCTTGTTTAAACGATTGTCTACCTGCAATCCGTGTCGTCAATCGCAAAACCGCACCGCACCATGCCACGCCCGAAGACTGAGCCGCCCTGGGCAGCCTGGGCATGTGGTGTTGGATGCTGTGGAATTGCATGTTGGATTTATGGAGACCACACGGAACGGTGAAGAGCTTTGCGACCTTCGCCAGATGAGCGCAAGCCTTTAAGACTTCACCGAAGCTTCTGCGAAGTAGCAATGAAGCTTCAAGATAAGATGGCCTGCTGCACATCTTGCGTTCTACCAGGGTTCGGAGCTCGACTTGGGTGTTTAGCATGCAATCCGCAAGCGAAGGCCGCTTAAGCAAGAGGCCCCAAAACCAGGCTATCACGAGCGGACTTGCAAACCCAAGCCGAGACTGAACTTGAACTCCCAGGCCCAAAAATTTTAGGGGATCCGAAATGTCCTGAGTAAAGTTTAGGGTTAAGACGGTGATGATGCGAGGTTGACGAGAATCCTGAGGGATCCAGGGTAATGGCTTGAAGCGCTGCACGGAGTTCAAGTTTCGGCAGGTGGACCCATGACAACTCACAAGGATGTGTGATCAGGGGAGGGTTGTTCAGAACCAGTAGTTTTTATCGAGATCTAAACACACTGAAGCCTCGTTGCAGGAGCCGGAGCAGAAGCCGAGGAAGGTGCGGGCACACATGGAATTGTTTCAATGTCCAGCGTTTAGCGCAACTCCGTCAAGAGGGAGAGGGAGGAACAGCGCACGTCTTGGTTTTGGTGCCAGGTATCACCACGGCTATCAACCTCCTCCAGCTTATGCTGCTCCGCCTGGCTATCCTGTGGTAAATGGAGCTCCGCCACAGGCACCGCCCGGGTATGCCCAGCCTCCACATGCGTACCCGCCTCCTGAGTATCCGCCACCTCAGGCAGGCCCTCCGCCTCAGTACGCTGCACCGCCAGACCCCTATGCGGCTCCCCCACCGGCTGCCCGGGATCCTTACCGTGACCCTTATCGAGATCCGTATCGCGATCCCTACCAAGACCCGTACAGAGAACGCGATCGGGACCCTTATCGGGATCCATACAGGGATTCGTATCGGGATCCGTATGCTCCACCAGCTAGTGCTCCGCCACCCAGTGCTCCCCCACCCAATGCTTACCCGCCAGCACACGCTTACGGCTCCCCACCAGCAGCATACCCGCCACCAGAGTATGCAGCACCACCCCCTCCAGGCTACAGCCCTCCACCCCCCAGCTACGGTCAACATCCCCCACCACAAAGCGCCCCGCCACCAGCCGCTTATCCTCCCGCAGGATATGCACCACCACCACCGATGCACTATCCACCACCAGCTGCTTATGGAGCCCCGCCTCCTGGATACTATCCTCCCCCTCCGAACTATCCACATACCCCACAGCCGGGCTACGGGGCACTGCCGCGACGGAGCCGATCCCCCGGCCGACTCCGTTCTCCGCAGAGTGCCTCGGCATCATGCAGTGTCATGCATCATCGCGTCAACTGCAGATGGAGGGCATGTACCAATGTACCACGTGCAGTGAGAGGACTACGCCGGATGCTGAAACGGCCTGAGCGGCCTGAGCGAAAGGCCAAAGCTAAACCAAAGGCAAAGGCGCAGGAGAAGAAGCCACCTCCGGTTCCTGGCTTGCAATGCTGAGAGGCGAGACGAAGCAACTCCTGACTGCTGACAGCGGCCGAACAGTTGAGGTCAAGGAGGACGGCTCAGCAATGACTCCCAGAGAGATCTCCGACGTCAAGGAGGCAGAGGCAAAGGCCAAGCGCGAGGCCAACCCGGAGGCCGCTGTGTTGAAACAATGCAAGTATAGGAAGCCAGTGTTAATCCAAGACTGTCGGCAAGCAGCAGGAGGGTCGCAGGAGGAAGCCACGGCAACAACCTGTCTTAATTTTCCGGTACAACGCAGATGGTGCTGACATCTCTTGATGTCCTTGTTGTCTCGGTATGCTTCTCACCGAATAGCAGCGCAAGCACGCTCTTCCCTTCCGAGGCCACGCGGGAGGAGAAGCCTTTGCAACTACTCGTGGAGAGAGCAGCGAATCCAAAGAAACTAGCTTGATGTTAGGATCTGTTCTTCATGGCAGCCGCGCCGGATCTGCCGGAAAGTCTGGAACAAAAATCTCAGAATCACGTCCTGGACCCAAGGAGCTGGATCCCTTGCATCGAGGATGTGCATAATCGTGCTTGGACCCTTGGGAGTTTATGGCGTGTCCCCAGAGTAGACCAGCAGAGTTCGGAGTTCAGAGCCGCTCTGTTTTTGCTTGGCGTTGGATTTCGCAGTTGCAATCGGCAAGCCTAGGATGTACATGTGCCAAGAGAAGAGTATCACCCAGCAAGACTTCTTGGACCTGAAATCAAAAGTGGATTGGTTGGAAATTCACGGAGCATCAGCAATGACGCGCAAGACGATGTGGCTGGTGGGTGAGGGCTGCAGGCGGCTTTGGGCCCGAGTAACATGCTGTTCAGGAGGCAGGGTTTCCAAGTGAGTCAGTTCTCCGACAACATGCAGGTGTCCGTACAACTACGGCCAGCAGCAGGTCAACGCGATGACCTTTCCGGATTGGTTCATGGTCATGGCCAAGCGATGGCTGGAATGCCTCAACTTGAATGGCGAGGACTGCAGCACTACACCATTTCCGGTCGTCACGCATGCTTCCCCCTGCATTGCAGCAGGACAAGGATGGGAGGTTTCCAGATTGCGTGAACCTGAACCTGTACGAGACGGGTGACCACCAGGTTTTAGTGCTGCTTTCTACATAGTTACCCCATGTGCTTTCGTGCTTCTGCGCGCAGTTGCGGATAGTGATCGAACCATTGTGCGGAAGGTTTCATGGCATTCGGATGACGAGCCGCTGTTTCGGGGGAAGTTTCAGGACGGCGTCGGCTGTATGCTACACTCGTCACTTCATTCGCATATTAATTGGCATGCATGAGCCTGCTTCCAGGACGCCCGGATCATCTCGGTCACCCTGGGAGCGATGCGAAAGTTCCAGGTGGGTCTCAAGGCGCCCAGAAGAGGCGGGATCTCATCGGCTCGTTGATCACGAGGGAGGCTCAGGCTGAAGTGCATGTGGCCAGGCGGCATCTTGAAGCCCGAGAGGGGCAGCATGTGCAACTTCAACTTGGGCCACGGTCAGATCTGCACCATGGAAGGATGCCTTTAAATGCTCCACGCGCATCATGGTAGTCGCAGCAACGAAGTGCAAATAACCTTCGAAGACTTTACAGTCCCAATGCAGGACTCTTCCAAAAGCACTACCTGCACCAGATTGCAAAGGGGACGACACGCCAAGCTCGCATCAACGCCACTTTCCGATACATCCAGGAGCATGCGGAGGGTTGCCCTCTGAGGCGAAAGAAAGCTTGAGCCGAGCACCTGGATATGTTGGCAGAGGCATTGCGCGGGAAGGCAGAGCCTTTGGACGCGATTGTGTCACTGCCACGCACTTTTCAATCTCGTCTCCAGCCTCTCACAAATCAGGAAATGTGCTTTGTGCAGCAGTGCGGCAGCTCCAAAAGGGAGATGCTGCAAGATGGACCGTTGGCCAGAGTTTGGAGGCATGCTGAGAAAGTGGCAGCCTCCAAATTTCCCCCAAGCTTCCGGTGTGGATTCGTGACTGGGTCCCCTTCAGAGCTCTGCCTTGCATCGAGGCTGGCAGAGGACGCTTTTATAGAGCTTAAGAACAGGATGTCAAGGCATGTCAAAGCAACGCACCGTGGGCCAAAAACAGTGCTCTGGCTCAAGAGTGCCCTGCCCTTGCTGTGCTGCCTTCGTTTGCGCGTGGCCGAAGAACTGCAAAGGCGCCTCTTGCAAGAGTCGAAGCAGCGGCTGAAGCACCAGCGGGCGCACGCCGTTCATGCCTCAGGGCTGCAGCTTTTGGCACGCGGCCTGACAAGATTTCTCAGTCCTCAGCCCTCAGGCGGTCGAGGTAGCGTTATCGCAGTGGGAGAAGGGAGAGACGAAGGGCCTGATGGACCCCAGCTCAGTATCGGGTCGTGGTGCGGTCCGGTGGATGTTGCTGCAAGAGCTCAGGCCGTCGTCGTCAAAGACTGGCACAAGTACCAGGTCACGGCGTCAAACGGTCGCATGATCCGTGGGGTCCTGGACTTGGAGTGGCAAAGAGAAGTAAGGCAACTCGTAAATTGTAGTGCCTACCCAAACTAGCCTAGACGTCGAAGCCGGGAACGATCAGAGAGTTCCCTTCACGTCTGGTTCCAGGCCGGAACGTTGGAGGAGCGCAGACTGAAGGTTGCGGCGTTGCAGCATCGGCTTAGCTGGGGATGCTCGAGGTAGTTAAGCCTTTAAGCAAAGCATGACTATGACTATGTCAGCCTTCCTTCCTTCTTCCCGGTTGTGCTCGAAGCGAGGAGAAGCTCCTCCTGGCGACCTTGAGATTGTGCCTGCAGGGCACGGGCCCTCATCTGTCACAGTGTCGGGCATAGCGACATAGCGGTGGATTCCCGAGGATGGCGAGGCCACCTCGACATCCAACATGCTCGAACCAGCGCGAAGGCGCCTGGGAAGAGTTTTTCTGTGGACGAGTCACATTCAGAAAAAAAGAACACACAAACACACCTACACACACCTCCGGACCGGAGAAGGAGCAGAAATGTCCTGCTGGTAGTGATGACCAACAGGAGCTTCGCGAGAGCCTGGACATGCAGAGGCCGGACCTAGCGAATCATCACACCAATTGGGGTTTTAGTCTTCAGGCATCGATGGACCGTGCAGAAGTCTCTTTTGCGAGAGACGGCCGGTCCTTGTCCTAACATGCCAGAACACTCGAACGAACCTTAAGTCCTCTGCGAAGCAAAGCAGCTCCGGCAGTGCTAAGCTACCTCGAGGAGCAAAAGCTGGCAGGACAGATTACGCGTCTACTAGTAAGCGCTTTCTGCCGAAGTGTGCAAGTGCGATCCGCAACCATCGTCTCCCCTCGTGCTGCAGGCTGAACTTGGAGCCGCCCTCAGCGAAGAAAAGCGCCGCTCTCCACACGGAAGCAGAAGCGTTAAGCAAGACGTGCCGTGCCGCCGTGCCGGAGTCGAGGTCTTTGCGATGTGGCGCCTCTGCAACCTGGAGGAGAAGAAAGAGCAGGCAAAGCCTAAGCAGGAAGATTGGACCGCCTTCCCATTCTTTTCTCGGGGCAGGCTTTCGGGCAAGTCGCCGAAATAAGCGCTATCGCCTTCGAGCTCCAGCAGGTCTCGGATTCCTGCTGTACTCGTCTGTGTTAAAAGCATCTGGTGTCAAGGCCCAGACGTCCCTTCTGGAAGACAAGATCCTGCTAGAAGGCAAAGTGGAGAAGGCCTGGATGCTGTAGTGCTGTACGTCCGCAGTGCCGTGGTGGGGCGGTTTTTTTCAATTCGAAGCGAGGCCTTCGAGGCCCTCCAGAAAGAGCTTCAGACAAAGGAGGCCTGCAGAGCCGGGTAGGTCTCCATGGTCCAGAAGAACTGCAACCATGCTGGCAGGAGTTGGCAGCTGAGCTTCGGGAGGCATACAGCAAGCAGGCCGAAGAGAGAGTAACACCACCGCCATGCGAAGTATGACACTACAACGTGTAACGGCCACTAGCAGTCGCACGTACGTGCGCATGTATCTGCCTGTGTGCTGCTAACCCCAGGCAGTACATTTTCTTGTTAACCAGCAGCACCACCACCAGCAGCACCACCACCACCAGCACCAGCACCACCAGCACCAGCACCACCAGCACCACCACCACCAGCACCACCACCACCAGCACCACCAGCACCAGCACCACCAGCACCAGCACCAGCACCACCACCACCAGCACCACCACCACCAGCACCACCACCAGCACCAGCACCAGCACCAGCACCAGCATACAACGACCACGGCCACGACCACGACCACGATCACTACGTCTACTTCTTCTTCTTCTTCTCCTTCTACTACCACCACAACGGCGACGACTTCTACTACTGCTGCAGATACAGCTACAGCTACTGCAGCTGCTGCTCGCGCTAGTGCCTACAGCTTCAGCTACAGCAACAGTTACCGCTGCTACTTCTGCCACTGCTACTGCCACTGCTACAACAACAGCAGCAAGCAGTGCTAGAACCACAGCCAGCGCCAGCAACGGCACCAGCACCCCAGCACCCCAGCACCCCAGCACCCCAGCACCCCAGCACCCCAGCACCCCAGCACCCCAGCACCCCAGCACCCCAGCACCCCAGCACCCAGCAGAACCCAGCAGCACCCAGCAGCACCCAGCAGCACCCATCAGCACCCAGCAGCACCCGCAGCACCCGCAGCACCCGCAGCACAAACAGCACCAGCAGCACCAGCAGCACCAGCAGCACCAGCAGCACCAGCAGCACCAGCAGCACCAGCAGCACCAGCAGCACCAGCAGCACCGGCAGCACCGGCAGCACCGGCAGCACCGGCAGCACCGGCAGCACCGGCAGCACCGGCAGCACCGGCAGCACCGGCAGCACCGGCAGCACCGGCAGCACCAGCAGCACCAGTAGCACCAGCACCAGCACCAGCACCTGCAGCAGCACCGGCAGCAGCAGCAACAACAACGGCAAATACTGCTTCTATAGTTAAGGCAGCATTAGATTTTGAGAGTTAGACTAACAGGCATGACATTAACAGTAATTTAATAGTCATACGTACTCTGAACATCTCTGAACCGTCCAACAAGAGCAGCAGGAATACTCATGATGCGTACGCGTGCGATTGCGGCAACAGTTCTTGCAGCAGCAGCCGCAGCTCCATTTTCAAGAAAGGGAACAGTAGAAGCAACACCAGGAAAAGTCATGGGGGCTGGCCCGGAAGTCAACAGCAATCGTCAGAATAAAGCGCAGTTCCCTGCCCATGGGAGGCACACCGTTCTGCGCTTCTTCCTGACTTGTCTTGCTGCCATGATTGTTGGCACTCCGCAGCTATGATGTGCTTGCCCAAACTCGCCCTCCCTTCACTCTCGTCGTGAGGTGTCGTGAGCATGCATCCTCGCAGCCTGTGCAATCCGGGTTGATGAAGAGTGCTTTTCGGTTGAGAGGAGGCATGCAGCAAAACATGTGGCAGCGATGAATCCGATCGATGCCGTTTCTCGGCCAGTATCTCAGTGCTTTCAAACCTGGAGCCAGGCCTGCCAACTTGACCTTGAGTCCGGGAGTCCGACGCCCCAGTTTTCGAGAGGGAGGCAGACAATCCGTTCTGAAGATACCTGCGACGGCATCGTTTGCTGAGGCCATTGCGCACAAGTCCTCTTTCAGTCAACGAGCTGCAGCGGACATTGCCGCTTCCATTGCCTCGGCAAACTCCAACAGGCCGAGGTCCGGAAGCGTGTCAAAGGGGTGCAACGTGCACGTGATTGCGCTTGTGCACGCTGCCACTGCCTGCCACCAGGTCGCGAGAAGGCACGCCGAGGGCTGACGTCGTGAGCCGAGTGTGCGGCCGCATCGCTTAGCAGCGGACATGCCAAAAGAAGCAGCCGAGGCAGAAGGGCCAGGGAGAACAAAGGCGCAGGATTTCCGCACGTTCTGGTCCGCCTGAAACCGTACCGGGCTCTGCAGGTTTCGCCCTTCTTGCCAGGCATAGCCGCGCCCCGACCAGAGTGAAGAGACTCGTTTGTCCTGGATTTTCTCTTGCAGGTGTTTCGGGCAAAAACGGGACATCGGCAAGTTCCGGTCTGCTTTCCGAGCTTGGGCCTTGAAAAGCTTTCACCCTGGTCTTCAAACCCAGTTAGCCAAGCTACGAGGCTGGACTGGGATATGGCCTACCCGCGAATCGAGGAGATGCATCGGACCTGAGCAATGGCGTGCAAAGGTGAAGTCTGTTGGGTCCTGGCATGCTCGTGTGCCAGTCGACAGCTTATGGGGCCCGCAGATGACAGAGCCCACGAACGTTCGACACGGGAGAGTGACTCCAAATGCCGACAAAGCGCGTGCAGATTGGGTTTGAGCCTGGATCTGTCCCACTGCTCAACAAAGATACTGCAGCAGCCCGCTCTCACGACTCAATAGATTTCTGTAATAGATGGGGTCCGCATGGCCTCGAGCAGTGCCTTCGGCTGCCAGCTGCGTGCTGGTTCTGCAGCCGTAGACCTTGATCTGGAAAGCGAGGAGGAGGGCAGCCCAGCAATGCACCAGAGCTCCATTCGCGTTCAAATGGAAGGAGGTCTACCTGTGAGACAGTGCCAAAGTAGAAACGCACGCATTCGACCAGGAGCAAGTATTGCCTTGCAAGAGATTGAAGGCCAGCCCGGAGCGCAACCTTGCAGAGCGAGGTGCGGCAAACGCTGTGCATTGCGAGCCTTTGAAGAGTCGCTTCCATCCTCTCGCTCAAAGAAAGTAGTGTAAGCGAGTCGCCATTATGCTACCTAGGCCGGGATGAGCCAGAAGCGAAGACAGACGTGGAGCCCACTGCCGCGACACGTAAGACGAAAGGCCATGCTGCTGACAAGGCTTTCCGGCTAGTGTCCCGTGCAAATTATTGCAGTCGCTGGAAATCAAAGTCTGTAGCAGAGGCATTCAGATTCGCATTTCACATCAGCTCAGACACTGGCACGATGGTGCGCTTTGGCGCCCGAGAAGTCGCTGCGTGGTTGCGAGTTGACGATCGCCGCCCTGGGAGCTACCGCCGGCAGCCGCTGCCCGGCCATGTCAACTTCGGACGAAGATTACGAAGCGCAAGGAAACACGCCCCCCCTTCAATGGTTTCGAGATGTTTCGGATCAGGGCATTCGCAGACAGCATGCAAGCCAGTGCAGAGGCTTCTGCATCTGCTATTGGTAGCCAGAGGCGTGCAGCTGCGCTGCGGCTTGGTCCTGCTTCTCCGAGGCCGGAAGTTGTTGTGCGTGTTGTCCATGACTTTTGTCAGTTCTCAAGGGCTTCAGGGACTGAAGGCTTAAGGGTTGTGTTTCAGTGTCACCGTTTGACATGTTTGGCTCCGGACAGTCGGCGTCGCAGTGCTGAGCACAGATGTGCCACTTCCCAGCTAACGCACAACAGTCTAGTTTCAGCAAACGTCTGTCTGTCTTGGGGTAGCATTTGCAGTTGGCTTGCCGAGGCTACTGTCTGGAGCCATGCTAGAGTCCAGGGAAGCATTCGTCGCACAGCAAGTCCAAAATCCTTCGATCTCAGAGCTGGATTTCGCACCGGACTGTCCTGATCTGTTGTGCAGGCGATGTGCCACCCATGACCGCGCACGAGGTAGGACACTTCGGTCGGGCTTTCGCCGGCAGTTTCACTTAGCTGCGCTAACAGCAACATGTACGCACCTAACGAGACGGTCAAGCGCATGGGAGGTGCCAAAGTGCTCAGGGATCCCGGGATCCCCATCCCCCTCACAGTCCCCCGCAGGTCGCATTGCTATACCTTTTTCCATCAGGCCGTGGCGGCTGCTAGTGCCCTACTTCGCGCTGGGGATCCGGCGTCGGAGCTGCACCGAGTCTGTCAGATTCCTCTTGGTGCCCGTGTGCGCTGCGACGGGTTTCCCTTGCCGGAGGTGGCTGCAGCAAAAGCGCTCGGCCATGCTTCACCGTTGACGGCCACTTCGGGATAAATTGTGTGCCGAGTCAAGTTCAAGGGTGTTTTGATCTTATATTTTATTTTATCTTCCGGGCCAGCATTGCTGTGGGTAGACCCGAGTCGCAAGGTGGATGCAATGGTCCAAACGCACGTTCGGCAAGTCTTCCAGAAAGACTTTCAGGCCTTCGGCCACAGGACGTGTGCCTGATGTAAGTACCTGACTGTATACTGCGCGAGAGAGAGAGAGAGAGAGAGAGAGAGAGAGAGAGAGAGAGAGAGAGAGAGAGAGAGAGAGAGAGAGAGAGAGGGAGAGGGAGAGATCCAGAGAAGTTCGCGACCCACCCCTCTGGCCGAGTTGAAGAAGAAGATCCAGAGAAGTCGTTTGTGTGAAGCCCGCTCTAGTAGCCAAGTGCCTCCGCCGCTGCAACACAAAGCCTGAAGACATAGTCGGTCGGGGTGGCACAGAGACGCCCCTCAGCAGAACATCCACCGAGTGCCGGCGAGCAGCCGGGCATGAGCAGAAACTGATAACCTGTTCCACAGAGTTTGTAATGGGTATGTTGTCCGTTGTTTCGGAGCGTGTCTTGGACTAACAAGCTCAGCCTGCGGAGAGCCTGAACAGTAGTCGCACGAAAAACCGTGCAAACCTCCAACAGAACGGGCAGCTCCCGCAGGGACTCGCCCTCAAGCCCGGGGAAAGAAAGAGAGATCCCCCAGAGCGCGAAATCGCGCGAGGGGCTTCGCGACTGCGTGGACCCCTCTGTCTGTGCACAAGAGAAGAGCGAGAGAGAGAGAGAGAGAGAGAGAGAGACCTTCACATGCTTATATGCATTGTATTTCATACGGGGGACCTCGACCAAAGCTACCAGTAGAATTGCTTGTGTCAGTAAACACCAGTTACGAACCCAGCCTCTTCATAGTCCAATACACATCTTCATGCACACTGGGGGACTAACTGGTTTTCTCACGCCTTCCCAAAGTCCCCATAACAAGTGGGGGGCCCATGAGGCCGGAGGGCCTAAACAGCCCTCTAAGCCCAGCGGAAGAAGAGACCTTCACCCTTGACCCGCCCCGTATGCCCTGCAGAAGAAGACCGTGAAGGCCCACAGCCCCCAGAGAACCATCACCAGACACTTTCGTAGTCGGGTGCGTCGCATTTTTCGTCCCTCCTGGAAGGGCCCCGTACCGAGTCATAAGCTGCAGCTGCCTGCTTTTCAGCCCCGGGACAGCGCTTAAGCACGCAGAAGGGGGAAACTAGGTAGAGCTCACTGGAAGTGGTTGCGTGTTTGGTGTTCCAATGTTGCCTTGAACCTTCGTGTGCAGCTGCATGGGGGAGCTGCGGTTTCTCGTGCAACAAACCTCACCGCGTGGTTGCCATAGGGGCGCGGTGACGAGGCGCGTTGGGGGTCACCTAGTGTAAAGGGTCGGGGGATTGCTGCACAGAAACCTGGACCAGCTTCTGTAGTTCAATGCCTCGGTCAGTAGAGACCGCAATGCCGTCCACTCAGTAATACAGCGGGTGGACGGGCGGGCCAATGGCCTGAGGGTCACAACCGTGACCCCTAAGCCCGGCAGAAAGAAAGAAAGAGAGCCCACGCCTTGAGCAAAGCAAAGAGAGAGAGAGAGAGAGAGAGAGAGAGAGAGAGAGAGAGAGAGAGAGAGAGAGAGAGAGAGAGAGAGAGAGAGAGAGAGAGAGAGAGAGAGAGGAGAGAGAGAGAGAGAGAGAGAGAGAGGAGAGAGAGAGAGAGAGAGGAGAGAGGGAGAGAGGGAGAGAGGGAGAGAGGGAGAGAGAGGGAGAGAGAACGAATTAGTTGGAAGACTTTTTGCAAGGTCATGTTCGTTGTTTAGCCCCTGGCGACTCTCCTGTAGCTCGACTATGTGCTGTGGACTGACCGTGGAGCGGTCAACATCGATGCAACAGATACAATCAGTGTTGCAGTCGTATAATCCCAGTGAATGTCCCACAGTCGCTTCCTCGAGTTACTGAGGGACGAATGCATGCGTCGCAGCAATTAATGATTGATAACCTCCGACCTTCCATAATAAAGTTTCTTTGCCGTCGGGGGACAATCAATCAATCATCTTTTCACACTCCTCCAAATGCCCCATAACAGATGGGAGGCCCATGCGGCCGGGGGGTTTAACTCGCCCTCTATGCCCTGGTGAAGAAGAAGAGAGGGAGAGAGATACACTGAAAACCAGGAGAAACAACCGAAAGCCCAACAAACAATGGGGGGGGGCCTGGTGGCCGAGGGGTTTCGCACACCCCTCATGCCCTGCAGAAGAAGAGAGAGAGCGCCATAGCCCTGGCGAACAGAGAGAGAGGAGAGAGAGAGAGAGAGAGAGAGAGAGAGAGAGAGAGAGAGAGAGAGTGAAAGCTCCCGGGGGACATTGTCGTCCTTTCGTTGCGATAGTGTGTCTATGTTTAGGGTCTATGTGTTTCTGGTTACTGTCTTCTATGCGTCACCTGGGGGAACCATCCTAACACAGCATAGAAAACATAGAAAACATGGTCACAGGGAGCAACCAATTTGTACTGGATAGCCTTTGTTTACTTGTATTATTGCTGTTGTCCTTGCTTCTACAAGCTCCACATGAACCATGCCCTGCCCGTGTCGATGATCCCGAAGATGCCCTGCTGATGATTTGTCCATAGTACTGATTCTGGATTTGCACAACGAGGGCCACCGGGGTACAAATCCTGCACTACATAAAGAACCGTGGAGCGGTTCAACGTGTCGCCCCAAGTGGGAATAACAGCTAGTAGTGTAATTTATGCACTGTTGTGTACGACAGAGGGGACACGAGTACTGTAATTTGAAATGCATGTGTCGTGCAACCGGCTGAGGAACCCTGACCTTTCATAGACCAATATAACTCTCTTGCATGTCAGGGGGACTCGCTGATATGTCACGCCTTTCCATATGCCCCATAACAAATGGGGGGCCCATGTGGCCGAAAGGCTCCGTACGCCTTTCATGCCCTGCAGAAGAAGAGAGAGAGAGAGAGAGAGAGAGAGAGCCTGGAGTACCCTCTTCACCACTGGCACACCTCGCAGTCTCACACTTGGTCGGCCAGCCCCCTCCACGCTGACTCTCTCGTTGTGTTTTTTGCAATAAAGTGGAGGGAGGGGCACCCGCTTGAGTTAGGCTTCAGGGTCGAGCGGAAGGTCGCAGGCAGTGTCGCGCGGGGATCAGGTTTCCGTTCGGGATAAGGCAGGGAAAGGTGGGGCTTAGGTACAAAGCAGGGCACACACTCAAAGGGGGCACCCGCTCGGTACTTTCTCACTTACTGTTGTCGCTAGTATTGTACTTGCTGTATTAGTGACGGGCGCCCCGAAACTGTTACACAGCAAAGTGGGGAACCCAAGTTGAGTACAAGCATTCTGTCCTGTTGTTGACAAGAGGGGGACCCACTTGCTACCCCGAACAACGGGGCACCAGTTCGTACAGCCGAGCCCTTCCACTCCAAATAGTGGATGGGGTAGCGTGCTCGCGCGGGGCGGGAGGACTGCTCTTGCCCTAGACCCCGAGCAAAGCAAAGCAAAGAGAGCGAGAGAGAGAGAGAGGAGAAACCTTTTCCATGCAGATCCCTGGCCGGGCCCTCAGAACACATGTACATTCACTGTTGTGCAGCTGTTCAAGCCGTGAGGGGGATCGCTGACTTTCTTTCCGGCCCCGGGCCAGAAACCACCAGTGCCGGTTTCAGGCCCAAATGGGGGCGTGTAAAGCTGAGCCCCTCAGGACGAAGACCCTGGGGGGAAAACGAACCATCCGCGAAACGCGGGTGTGCGGACCGCACGGGGGGATGGCCCTGAACGCTGGCCTGAACCCCACGCCCGGTAGAGAGAGAGAGAGAGAGGAGAAACCCCGAAAACACTTCGGGTGGGCACGATGCCCGGAGGCCCTGACCGGCCTCTATGCCCGAGAGAGAAAGAGAGAAAGAGAGAGCCTGGTGAAAGAACAAGAGAGAATATGTATGCATATGCGTATAGATAGCCAGGGGCGGTTTGCCAGGTGGCTTTATGCATCTTTCAGCGTACTGCGGCATTCAGCTTAAGGTTTGCCATGTTGCGACTCAAAATACGCAAGCGATAGACTATCGGGGCTGGAATCCACATAATGATTTCCCACAGTGCCTACCTGCCGGAGTTCTTTATGGAGGTCTGGAGTCTAAAGACTAGGAATTTGTCCCGCTGTCGGCGAGGCAGATTTGGGCGAGCTGAATGATCGAGATCGTTTGCGGCTGCAGCTGCGGCGCACATCGGCGATTCCCATTGCTTTCCGGGCCGGGCCTGTTGGAACTTCTGCGGCTTGCGCCGTCGGATAGTTCATAACACATGCTGTGCTGCTTGAGGTCACTTCTGCCACCGCGGCCGACCTGCAGAAACTTCAGGGGCAAGATTTCAAGGAGCAAACGTGGAGAGGCAGGTGCCTTTTCTTGCTAAGCGGTCGCTGCAAATCTCCAGGACGGCACGGACTTTGCCGCACACCCCATCTGCAAGGAGAAGCGGCTGACAGCATCCTTGGGCAGCCTGGCTGTTGAATGAAATCATGCAGAGCCCAAGACCAGTTGCAGAGCCTATGCAGGGTTAAGACATCCTCGGACCTGCAGTCCAGTCAGGTGACTGCCATCTGCTTAGCGGTGGGCTGATGTCTGCAGAGCAAGCCGCTGCGGATGACACTTCCAGGGCTCCGGACTGCGTGGTGGAGCTGAGCATGGACCGGGCTGGGCAAACTTTGCAAATCTACGGTTCTGGGTGAGAATCACGAATCAAGAGAGGGGGTTCCGGACCACGTCAGGAGCCACCCTTCACCACCAGCTTTACGGCATTTCCTCCACAAGCTCATGGCAGGGCAGGAGGACTCGTCTACAGTGCCCGAACTGCACCGTTTGTACAGTTCTCGTTCGAATTCCAAATGGCAACTGCTGATGTGTGTGCTATGAAGCCTAGCACAATCGACGCAGATCGCAGACTAACGCTAGGCCGTCCCACTCGATCATGATGCGCCCACCAAGCTACTAGTATGGCTGACGGACGCTGGCCTCCACAGCGGCACCCACAAAGACTGTCATCCAAGGCAAAGTGCACGCGATCTGTCCAGACGGGCAGCACCGTGCTATTCTTCTTGGCTTGCCTGCTGATTGCATTGCAGAAGAAGTACCCTCGGACAAGACCGTCAAGGCACCATTGCCAGGCGCTTGAAATCTACTCTTTTGCTCGCTTTGCATCGGTGTGCTGCGGGTGGCAGAGGTCCCAGCAGCATGCATTCAAGTGCAGCCTTCTTCGCCGTACCATCGAGAGGGGCCGCCTCTTCGGCGGTGGTGCAGCTGCAGTTCAAGAGGCGTTTTCGTGGCTTTAGAGAGAGTTTGACTTGGTGTTTGCATGCGTCTGTTTACAGCAGCATGGTGTCGAGGCTCTTCAGGCCATCTTGGACTCCAGAGAAGCACTCGCAACCGCAGCGGCCCTTCGCTGCCTCCTGCTAGCTGGTGCCTCATCCTCTCCAGAATCGTCCAGTTGTGCCTCAGTGGAACACGTCCGAGGCTATGATGGACTCGGTTCGTCTTTGGAAACAGCGCCCAGAGCACGTCAGCTTCGCCACCTTGTCCATGCAGACCACTCAGAGTGCGATGTTGCTTTAGACTCAGGGTCGACATCGGCCTGGTGCGTAGCTCGCCATACCGAGGCTCGCTGTGTTGGCGGCCAGCCTGCCATCTTGGCGGCCGCCAGCCGCGCTGCGGGCAGCCTTGTTGCGCACTGCAAGTGCTGCGCAGGCTGCAGACCAGCCGGAGTGGCTTGGACTCGGACTATTCTGTGCGTTTTTGTCAGAGACAGATCCTCATTCTTCTGACCCACATGTCGTCGCATCATCTCTGCCATAAGCAGCTAAAGGTTTCCGGGAGATAGGCAGGGCAGCAAAGCAGAAACTACACCAACTACACAAAGGTTCCACATTGCATAGCCAGACGCGCGGGAGCGATTGCAATCTACCAGTTTGGTGAGAGAAAGACACCAGCAAATCGCACATTGAGCCATGGCAGACATGAAAGAGATGACTATACTGCAACCGGATGACTTCCATCATCATTTTCGTGACGAGCCCTACCTGGAACACACTGTGCCCCATGCTGTGGCTCAGTTCTGCCGTGTGCTGGTGATGCCCAACCTCGTACCTCCGGTCACAAGCACGGCAGCAGCCCTCGCCTACCGTGAGCGAATCCTGCTTCGTGTTCCGAAGGATGTAAGGCCGGAAGATTTCGTCCCCTTGATGACGCTCTACCTGACGGACAAAACGTCCCCCGAAGAGATCGTGAAAGCTAAAGAGAGCGGGCACGTATATGCCGTCAAGCTTTACCCCGCAGGAGCGACTACGAATTCAGATTTTGGGGTTACAGATTACGAGAAGATCATGCCAGCCCTGAGGAAGATGGAAGAAGTGGGTCTCTTGCTCCTGGTGCATGGTGAATCCACGGATCAGTCCATCGATATCTTCGAGCGTGAGCAGAGCTTCTATGAGACGGTCATGCCTATGATTCTCAATCGGTGTCCAAAGCTTCGTGTGGTTTGTGAGCACATCACATCGGCAATGGCGGCTCGCTTTGTGGAAACGGCCGGGCCAAATGTGGCAGCCACGATAACGGCGCATCATCTCTGTCACAATCGCAATGCCATATTCAAGGGTGGCATTAATCCGCATTACTACTGCTTACCTATCCTCAAAACAGAGTCTGATAGGTTGAAACTGCTGCAGTGCGCGGTGGATAATCCAAAGTATTTCCTGGGCACAGACTCCGCGCCCCACGGAGTGGACAAGAAAGAATGTCCTTGTGGCTGTGCCGGATGTTTCACGGCGCACATGGCTGTGGAGCTGGTCGCCGAAGCCTTTGAGGCCATTGGAAGGTTGGATGCGTTGGAGGACTTCGTCTCCAAGCGTGGGGCCGCCTTCTACGGCTTGCCAGAAAACGCTGGGAAACGGGTCCTCGTCCGAGAAGCCTGGAAGGTGCCTGAGAAGTATCCTTTTGGCGACAAGGTCGTGCGGCCACTTCGAGCAGGCGAGACGGCGACGTGGAAGCTGCGGCCAAGGCTTTGAGCCCAGGGCGCCGCCTCTGAGATTGCCCCAAAAGAGGGGTCAATCAGGTTTCGGGTTTCGGGTCCAAGCGCGTTGCTCCTTGTAAGCTCGGGCCGCCGTCGTTCCAAAAGTGGCGAATCTTCCCGCGCCGAGAATGGAAAACTCGACTTCTCATGCAGCAAAGAACGCCTCTTCCGTTGAAGTCCCGCAGCTGCGTTTCCTGGCTCAGGTCGTACATGCGCTGGAAGACTTGGCGCAAACCCAGTGGCGGAGGTGACGATGGTCGATTTGTAGCCCGGCATAGTATGGTGGATCGCCATGTTGCACGGCCGGACAGTTGTTGTCTAATGCACTCAGGACTGGACCGCGGGTGACGACGAACTGGCAGATGTTCGAAATTCGCTGCGTTTGCTAGCCAGAGGCTTCCTCTGTCTGTCCGCAGAAGAAGCCGCCTGGCTTTGACTTTGACCCTTTTGGTGCTGCGCTCGCATCCGGGACCATCAGAATTCAGAATCCTGTTGACAGTCGACCGTAATGCCCACCCAAGGTCGGCATGATGTCCTGCCGCTGAGCTCGCAGTTTGGCACTGTTTTTTGTAGTGGGTGTGTTCCAAGCGCGCAAGGCTATGCTGACGCGATGGTGAATCGGGGAGGTCTGCCGATCTACCAACTGCCACTCCCAAGAGCTGAGCTGGAGGCCTTGGCCTTGGCAAGACCGGCCGGTGGGGCCGTTCACCTGAGCGCGAGTTGCCTGCAGGAAAGGCTGCCCTCCGACTACCACGTAGCAGCAGCGTCTCGTCGGCGGTCATGGCAGTCTCCATGAGGCACCGAAGCGAGCGAGCGAGTTTCTGAAAGGTGGACTGCTCGGTGGTGCCCCACCTGCCGCTGCATCTCCAAGCGGCCCTCCGGAAGCCGCCGCTCTGCGAGAGCACCAACTTGAAGGACACACGAGAGAGCGTATGTCTACAATGTTGGAGCCGATGACGGGTGGTTACACGATCATCCCACGCTTTCCCCTTGTACAGCTGTATCGCGATCTTCGGAGAGTCAGAGTGTGGGAGGACTTGCACTTGCGCAACCTCCGCTTTTTCATTGAGCAGTTGCTCGGAAGCACAGCGAAACCCCGCTGCCCACATTCGGCAAGTCTCGGCACTGCATTGATTGACTGGAGGACTCAGTTCAACATCCGGCATCAGAAGGACTTGAAGCTGCGAGGCAACAAGAAGTGCAGAAAGTCTCAAGAATCAGTGTCGCGGTAGACAGGGCTTTGTCATTGTTGAGGTGGTTACATCGCAGCCGGAGACATGGAGCGTATCATCAATTACATGGACGAGGCCCGAAGATGTGTCACGCCCTGTGTGAAGGCTCTTGACGGTTGGGTAGCAATCTTCCAGGAGCATTTCGCTGCCGGCCGGGACCTTGCAGAAGCAAGAGCACTGCCAGACGACTCGGACTTGCAGAAGTCGAACGCAGAGGGCTTTACGAGCGAGGAGGAGTGCCTGGACCGCTTGATGGGACGAAGTCACAGAAGTGCAGAGCAGAATTGTTCAGAACCTTCCATAGCGGACGTGGCAAACATTCAACAAGACTGGCCCAGGTGTCATCTCCAATCTGACCGCTGTCGTGGCCTTCGCACCACCCTAGAGTCTGTACAAAGATTTATGTTGGCGACTCGGCCTTAGGTCGGCTGAAAGCTGCTCCCTCTGAAGGACGTTTAGGCACTATCACTAGAGTGTTTGGCAAAGCGTTTGGACTCGACATGGTCTTCAAGCCGCAAGGCCACTAGCCACACGCGTAATAATGTAAACTCGAGGGGAATGGGCATACGTCAATCTGTCCCATGCCGTTAAGCCCCACCTTTATAAGTACTTCTTTGGTCGATCGGATTTAGACTCGTGGCTTGTTTTCCTGTCGATGCTTTCGCTTCGTTACTTCGTTCGCTAGCTGCTTACCAAGGCAGAGCCTCCCCCCAAACCAGCGACGGCCACAGCCAGAAGGACAGCGGCGACAGCCTGATACCAGTAGCCTCATTGAGCATGGGCAACAAGACTGTTCGGCTCAGCTGCTGACTCTCTGCGGCGCCGAGCTCCTGCTTGTTGTCACTTGTATTACGCGTCGCCTCTCTCCGGAGGATGATGGCACATGGGATAGCCGCTCCAGCCTTGTCGCCAATGTGTGTCGATTTCGCAGTTCGGCAAATTCGCAGGAGTGGTGGAAAGAAAAGCTCATTGGAAAGTGTGCTGGTCGTCAATGATGGCAGCTCTCGTTTGGAAACTGGGCCAATCCCAGACTCTGCTCAGATGATGTGTCGGTCAAACGTGCGAAGAGTTGAGCTCGGCGTCGTGTCCCAGGACGGATTTCTCAGCCTATTCGGTGCTTCCCGCGAAGTGAAGGTCGCCACGGACCGCAAGGCTCCTTCTGATTGGCTTGGTGCAGAGGTCATTGCACCTAGATCCATGGCAGGACGGCCAAACCCTGCGCGTCACCTGCGCTCGTACCGACCGCCTCGACCAACCGCTCCTAATCCAGCGAGCGCATAGGAGCCAAGGGCAAGCAGGAGCCAATGTGACCACAGCGCATGCATGGGAGTTACTTCCCGCTCCATTGGGAAGTTGGCCCGGGGGCATGGTGTTTTGAAGGAGACAGGGACGAAGCCTTCCATCAAGTTGATGAGGCTTCTTTGCGGGAGGCAGCTTGCACAGGAACGCATCCCTCGAAAATGCAAAGCCACTAGTCATGCTAATGGTGTGCTTGCAAGGCAGCAGCCCGCGCATACTGCAAGTCGTTCGCCGACTCGAAATGCAGCCTGCCTTGGCCTCCGATGGGCTTCATTTGGACGGTTTCTGGCAGCTGGGCTCAAGGTGAGGAGCAAGAAAGAGGACCTGCCGCACAGTTCCGAATTTTGGGTACTGGGGTCTGGACCCAGATTTCACTGAACGAGGCCCGGTGCAGCTGCGAGCAGAGAGCGGGTCGGTCGCCGAAGCTTTGCGCTTTTTCGTGGCCGGAGTGGAGCGTCTTGGCTCTTGGATTTTCCCACTCCGTTGACATCCATTTGTTTAGTGTGAGAGGCTTTGGTGAAGCACAAGCCCAAGGGGTTTACCGTTCAAGCCCTGAGGCTGCCGCCCTTTGATGCTGGACCTGTCCTTTGCAGATGTCGGATGCCGTCGAATTCGCAACGCCTGTGTGACGAGGCGATTCGCCCCAAGCATCCCTAGCGGCCCTAGCCCTTGCACCTGCTCAGGACCGCGGGCTGCTCTCCCAGGCTCTCTACATCGACTGTCTCGACTCCCGACCGGGAGATCAGGTGAAGCTGCTCGCGCAGCTCCGCAGCCACCCGGCCGGGATGGCCCCAACGAAGAAAGCAACACAGGTGGCTTTGCATGACGGCCGAGGTGTGGCTGAGACCTTGCGCAGCTCTCCACCTGAAGATGCTGCACCTGAATGGCTAGAGGAGGGGTGGGATCACAGCGAGGCTCCGTGTGACTGGGGTTTGCCTGCCAGGAAGCTTTCTCCAGCAAGATACCTGGGTGTATTTGGCAAGAGGACCGCATAGCAGAACCATGCGTGTAGAATCTGAGTGAGGAGGTCAAGACTGTAAGACTAACAATTCGTTCTCTCTGCGTGATTGAGCACTTGATGGCTTTTGGCCAAAAGCCGTGCTTCATTGGCTTCGCAGATCTATGCTCGCCTGCTATTGGAAGAAGATTTCGAAGGCAATCCGTGTGCTCCTTCTGCAGCCAAGCGAATGGTTGTTGGCAGTGTTGCCTTGTATAGGATGCTGACTTTTGCTGCCGACTGGATTTCGCCGCCACCGCAGCAAATCCAAGGTCTGACGTTGTCGCCCGCGCATCCTTACGCAGGACGATTGATTGAATGTCACAGCTGCTTCCGAGAAGATCTGAAGATCAGGAACTCTTTTCCGCATTGTCCTACTCCTGGCATTCCTCTACCCCTGGGTGCTTGACCCTCTGCAGCATGACGGCCCTTCTGCATGGCAGAAGGGAAAGCGGGAAAGCCCAAAAAGCGGCGGCCAAAGCGCTCCGAGGCTCCGACCAGCAATGACTTGGCATTTCGCATCACTCGCAGCTCAGAGATCTCGGGGTCCTTGCACCAAGACCTGCTGACAGCCGCTCGGAGCAACTGCGACTCTGGCGTTTTGTTGAGATATGGGAGTTTCCGAAAACTTTGGGATACCTTAAATATTCTATATTAGGGTCCCCTTTTTTCGGAAACTTCCATCTGGTCTCCGAGGTGGTCAAGACTTTGGCATATGCAGATGCCGAGAGTCGCCTGAGCCTCGCAAAGCCCAAGGCACTGGAGGCGGGCGCGGGTCACGGGTCCGTTCCCTTCTTGGATCCTGCAATGCCGCAATGCACCAAGCAGCGGCCACGTCCCTTTCCGAGGCGAAGGTAACCACGGAGCTCTTCCCGTACCAGAAGGAAGCAGTGGAGCGACTGCTGCAAAGCCGTCACAACGGGTCGATGCTCGTAGAAGAACAGAGTAGGCCTGCACGCAAACTGTAAACGGATTTTACACGGCTTGGACTAGAGTTCGGGGCTGGGGCTCTTGTTGGAGGCACCAAAAGCAAGCTGTAGCATGTGCACATCGCATGCTGAGGAACGGATCTTTAGATGCCTCAAGCTTGGGCGCTGGCAAAACGTTGGTGGCTGTGAGTTGCTCGGCCATCGGTTCAGGTTGCCGAAGGAAAGAGATCGGGTTTGGAGTCGTTCAGTGCTCTTTGCCACCTTACCCCCAGGCTTTTGCATGTTCCTGGCCTCCGCACATGGAGGGGGTCAATTCTTGGTCTTGGTGGCTTCGAGCTCACTGATGGAGGGCTGGCGAGACCAGCTCATCCAGCACACGTCAGGCCCATCGAAATTCAGGCCATGTGCTGGTGTAGAGTAGGGAGAATTCCTTGAAGGTGTGCGAATTCAGTTGCAGCAAGAGAACGGTGTACTACGTGATGCTGCAACCTCGGTTTTGTCAGCCTATGTCAGCCTTCTGTGAATTTCGCCCCGCCTGCCTTCACTGTCTGCGAGGTTGCCCAGCGAGGTTCCAATCATGCCGCGACATCACCGGGGAAGGCTTCACCCGGCAAGCGCAAACGCTCTGTTCAGGACATGTTTGACCTTTGTCTTCTTTTCCACCGATTTGACCGATGCACCGGATCATCCGCATGTCCGGCATCTCGAAATGGCGGTGACCCTTGCATTTCGTGAAACCTCCGCATGGACACTGGTTATCCTTACTCCGATTTATTACTCCGATTTACTGACACACGATACTCCATTGTCGGAGGCAGTTGCGACAGTTTCGTGCTTTGTTGGCCAAAGGGTCGAGAAAGGGTGTTGGTCAGATGGAAAACATTTAGACGAGTTGTGAGCGGGGCTGCAGGATACGGACACAGAGGCCCTCTTCGTCATCACAACATACGCACGGGCAGCTAGACATCCGTTTTGCTGTACGTGGCTGCTGGTCGTGGCAGCATCTTGAAGGCACTGACATGGTAGCCCGCTTGCCTCGGTGATCTTCCGGGGTCTTCTGCCTGTTTGCTCACAGCTTGCGAAAGATCTGTTGCAAGGATGAGTGCTTGGCACTTCAGAACACGGACACGTTGCAGTGCACGGCTGCTTGGCGCCTGGTCTCGCGATCCTTGTATGGAGGAGCGCCCAGTCCGTGAGCAATATCATATCCCTATCTTGCTCCGTCGATTTGCTTCGACTGCGGCTGCAAGCATCCCCAGGACACTTCATCTCGGGCACAATGTTTCGAAGGCCGCCAGGCTTCTGCCATATGCGTGTAGATCATGAACTTGCCGTCACGAGATAGCTCCCACACTTCAGACTCTTTAGGCATCTCTAGACAGCCTGCTCCCTAGGCACTACAGCGATCTCTTGGACATGTTGAAGATGCTGAGAAGCTCCATCCCACTGCGTGCTGAGCATCTCGTCGTGAACCTTTCCGGCGCTTTGCGTTGGGTCGGTTCTTTGTATATTGTGATTTCCTGGTGGGGAAAGGCTCTGTTTGGGGCAGCCACTTGGGCCGAGGTTTGTTCAAGCATACTTTGGTGCTTACCTCATCAGCTATATGAGACCACAGCGGAGCTGGCAGACAAAGCTGGTACCTCTGGACATTCCAGCTGCAGTGCAGTCCTCCTACCTGGAGGCACGGTGCTGCAATTTGCTGGGGTTCCCCCGACTCGTGGTATGGCTCTTCCTCTAGCAAGGTGCTGGATGAATGCCGTGGACGTGCTGCACAGAACTTCGTGAAAGTGCTCAGCCGCATGCGGCGAGTGTAGCTGGGAAGCAACATGCGAGCCTGCACTCTGTATGAACATGTCGTCGCTCTCATGCTGATCCAGGCTGAGCACAGCGGTCCAGAACGATGCCAGGCCCCTGGCAGAGGCTGTCTGGCAAACTGTTCGGCAACTGCGGGAAGAAGGCCACGAGTGGCGGATCCTGCAAAGAATTCTTGGTGTCCCCTCGGACTTCGAAGGCCGGCGTCCCTTGGTCTTCGCGTCCACGGAGCGGGAGGCCGACGCGCTTGTTCGGCACCTGGGATGTGCACGACGTTACCGACGGCGACACCCCGCGCACTGCCGTGGTTGTGACATCTGCAGAAACTTCAACAAGTTCGCGCAGCCAGGCGAGCCCATCAGCAATCTCTTCTGATATCTCCTGCTTTTGCCTGTGCCAGCTCTCAGCATGAAGATGAGCAGAAATCGTTCCCATCGTTTCCGAAGCAACCTTGTAGTTTCGCATTCTGCCATGCCCGCAGGATGCGAGAAGCTGCCTCCTGTTGAAGGTCGCTTGGCTGAATTTGCTCCTCGATCGCCGCTGGCAGCCCCGTGCTGCGTGCCCTCACGAACTGCCAGGCTCTGAGAAGGGCGAGGAGAAGCCTGATTTTGTATTCCATACTTGGCACACAGGGCATTCCAACCTTGGCTTGCACTCTCAGTCGGCTTGTTCACAAAGCGTATCAAAAGACCTCCGTCATCTTGCTTGGGCTCACTCTGAAACTTGCGAAGGAGCTTCTGATATTCACCGTGGGTTCGGATGCTGCGGGCCTGAACCTGCAGTCTCTGGGCGATTCGTTGATCCTGCGCACCTCAGCGGCGGTTCAAGTTGAGTTGTGCTTTGAAGCGCTGCGCCCACGGGCAGGCAGCGCAGGTTAGAAGCCTGGAGCAAGGATCCCGCGCAGGGCCGGTTGCGCCCGAGCGCCCATGATGCTCGCCGGCTCGCCAGGGAATGGCTGCGAAACCCGTGTGCGTTCCGAGAGGCCTCCGGGCCAGGGCCCGCGCGGCCCAACGGAAAAACGAGGCTCGGAACTCACAAGACGCAAGTTAAGGGCCTATACGCCGCTGCCGCCGACCCCGCAAAGGGGGCGGGGAGCTTGGCAAAATTGATAATGCAGGAGTAGGACCAAGGTGGTGAGGGGGAAGGGCGCGGGGGAAGGGGAGGGGTGGGTTGGCACAGAAACACGAGAAGGGTGCGGGCGCACAGAAAACCGGGAAGGGTTGGGGAAGGAGAGAGAGGGGGACCAAAAAAGGGAGGGGCCAGAGGTGAGAGGGGGCGGGGCCCTTTTGACTGCGAGCATGGGGGTCAAGGCGCGCACAGAAACATGGTGCTGGCCTTTCAAGAGCATGGAGGGTGAGGCCAATGGGAGGGGCGAGGGGAAGGCCCCTTCCATTGCAAAAATTTGATCAGAAGGAGGGCCAGGAGCTTGGAGGGTGAGGGACAACGGGAGGGGCGCTGGGAGGGGGGAGGTCGTTGGAAGGAGAGTGAGGCTGGGCAGGATGTGGGGGAAGTGTAGGGCAAACACGAGGGCCCACCTCGCCCAACAAAATTGACTCCTGGAAGATTAGAATCACGAAAGCTCCCCGTGTGGGAGCTTCGTTCAATACCTCACGAAGTGAGCTTGGGGTTATCGGGGGGGGTGGTGCGGGGGGGGGGGGGGGGTTTTCGTGGGTTTTTTCGGCTATCCCCCGTCTGGAGCTGGGAAAAGCGTCGTTGCCAAGGGGGCCTGTTTTGGGCCAGATTTGGGTTTGTTTGGTAGGTGCATTTTGGAGATGTTCGCAGGAGAAGTGGGGCTCCTCCGATGCTGCTGATGCTGGCCTGGGTGTGCTTCCTGATGCTGCTGATGCTCACCGTATCGTGTCATGTGCGGCAAGAACGAAACTACTGATGCTGCTGATGCTGGCCGTATCGTGTCATGTGCGACAGGAACAGAACTACTGGAAGTGCTGCGCTGGGCATGCTGCAACATGTTTGTCCGTTTATGGTTAGCAAAGGTGTCTGTCTGTTTGCTTTCTGCATCTTCCGGGCTGAGATCAGACATTTGTAAGTGTCGTTACTTGCCTCGACGAACTTGGCCTGGACCCGCCTTTTGTTTTTTTCGGCTCGATTGGCTCCGCAGTGGACAGGGCTGGCGTTAGGACAGACAACAAACAGTCGGCCATGTTAAAGTGGAGCCGTGTCAAAACACTGCAAGCTCGTTCGTGACCAGGGTAGCGACACAAGACGGGATGAATAGCTGGAAGCTCGCTGCACAAAGCGTTCTCGTGGAGTGAAAACCCGCAGTGCTTGAATGTCATCGGTACAAACATTATAAACATCGGCAAGCCTTGACCTTCGTACTTGGCTACTTGGTTGCCTGTTGCACGGCGCGGTGGCAGTGGCTGCTTTGCTGAGAGCACCCGCTGGTACCAGGCTTGGCCATGCGATTGAATGTGCATCGATGCCCGGTTACTGAATGGTCTTAGTGACTTAGTGGAGTGAGGACCCGCAGCGTTCCAATCTCATCGTTCCAAACAGTAAACTTCAGCAAGCTTTGAGGACCCGCAGCGTTCCAATCTCGTCGTTCCAAACAGTAAACTTCAGCAAGCTTTGATGCCCGGCTGCTCACCTGGTTTCTGGAAGGTGCAGGGGGGGCAGCCGCTTTGCTGATAGCACCTGCTGCTACGAGGCTTAGTCATGCGATTGAGCAAGCCTTAATGCCCGGCTAATGACTTGCCTGCTGCACCGAGACTCGACAGGCACGGCTAGTGAGCTAAACAGACAGCTGGAGCTGCAACATTGTCCAAACACGCACTGCGCGCGCTTCCTGTGATCTAGTCTGGAAGCTTGCTGCGGTTCCAAACAGTACACGTCGGTAAGCTTCGATGCCCGGCTGCTCCATTGTTCCTGCAAGGTGTGGTGGGAGCAGCCGCTGTGCTTATAGCACCTGCTGTACGAGGCTAGCACGTGCCCTGGCCCCACATCCTCCTGCTTGTCTCGGTAAGACCTCCTCGCAGTGGAAGTTACCATTGTCATGTAGTTGTTTCTTCTTCTTTGTGCAGGTCATGACTCTTCTGTGCACTCGCCTGCACTACCTTGGTCGTCGCCTCAAGCAAAACAAAAAATGCTACTGCCCAGAGGCGCTGCAGCTGGAATTAGCTTTTTTGAGAGTTCATCCGTGTTTCACGTCCGGCCTTTAGTCGGTTGACTCTGTGCAGCTTTTGCATGCGGCCTTGCATGCGCAATATGCTGCGCCTTTCTCGTCTGCAGCGGACCTGCCACATGTCATCGTCCGTTTGGACTACTTGTCTCCCACTGGACGCGTCCGCGTCCAGCGCCGCGTCCCGCATTTCTCGTCCTATGCTGCATGCTTGCATGCACGAGAACTGGATGCCACTGCCGAGGTGCGTGCAAGGACATACTCAAAACAGCAGTTCATGGATGCGTGGACTGAATTGATTTCGCGTCCGCCACTGCCCAGGCTCTGGTATGCCGGACAGGCCTATGTGCTGCCTGTTGTTGGGTGTGAAATCCCTTTGTTTCTTGTGGACCAGCTTCGGTCTCTAGTTTCGTCTTCTGCCTTTCTGAGTCGCACTTGGACCGCTGACGAGTTTACGGCCCTGTGGACCGTTATAACCCGTGTCTTCTCTTGTTCAGAGGACAGCGAAGTTGCATTAGAGCATGTATCTGGCAACTTGCGTTTGAGCCGGGTCCTCGTTCCTGCACGTGCTGTCGTCTGCAGCATGCTGGCCCTGCTGTCTTTTTTTCGACAAGCCGAAGCTCGGCGCTTCAAGCCAACTCAGGCGAATATGCTCTCGACTTTCCGCGATAATTTGGACTTTCTTCTGGCATGTACACCTGATGAAGCTCATGCACTCTCTTTGCCTGCTTCCACGGACGCTCCTCCTTCGATTGATAACCCTGCGGCTCGAGAGCCGTGTCATTACGCGTCCGATAACGTGTTCTCGTGCCCTCTGCGTCCCGTGACGATGACTGATGGTGCGTGGAGTTGTCCTGTGTGTGACTTTTCAGGCGACACACGAGATGCTCTGGACCATCTGCGTTCACACCACGACTCGGTGCGTCTCGACTCTGCTGCTCGTGCTGCCTACCTTGGGTGTCTTGCCGATGCATGGCCCTGCGCTATCTCTACCTCTACACACCGACAGCGCTTGCTGGCGGCTGCCACGAAAGTCACGCATTTTTTGCGTGAAGGCACTCCAGTCTGTGCCATCTGTGCCTGTCAGGTCGACCACGATCTTGTTTCGGTTCCGTGTGGTCTTCCTGACTCGCCTGCCGATGACCTTCATCCACTGTTCTCGGCTCGTGAATTTTGGCGATATACCTGTCAACGCCAGCCAGAGTTGACCTCAACCTTTGCTGGTTTATCGTGGGACGACTTGCACAACATGACCGTCCCGGTTCCACTTCATGCTTTTCTCGAAGCTCCAGAAACTGATGTCGTCGATGGCTGGATGCTTTTCTTTCACGACCCGGCTTTGCGACAGTCCTTCTGCGACAGCTGTTCGCGCACTGTTCCAGTGTCTTTCCAGCTTGCCGCACTTGTGCTGCATGTTTGCACCGTGCGTCACCCTCCTTACCTCCTCGCGCTCTCGCAAATGTATTCCTTGGAAGTGTTCCGTCCGTATTGGCACAGCTGACGGAAGCAGAGCGTCTGTTTGTCGCTCGCGGCTTTTGTTGCATGCGTTTGCAGCAACTGGGCAATGGGGCGCCTGGTACTCGCCAAACAGGCTTGCGTGGAAATGTCATTGCCTTTCCTCAAGATTCTGCATTGTTGCTTCCCATGCTGCCTCAAACTGTCGGCGCTGTTCTTGACGTGCTGTCTATTACTTTTACTGATGAGAGTTGGCGTGCCCCGTCTGTCCACCGTGACCTGCTGGTCCGGCGTGGTGCTGTTCTGCGTGCTCTTCTTTGGCTGCAGCGCCACAACCCGCACTACAAGGACGTCAACATTGACAACTCTTTATTACAGGCTTTACCTGAAGAAGATGTGCCTCTCCAATTCCTTGCTGCCGCTCAACAAGCCCAGGCTTCTGCTGACCCTGCTTCCTCTTCTGCTGCCGCTGCGTCCATGCATGTTTCGCCTGAAGCTGTACATGCCGAACCTGGGCCTGCTGCAGCTGTACAGGATCCTTCTGCCGGCGACACTACCTCGTTCTTGTCCGGTGCTGTTCTGGATGTCGCTAATGACGATGCCTCCACACTATCGCTTTGGGAACGTGCTCTTGTATCTCTACTCTAGACGATGCTGACCGACTCGCAAGTGCACCCGAGGCACGATCTCATGATGCTGCTTTGCAGGCGCATGCCGGTGTTCAGGCGCTCCGACACATGCTGGAACCGGACACCCCGTCCTTGCGACTCCCGGCAGCGATATCCGCTCAAGTTCCACATGGCTCTGAGCCACTGAGCTCTTACGATCCATCCTTTTGGGGTTGCTGCTTCCCGGTTCTCTTCCCCTGGGGTCTAGGTGTCCACGGCAGCATCTTGCGTACAGACATCACCTTCCAGGAGTGGGTCCGTTTGCTTCTCTTGCGTGTAGATCGCCCGGAACATCTTCTTTGTCGTTGTGACCTGCCCCTCATAGCGACGCTTTTCTCGACGAGGCACAAACGAGCTCTCTTGCAGGCCGTGCGTGTTAAGATCGAGACACCTGCCTGGCAAGCCACTGTTTCTCGGCTGGCGCAACTGAAGTCAACTGATTTTTTGCAGGTTTTCCATGTTTTGCAGGACACTGGCGGTCTTCCAGAGGCTCTTCGTTCCAAAAGCGTCTCTGACGACATGAAAAGTTTGCTGCGTGGTATGCGTTTAGTCCAGTCGACCGTGCCATGCACGGACGGTGCACGCTGGGCCATGCGTCAGCAAATTACTTCTTTGCACTACTGGTTGGGTTGTCCTGTGCTTTTCCTGACTTTGAACCCGGCCGATGTTGCCCATCCTTTGACTCTTCGTTATGGCTTCAGCGGGTCCTCGCTGAATGACATCCCGCTTGATTTGACTGATGCAGACTTGCAGCGCATCTTGACAGAGCACGATCTAGCTAGCCTTGTGGCTAAGGATCCAGTCTCGGCAGTCCAGAGTTTCTACCACCACGTCCAAGCTATGTGCCAGGATTTGTTTTGTTGCACAGCTTCTGGTGCGTCCCTTTCTGTGGATGGTGTCGCTTCTCACATAAACCAGGGCATCTTAGGACCAGTTGCCGGTTTATTCGGAGCTGTGGAAGCTCAGATGCGAGGCTCCCTTCACATACATTTTCTTATTTACATCCTTGGCTGTGACAGTCCTCAGAGCCTCTTGGCACGTTTCGCAGAACGTCAGGACATGTTGCGGCAAAGGCTTTGGAACTGGGTTCAAAGTCTTATCCATACCAGCCTTGAATCTGTGGCCTCTCACTGGACAACGAATCCTGCCGAGTCCTTGCAACTTCTACGTCCATTTTCGCTAACTGAATCTCAGCAACAACATCTGCGTCCACTTTACGCAGCTGAGATTGCCCGCATTCTCGGTGGATGGCGTGCAGCAGCTGGCGACGACATGCACATACCTGCTCCTGCTCCCTGGCCCAATCCGGAGCATGTTTCTCTCAGCGCTGCCACTTGTTTTCCCATGTATGTCCCATCCTACCTGCGTGATCCGACGTTGACCTCCGCAGAGCTCGGCAAGTGTTTGTTGTTTGACGTACGACATGGTATCGCGCGTTGTCATCTTCACAGCTGTCGAGCCCCGACGTGCTTCAAGGGTTACTTAGGAGCACGACACTTCTGCCGTTTAGGCTTTTGGCATTGGGCAGACATATCCACGGACGGCTCGCCGAATACATGGTGTCGACAACATGACATTGCTTTACAGTACCCAGCTGCGCTGCAGACTCGACACCCACATCTTGGTCAATTCAAAACCGAGCGCCACCATTTCTTCCTAGGTCGTTTCAATGTTCCTCTCATGCTCTTTCATCGCTGCAATCACGATGTTTTGGTCTTGTTGCACTGGCCTCCCAATTCCAACAACTTGGCTCATCCGGACCTGCTGCGCCTTGTCGTCGAGCGACTCCGAACTGCAACTTGGTATGTCACGGCTTACAGTTCCAAGCAGCAACCACATATGCAAAACCTATGGCAGTTGCTGCAGGATGGACATGCGCGCTTGGAACTTGAATGCAAGCGACGCCTTCTGCAGACTCTCACTTCCGAGCCAAGCGTACTCTCATGCGCATGCTCCTCAGTTGTCAAAAGCGGCAACACAAATGCTTTCAGGAAATGGTAGCATATCTGCTTGGTTTTCCAGAAGCCGTCTGTTCCCATACTTTTGCGAGTCTTCATTACCGCCCTGCGCTTGTCGAAGCATCGACAGTCGTCCCTTGTGATCTTTCTCGCCTGCCGGCTGTGCAAGCTGCTGCGCACACTGCCACTGTGCATAACTCCCTGGATCCAAGCGCGGACAATGCCATTCGAGTCCAAATGAAGGTTCCTCACTTGAACTACCAGCACCGAGGTGCTGTTTTGGCTGCCTTGCCGTGGTATTTCTACATAGCTGGTGTTCGTCGTACCAGCGTACACCATCGCATGGATGCTGCAGAAAGACACTTGTTTGATGCGAGCCAGCCTGACTGCGACAAATGGTTGCAGCATATCTTGTCGCGACAACCTTGGAGTGTTCCCTTGCTGGTCGGTCCTCAGATCCCCTCTAGCACTTCCGATCCGGCCAGCCGGGCTGCCATTCTGCTCTTATTATTTCGGCCTTGGATGGGTCCTCCATCGTCTGTTTTGCGCCGACGAGACCATTCCTGAGCACACTCGACCCATCACTTACACACCAGCATACTGGGCACGGCGATCCCTACATGTTATGCGTAACATCGGCAACTTCTCTGGTTCTGTACCAGGTGTTGACAAAGGTGTTCGGGAAAACCCTGATACCGCAGACGGCATCCAGGGCGCATGCGAAGTGTCTGCGGCTGTCGTCGACTCAAGTCTGGATGAGCCTCAAGACGAGTTTGCGCAGCAGGAGGATTTGGAAGACCCCTTTCCGGGTCATCTGGATTACGAACTGGAAGATTTCACGAGCGGTCCGGATTCATCCACCCGCCTGTGCTCGTACCTTCTTGCTGATTGGGAAACAGTGAGTGCCGGCGATGATCGTACAACTATGCCTGTGCCGGATACGATTGTCCCAGCCATGACCTGTGATAATCCACGTTTTTTCCTGCCTTTGCCGGTACAAGTTGAGACTCGTTTGGCAGCCGAGGCTCTGGAATGGTCCGACGTTCTGAGTGCTCCACAAGCCAAGAACCCGTCGTTTGTCTCGGAAGCTCTGTCGTATCCGAGTTCCAGTCCCATTGAAGTTCTTGCGAAGGCTTGGCAGAATGTTGTCACAGGGTTCTGTTGTACACGCGACAAAAGGCTCAATCTGAAACAAGCTGCAGCTCACCTGTTTTGTGCCCTCCGCATTCTACGACTGTTGACTAGTTCGTCTCGTGCCAGTCCTGCGCCTGACTTGCACTGCCTTCTTCTAGGTGGGCCTGGCTGCGGCAAGTCTCACCTTTTGAGATTGAACAACCAGCTGCTTTTGCAGTTTATGCCGCCTGGTGCATCCCAATCCTCGGCATATATGCACTCAGCTGCACGCTTAATCCAGGGCACCGCATTGCATTCGTTGCTGGGTTTGTCTCGGGATGCCAAACAGCCTTACACCGGGCAACGGCGTGAATTAAAGCTGGCTTGGGAGCCTGTTCGATTCTTCCGAATTGACGAAGTCAGCATGCTTAGTGCAGACTTGTTCTCGCGTGTCGATGTCGCTCTTCGCCGCCTGCGCAATATCCCTGCAGTTCCTTGGGGGGATGTAGTCCTGGACTTGTCTGGTGACCTTCGGCAGTTGCCTCCAGTTCGAGCCGTTGGCATGACGGATCCATTCCATCCTCCTCCTCTTCTTGCCGGCAACGACCTTGCCAAGTGGAAAAAAAGTTTGCTGACACCCTGCAAGGTCAACGTCTGTGGAAACAAGTTCCGCATTGCTTGCTCCTTGACTATTCTCATCGGTGTGACGAGACACTTGCTGCTGTGCTAGACGAGCTCTGCTCTCCAGCCGGTCTTTCCAATGCCTCCTGGCGTAAGCTGCAGGAGAGGCTCTTGTCCAACTGTCTTGCAAGACAAGCTAGGTCCGATCTGCATTCGGACCTGTTTCTCGACCCTTCCTGTCCAGTTGGTGTTCTTCGTCATGCAGTCCGTGTAAAAATGGCGCGCAGCGTCTCACTCTGCAAGCCAGACGCGCTGGGCGTCGTTTGTTCCTGCGTCTCTCCACCCTGCCATTGAAGCTGGCCATGCCGCACAATTGTGTTATCGGGCTATGTTGAACGTTGCCAGTCTCACAGAAACTAACCAATTGCCTGGCGTCCTAGCCTTGTACGAAGGCATGCTCGTACGCCTTGAGCACAAAATCTGTGCCAATCTTGGGCTTGTTGTGGCTGCCCTTGCCGGCTTGTTCGCTTGGTTTTGCATCCATTCGAGCCTGTGGTTGACCAAGCTGCGCATTTGCCTCCTCATGTGCTGCAGCACTTACCGCGCGGTGTGTTGATTGAAGTGTCGGAGGCTTCTTGGATCAAACACGGGCATTTCGATCTAGGGCAGTTCCACGTACCGGTTCAGGAACGCAGCTGGACTTTCCACTTCGTGAAACATTTGCCAGACAGCACCATCCCGTATACCGCTGCAACGACGGCTGTGCATCGCAAACAACTTCCAATCACTGATGTGGCTGCTATGACAGCATACTTGTTGCAGGGCCAAACTGTCCCAGCAGCGATCCTAGATTTCACAGGTGCACGAGAACTCTCTTGAGACATGTTGTGGATTTCCTTTCTTCGTATTGCTTAGTCGTGTGCCTTCCTTGTCACATGTGCGAGGATTTGCGAGGAGGAATGCCGCAGCAGCTTCAAACAGAGTTCCGACGCTTGCAGACTATTCAACGTCATACCCTGCAGACTCTTGATGATGGCCTTAGGGAGTTTGGCTTCGAAGATGCCAGACAACATGTTACTCAACCATTGCTGTCTACTTCTGCGATTGTCGGTCCGATGCCGCCTGTGAGACGCTGATACCTAACATGCGTTCGGCGCACTACCGCCTGCAATCCGATTCTCGCCCATGACATGCAGCTTCGCGGCGAGTTCAAGAACAAGGCTCGCGACACAGTGCCGGCAATTCTTTCTGTTGCATGTTGTTGCTGCTTGCTTCAGGTCCTTACTGACTCCTACTCCAACCTCGGATCTTACAGTTTACCCTGGAAGGCATGCCCTCGACCTCTTCTTGTTGTTTTTTGAATCGCGCATCCTGTTCAGGCGCTGCTGTTGCAGTTTGGAGCCAGTGCTAACAGTAAAGTCCAAGTGACCAGGCGTCGCCGTATCGCGACCCTGTCAGGTCAAGCTCTTCCAAGAACTGTCCATGCCTTAACGTCAAAAACCGACACCATTGTGCTGAACTTTCGCTCAGCTGTGCATCGTGTGCGCTTGCTACTGGAGATATTACCGTGTCAGCTCTATGTGCCAAGGCATGCCAACCCCGTATGCAGCACAAGAACCGATAAGAAACGTCACACAGTATCTCTGTCTGACATCTTCACTCAGGCAAGACCGGCCGACTTCGTGATCGGCGCCAGTCCTCTGCTTGGCTGTGCCACATTCCTCAAAAAAAAGCTGTCCCGCCACTTCCGTGCATAGGCGCGACCAATCCTTGCACATTGCACGCTGACCCGCTGCACACTGTGTCCAAGCCTTACTTTACATGCACTGTCAAACAATATTGTCTTGGAGCCTCGAACTGCTACGTCCCGCAGCTCGCCGCGTCATCAAGCATTTTGCTGTGTCCCTGACCCCAGACACTTGGACATCTCGCCATGGCCACTGCTTTCAGTGGCAAACGTCGTTCGGACAATGGCCCTGGTTCGCCGCGGGCACCGACACCGCGAGTTGGCAAGGCAGCAAAGCCAGACCCGACCGTCCACTTGATGGCCGTCTCCTATGGTCACAAGGCTTCCATGGCCTGTGCCGACTTCAGTGACTCGCCATTGGCGACGTGGGTGCTAGACATGCGGGCCACACACACCCGCATGTACGACTTCAACAACCTGTTCAAAGTCTTCCTCCAGAGCACCGCCAAGCGCGATACCCGTCCCAAGGATATCGAAGATTTGTCCCATTCGGAATGCGGCTCGTCTTCGCACCAGCGCCTGCGTATCATCGCTTGTTGTATTGTGATGCCGGCGAAGAAGGTCTGCAGCAAGGCTACGCCCTCCTCATCGAATTCCTCCAGTACGTCTGCAGCAAATCTGCCCATGCTAAGCGACTCACCACCTTGCGAGTTTGTGTCCGAAACGAAACTGGTCATGCTAGTGACTTTCTTCGGGACTTCGATGACGGCAACAAGCTCAAGCTCGTCCGAGATGAACGTGACCTCATCACGCCTCATCCAGCTTCTCTTCGCGGGCCTGACACTCGGGGCGTTGCCACCTTAGTCCTGCAGTATTATGTGACACTGACGAAGCTGCCGAGCCAGCCTTGCCACTTGCTTGGTTCGATGCTAACTGTGCCACTCGCACGGCCCAACCTCAAGCATCCGCTCTGTCTGGAAATCTTGTGCCACAGTACACAGGGTCTTGGTTTGGCTTGCGCCGCGTCCTGGATGCCCATGGCTCTGAAGCTGTCGAGAGCACTGGCACCAAGTGGTTCGAGGCTCCTCCACTGAGCCCCGACAGTGATCCAAGCGCATGGCTCCAGGCATTGCTAGATGACATGGAGCAATTGCCCCTCCAGGTACGTCTTGCGGACGGGTTCGTTGCCTGGGATGCTCTGCACGACAAACCCTACATCTTGGTCGAGAACTGAGCTCCGCTGGCGACGTCCTCCTGCCGTTTGAAGACATCTTCACTCTTTCTTTCTCCATGACGGCCGCTTGCTCTTTCTTCTCAGCCCACGACCTCCCGTGCCTCGTATCGGCATCACTGCCATGCTTCGGCATGCTGCTAGTTTCGATCACTGCCTCGAACCAGGCTCGCTTCCGCTTAGCTGTGACCGAAAAACAAGCCCGTGAACTACGCAATAACCCTAAACCCTAAACCCTAAACCCTAAACTCATGGCCTAGGCCGCCCACCTTCGATGGTGGGCGGCGCTTAAGCCCCTCGACATCGATGGCGCAGGTCGATCCAGGACGCTTGCCCGCCGTTCCACAGACAGGGGTACTGTAGCACCCACGTTTATGGAGCCCGAAATCCTGGGGGGCTGGGTTGGTTTGGCCACCCAAAAAGGGACCCCCCGGGGGGGCTTGGAAGCTCCAGCGAGCAGAGTTCAGGACCTAGGCGCCTCCTGGCTGGTCCTAGGGGGGACTTGGACAAAAGCTGCTGTTTGGACCCCTTCCCAGCCCTCCCTGGCCCCCCTGGCCCTCCTGGCCCTCACCCCCGCTGGCGACCTTTTCCTGGCCCCCACCCGCCCTGCCTTTTCGGAGCAGAAGCTTAGCTGCAGAATTGTGTGGTTGTTGTTAACCAAAATAGACCTAACAGAGTTTAGGTCCTAAACCCTAAAAGGTATAGGTTTGGGTGGTTTGCCGCCTCAGACGGCGTGGGGTGGGTGAGTTATGTGATGGCCCGCCACAGTCGGGCCATGGCTGCGATTCGCAGGCAACAAACCCGCGAATAAATCCTACAATCCCTGTTACACTACCGCTACGCAATCTTGCAGCAAACCCTAAACCCTAAACCCTAAACCGTGTGCAAGTCTTGACCTCTAGATCTGTTGCTGACCTGTCCACTTCTGCCACGTATCTCGTTGCAAGGTCACAGCATCACCATCCTTCTCCAAACGCGCAACTCCCGTCCTGTGCCTGCCTCGGACCAAGGCACACGTGCGATACCACCGTTCGTTCCGTCCAAGGTCGACTTGCCGACGCCGACGATTCTGCTACTCTCGTCGTCGCTTCAGCCAAGCCAGACCGGTTGTTCACTTGATTCGCCTAGGACTCACACACCCTGGCAGTTTTCCGGGAGCGTTCTCTTGATCCGACATATGCATACCTCGGCAATTCTCAACACTGGGACTGCACGACATCCACGCACGCCCCACCGAACTTATGTCAGATCAAAAGCGCTCCCGCCCGTGCCGTGTGTCCGAGAGCATTTTTGATCTGACATCGCCTCCCTGAATTGTACATCTACACACATGCATACCTCGCCAATTCTCCACACTGAGACTGCACGACATCCACGCACGCCCCACCGATTTATGTTGGATCAAAAACGCTCCCGCCCGTGACGTGTGTCCGGGAGCATTTTTGCTCTGACATCGCCTCCCTGAACTGGGCATCTACACACATGCATACCTCGGCAATTCCCAACACTAGGACTGTACGACGCCCACGCGCGTCCCACCACATTTATGTTAGATCAAAAACGCTCCCGCCCGTAGCATGTGTCCGGGAGCATTCTTGATCTAACTTCGCCTCCCTGAATTGGACGTATACGCACATGCATACCTCGGCAATTCTCGACACTAGGACTGCGCAGCATCCGCCACGCCCCGCCAATTTATGTTAGATCAAAAACGCTCCCGCCCGTAGCATGTGTCCGGGAGCATTTTTGATCTGACTTCGCCTCCCTGAATTCAACGTATACGCACATGCATACCTCGGCAATTTTCGACACTGGGACTGCACGACATCCACGCACGGCCCACCAATTTATGTTAGATCAAAAACGCTCCCGCCCGTGGCGTGTGTCCGGGAGCATTTTTGATCAAACCTCGCCTCCCTCAATTGGGCATCTACACGTCATCTACACACATGCATACCTCGACAATTCTCAACACTACAACTGCACGACACACATGCACGCCCCACCACATTTATGTTGGGTCAAAAGCGCTCCCGTCCGTGGCATGTCCCTAAACCCTAAACCCTTATTTCATTTGCCAAGCAACAGCATGCTCAGCCACGACACTTTGGGCTTTCTTCCGGGAGACTTCGGGATCGGCGAACAACCTAACCTAAAACAGCTTGGTATCCTTGAAGCTCTTGCCCTCAGCAAGGAAAGACAAGCCTACCTTGGCAGCCCGATCCCAGTTGAGGATTCCCAGACTTCCGAGCCCTCCTGACTGAGATGAACAGACTCCCTGATGCACAGTGTGTAATACACTTGCTTGTGAGCCACTCACTGCCTGCACGCTGCCTTTGCACTGCCTTTTCCTTACTGCAAGTGCTGGACTGTTAATTGAATGCATGATGCATGATGACTGTTTGCATGACCTTGTGCAATGCATGACGTTGGGATGCTGCTCGCTTGCCACTTCTGATGATGTTTGGGTGTTGTCGTGGTGCCTGCAGCATGCTTCTTTAACGAATGGATGAATTTGCCAGGACCCGTCTGTCAGGCCCCTCTGTCTCTGTCGTCTGCGGAAGGGAGCGCTTCGGTTGACACTTTGGTTCTTAGTTTAACTTGTTTTAACCTTCCCTCCGCTTGATAACCAAACCACCAACCCCCGCCCGCGCGGCAAGCCATGGCTTTTCCTGACCCTAGTTGGCCTGTCTCCGAGTACATGTCAAGTTCTGGAGCTGCGGAAACAGATCGGAAACTGCTGCTGCACGGCTGAAAGGTCGCAACGGATGACTCTCCCTTTGTCTGGTGCCAAGCCTTCAAAAGGCATGCTTGACAGGTGGTTCTTCTGTGATCCTGCATCGTTTCTGCGTGGAGTGATGTGTCTCCAGGATTGGGACCAACAACTACGCCCGCCTTTTCTATGGCGAGAGAATCTCGATGATTTGTGAAGGGCCTATGGGTTACAATGTGGAAAGCAGGACAACCTCTGCGAAGACACGGAGCTGGTGCATCAAACAAGACGGATGCTGCGCCTGCCGTGCGATGCGAAGACACTCTGGCTGTGCTCGCTGCTGTGAGTAGCGAAGGGACGGAGGCGAGTGCCTTCATGCAGGCCATCATTGGGAAAGCTTCAGAAGGATGTGCAATGGATGAGCTCGCCAGTCCTTTGTGATGGTGGGTGCACTTCTGTCAGACACAATGACCGGTAGCGAGCACCACTGAGCAATCTTTGCAACAGGGACAACGATGCTGGAAGACCGCAAGTCTCACCCAACCTTAACTCTGGTGCTCTGTGGGAATCTACGAAGGGCCCCCCAGGTATTCATCTAGTTCTAGAAAAGCCTGGAGTAGATTTTGCTTTGCACTCTTCATGCTCAAAGTAGCCCAACGAGTAAACTCATTTGCAGCTTGTAGTCGTCGAACAGAAAACGGTAGCCTGTATGACGTCCTCCAGTTTCCAGCCTTATGTGTTCGGGTGCCACTGTGTTTAATGTAGCCTGTTATTTTGTTGCTGATGGAGACTGGACGATTGTCGACGATTCTCCGTAGCGACCTTCCGTGGTGGTTGAGCTTTCATTGTACTTGGCTCCTTCTGTGTGTCTTGTGGTGAACTGGCACAAGTGAGAATCGACAACAATTCATTTTTCACACCGACTCCGCACCTAAGAACCTCGCCTGGCTGTGTCCGAGTTGTGAGAGCGTAAACCCTTATCCCGTTTTTGGTCTTTCGTCGCCTCCGAATTCGAGCCTCCAGGAGCCTGCGTGTGTCCACAATTCTCACTACTAGGAATGCATGACACGCACGCGCGCCCCGTCCTATTTGTGTTGCATCAAAAACGCTCCCGCATCTTACCCTTGCAGGTGCATTGCTTAGAAGCCTAGCCAAGCTTCTCTGACATCAAAACGTTTCGGAGGCTGGCCAAACTACGCGCTGATGCTTGCGGCGGCCTGCCCTGTGCTCCACCGGCAGCGCTCTACAGTAGGCGTTCGCTGAAACTGCCACTCGCAGACTTTCTTTGGCCAAAACCAAAACAGAAACCAGTGCTATGTTTGCCAGAGCCGGATCCCTTTTTTTGCTGTCACGTGACTTTTTCGGCTTGTCGATTCACGAACATGCATACTTCCGCTGTTCCATGGCAACTGTGCAGCGCACGCCCGCGCCAGCCTCGCCGCAATTATGTTAGCTCAAAGAGGCTCTTGCATTTTGTCGCATGGGATCGATCATTGTAGGCCAACCGACTTCGCCACGTCCACATATCTAGAAGCACAACAGTGGCAAGAACGTTCTTCTTAATGTTGCATTGTCTTTCTGACTTTTGAGCGTCCAAAAAAACTGCATGGACTCGCCGACCAAGACAACATGCGCCTCCGTTGGTTTCCATGGAAGCACAGCTGCGACGCTATATATCTAGTGCCCGAACTGCAAGCTGCCAAGCTGCATGATCGTACTGTTCGCTGAACGTGCTCTAGCTTGTTCGAATCTTCCTTCTTCGGAACGTCTATGAAGTTAGCTGTAGCATGCAACTGTCAGGCTCTCTGACCAATCGAGCACTACGTCAACACTTCAGCTGGCGGTTGCTCTCAAGAAATGCCGACGCCATTCTTGCAGCCAAAAGAACTCTGAAGGCCCCATCAAACTATACAAACATGTTCACGTGCGCGTCTAGTTTATTGCCCCTGAGGCCAAGCCGACGACCGGACAGGCGTTACGCGGCAGGCAGGTGCGACAGTTTTACCAGCTGGCGGCCGCCAGGCTAAGCATGCTGAAGCGCTGGCTCGCGACTCGTCTCAACTGCTGTCTACTTGTCTGCTGCTTGGCAGGCTTGCTATCTTATTTCTTTAAACCAAGGACGGCAAGCGCCCACTGCTTCCTCAGCCACATGCATCACGAACGTTCGACCTACCCCTCTGGACTTTGGAACGATTGCAGACGTCCAAGATTAACAATGTGGCCTGCTCGCACATGCTTTTGGCTTTTCGCTCCATTAAATGCAGTTCTGAACATCCGCCAATTTCTCTAGGTTTTCCGAGTTGCCGATCACTCCTCGAGATGCTTGCATGGCTGGCGAAAGCTGTCTTTTGCAGACGCCGTCTTCAACATCGTCTTGCTTCGCTTTGTCACAGTTACACAGGACCAGCACAGTGCCTGCAATGCCTAGTCCACTTTCACACCACATTGCAACATGCGCAGGAATCCTTCCGACTGCTGCTTCATGCGTATGGCGGCCCTGCCCAAGCATATGGCTACATAGGATGGCAAGGACTGCACACTGCCAAACTGCTCTCAGTGATTTCCCGCCTTTACACAGACAGATGCATCGATACGCGTGCCGACAAGTTTCCTGGCAACATTGTCTCGCAGTTCTGGTTGTTGTTACTCGAGATTGCAGCTACAGTAAGCTTAAAAGCTGGAGCCCTTCCATGATTGCAAGGCCTTTTGGACGCTACAAGTCGGAGCGGACCTGTGCGCGACTGGCCAAGACTTGCGTTGAAAACTTCACCAAGGCTCGCTCTGACAACTCTTCATGCCCTCTTTGTCATTACGCCTCTACACACCTGCCGTCCTAGAGATTCACATTGCTCGGCTAGGTGCTTCAACACGATCGCTCTGCCGTGTATGCCTGGCTCGACACGAACAACTTCAAGTTCGCGGCCTACTTGGCACGGCACTGAGTGCTTCTGCCCTCACAGAACGTCTTGCGCCCTATTGCACCGACTTCAAACTCCCGCAGCGAGGTGAACACGGACCTCGCTGTCATGGGATTTCGCGACTCGGGCTGCGTGCCCTTGCTCGTGGGCCACGGATGTGCCTGGAACAGCCGCAAACCAACGACACAAGAGTTGAGGACCGTCTGTTGCGTTCCCTTCTCTGCTTTTTGCCACTGCGGACTTGACAAGGACTCTTCATGCCAAAGGCAAAAATCACGGGATGTTCGTTTCCGCACTTCGTGCTCTGGGACTGAACCTACCTGACTGGTCCGTTCACGACACCGAACACTGGCTCTGTGAGACCCGCAAAGTCTTCCAGAGTCGCCGCCGCTTGGTTGTACCACATGCTTTTCAAGCCGACACGCTGGCTATGTCTTAAACACCCAATATGACTGCACGTGAGACCTACCTGTGTACAAGCCCCGGCCGCTCGACAAAGCTGCGCGCGGAGCCGTGCGTAGCTTGCTGCGTCACGTGCACAATGTCCGGGCACGCAAGGCACGGATGACGATTTCAGTGCCAGTCTTGCACTTGACCTTTCTGAATGACTGGGCGCGTGCTGTACTTCCCTTCACCGCCGTTTACTCTCGACTCGCAATTTCCATCGCTGTACTTCTCTCGCTGGTCTGCTCGTTCCCTGTTCGAAGGCAAAAAACAACAGGACTTCATCATTGACAGCTTCAAGGCCGGCCGTCTGTGCCATGTCCTTGCCCTCGGCTTGCATGCCACAATTTTTCTTTGCGATGCCAGGTCTCGAAAGCGACCTGCCGCAGTCCTTCGCTAGACGAGCACTGCACAAGCTCCGAGAACGTGCCTCGACTTCATGGGCCTGTGTTACTAGCATTCAAGCAACCTTCATGACGATTCGGGTGTCGTTAAGACAAACCTGATTCATGAAGAAGGCATTCCAAACGAATGATCACGTCGATAGCTATGTACATATATGTTGCAGTTACTGCGTTGTGTCCTTACTTCAGTCAGTCGCTGCCGCTTCTTCTTCTGCTGTTGCTTCTTCTCCTACTACGACGACGACTACTACGACCACTACTATACCCACCGTCGTTCGGAAGCCGAGCACGTGGTGAGAGGGCCCGTGGGGAGCTGACGACTACTACCACCACTACTATACCATTGCGACTCCTACTTCCACCGTCGTTCGGAAGCCGAGCACGTGGTGAGAGGGCCCGTGGGGAGCTTACGGAATGGAGGGAAGCGGACGGGCCTGCTTCCTGCATGTACCCCCCTTACCGTCCGACGGCGGTGGCCCACTACATACTGCTATACTATTACTACTACTGCAACCTACATCAATAATAATAATAACTAACTACTACTACTACTACTACTACTACTACTACTACTACTACTACTACTACTACTACTACTACTACTACTACTACTACTACTACTACTACTACTACTACTACTACTACTACTACTACTACTACTACTACTACTACTACTTACTACTACTACTGCTACTACTACTACTACGACGACTACGATTGCTGCTGCTCCCACCATGCAGCATTGAGTCGAGCATGCTCAAACATAACCATGTTGTTCTGTAGTTTCGTGTCACGCGAATGCAAGTTTGCATATTTGTGCGCGCGCAAGGGCGCGCAAGGTCCGCGCAAGCGCGGACCAAGGGCTAAAACTAGGACAAAGGAATATTGGACAACGCCCATGTGCTTTCCTGACCTTTTCCTTGAATTTGGTGACGCATACTGGCCTATAACATGCAGACATACATGCATACATACATGCTAATACATGCTTCATGCTGACGATTGGCGTGAGTGCATGCATGCATGTTGTTTGCCATACAACAAGAGCCATGCATGTGAAAGTCCCAGCCTCTCAAGACCTCAATGCCAGGACCTCTGCAGTTGCAGGCAGGTACTTCTAGTCTCCGGTTGGTGGGGTAGTAACAGCACTGACATCGCAGGAAGTGCATTGACTTTCCAACCGGCCGACCATTCTGCTGGCAGCGAGTTGTGCAAGCTCCTTCCAGACTACGACGAGGCGCCTCGTGCAAAAGTATCTGGGACTCAGCGTGACATCTGAAGAACGGTAACTATTCTGCCCCAGCCAGCCGGAGTCCTCGACACGAACTGCGCCTCCCTATTGGCGCGACCTCACCGCGACAGTGCAACACGCGAACGAGAGCGCCAAACGGATATAAACACCGTCGACGCCCGCTACTGGCAGAAAGTTGAATGTTGCATGTTTTACGTGCTGACTCTGTCGAGGCTTCCTCGACTGGCTTCGAGCAGCTGAAGCTTGAGCTCGAACACGGAATGTCGTGGCTGCGGGCGCTGCCCCATACAGCTCCACGCTCGCTGGCTGCAGTCTCTATTTGCGCCTCGGATCCCTCGCTGAAGACTTTGGAGTGCGCAGCATACTCTATCTTCTCTCTTTCTCTCTCACGGCCAGCCTGTATATTGTATCTAGTCTACTTTATACTACATGCGCAACTCTTCCACAAGGAAGATACACACACGGACCCAGGCTTGCAGAAATCCCGCGCAGCCCGGGAGCTGACAGCATGCTTTGGTAACGGCCGCTGCGATCGGAAAAACAGCTGCCACAAGCTTCGCTAGGGCCTCTCTATTCCTGTAAGCTCCGTGTCGCCGTCCTACCCCTACTAGAGCTTTCGTCCCAGCCCGTGGCTCTCAAGTTTGTGCGGAATTTGACCGGGAGCATGGAATGTGAGCGGGCGCACCTCGCCCCAACAAAACGGAATACAGGAGGAGTAGAGTTTTTGCGGAATTTCGTCAGCGGGTAGGGTCGCCCACCTCGCCCCGACCAAACTGAAGCAGGAAGAGTGGAGTTTTTGCGGGATTTGACCGGGAGCATGGAGGGTAGGGGCCAAGGAAAGGGGCGAGGCGTGGGGGAAGGAGAGGGAGGCAGGGGCCCACCTCCTCCCAGTTTTTGCGGAGTTTGACCGCGCAGGCCAGGAGCATGGAGGGTGAGGCCAAAACCAAGAGAAGGGCGCACAGAAACCCGACACCCCCTTGGCCCCGACAAAATTGAATCCAGGAAGAGTAGAGCTTTTGCGGAATTTAACTGTTGGGGAAAGGGGGCAAGGCGGGGCAGAGGGCTTCCCCATAGCGGGGTCGGCGGACTCCTTTTATTGTTCGACTTGTCGCTGTGGTGGTGGTAACGAGCGAGAGGGAGAGAGTCACTGCAAGAGTGCGGACAATGTTCCCTGCTCCTTAAACAAAGCCATGCCTGCCTTGTGCGAGTGTGTGAGTCGAAACCTGCTCAACACAATCGTAATAGGAGGACCATGCTGAAGGCAGACTAGTAACACTCTAAGAACCAATAATGTTGGAAACAGTAATGGAACTGAGGGTGATCGGATAGTCATCTTCAGAAGCAGAATCAAAATAAGTAGGGCACATGAGACGGATAAAGTAATGATTCATCATCACAATAAGAAGGAGACGAACAGCAACACCTCGTCACAACGCTTGTGGACATAAATATCAGATATAAGTATGATCACACTGCAATGAGATAATGATGATGACGACGACGTGATGACGATTTTGAAGACTAGGGGATAGTGGTGGTGATGTTGAGTGGCAATCATAAAGCCACAACATGCCGTGACAGTTTCATGAGCTCAACGTTTCATCCGCGGACATTTGGTGAAGGATGCTGGGATTTGTCATTTCTGGAGGAAGGCTTTGTTTTGCGTAGATGGGTTTGGGGGTTTGGCTTTGTAGAATAGCTTGTCTTGTGAGTTGGCTTTCGAGCGATCGGACTCTGAACTCTGAGCCCCGCGTGGCACCTGCGAGTCAAGAAGAGCAATAGTCGCTCAATAGTCTCGATAGTTCACTTGAACTGTGCTTCGTGTCTTGTCATATAGCTGGTTTCACTGCCGGGGAGAAACGAATCCAACGTTCACCGAGCATGAGCCAGCATGTGTAACATCGTGTCGCCTGAAGAATTTGGTTCAGATGAAAACATCTCGCACGTGTAGGTTCTGGATTCCGAGGACCAGTGCAGATGGATCAGCTGGTGCAGATGATGGGTCGGCTAGATCGACCTGGACAGACATCTGAGCAGCTATGTCGCGCCATTCTGTACATGAGCCTGGGCTAATCCTTCCTCTAAATGGCCTTGCATTCGGACCGTGTGTGTGTGTGTGTGTGTGTGTGAATGAAGCACTTCATCTTTCCCTCCTGAGGAAGCGGACGCATGAGGAAGCAGCAGCTCTGCAACAGATGTGACGACAAGCCAAGCCTTTTTGGAAAGTCTAGGCATCTTCTTGGAACCGGAACCGTCCTACTCCTCCCAGGAAGTCGCGCATCTTCAGAAGCATGCTGCATTCTGGAGCTTGCATATAAAGCCCATTGCCCGTCTCATCGTCATGGCCACTGCTGGTGCTGCAGACACTCGGCAGGCGGCAAGTCCCGGCAGTGTGTGATTGGACGTTGGGCCATCGGGTACATTCGTATTCAGCGGTTTTGTTGAGTGCAGGAGGTCAGCGAGAGGTACGACAAGCTTCTGGAGGGAGAGCAAAAGCCAAAAGCTGCAGCTTCTCTCGAGATCGCCGAAGCTCCAGAAGAGGAGGCCACTCACGTCGAATTTGTGAGAGCTGTGAGAGGCCGCATCAGAGCGCCTACCCGTTTGGGTCGTAGGGCGTAGTGCAGTGCTTCGATGGAAATGCCCGTCGCATCTTGGCCAAGGCAGTGGCAAATTCTGAAGTGTGGACGAGCCTGGAGAACTTCAGCAAGCGATCTTGGAGCACGTTGCGCCTAGCGAGCCTGTGACATAATACAGCCCAGTGGAGTGGAGTGTAAGTTGCTGTCACATGTCGCATGGCCAATCAAGCCTCCCACCTAGTTCAGAGCCTTAGCCTGAGCCCTAAGCCCATTACGAAGTCAAGGAGTACCGCGGAAGCCAAAGTCTCTCTGATCCGGGTTTCCGTCAGGGCCGTTAGGGCTGGAAAAGCTGAGGGCTGGGCCGTCGTCCGCGGGGCCAAAGCCAGGCTCACCGGCAAAGCAATCTTTCAGCAAGCTCGCCTTCCGTCAGGTCCGAGGTGCCTTGGCTTCTTCCGGTCTGCAAGACGTTAAAGGTCTGAGGAAGATGACCAAACTGCCCAGGTGACTTGCCAGACTCGTCCCCAAAGCTGAGTACAATCGACCTCGAGCCCCCGATGGATGTTGAGCAGCAGCTGCCGCGAGCCATGACACGTCAAAGTGTTCAGCTTGGGGTGCCCTGGTTCGAAATTTACTACTTTGAAGTTACAACTCGTTGATCTGGTATCTGCCTCCGCGGCTTGCGCAGGTGGGCTACCTGATCCAAAATGATGAGAGATTCAGGCTGAGCATCTTGACAGTGTGTCCAACAGTCCAGGGCAGAGAATTTCCAGGCATGTGGTCCAACTCATCGGGCCACCGACGGGCATTTTGGAGCTGCTCGGTAAAGACAGGCCAGCGCTAGCTGTGATTTTGTGGTGCCACAGGCAGCTTCTGTGAAGTGCAGGCCGGATCCCTTCACGACTCTGGTCCAAACAGTGCCGCGACACAATGACCCACTTGGCCTGCGTGTCAATGCAGTGAAGTCATCCGAGGTCTGCCACCAACAACTGAGTGTGCGAGTTTGCCAGGGGATGTTTGAGCGACTGCTTGGACTCTGCGGAAACCGAGATGCTCGGCAGAGCACTCCGCTGTAGCACCGGAGAGCGGGGGTGAGTTGGTGTCAAAGGGTGCTTCCGAGGCTTGATGCGGAAAGGGTCCTGTTTTGACAGTCCTGGTCCGAGCGTCAGATTGTCAAGTAATAAGTCAAGGACACGAAAGTGCTGCAGCCAGAGCACGTGGCTGGCGAGTCTTGTGACAGGCTCCTCGCCATAGTCTTCAGGATCTTCAGGTGTCAGACAACTCAAACAGATGTAAGTTTCGGCTCCTTTATGGGCATTGCTTGAAAGGGGCTGAGGGGGGCTGAGTGCTGGTTTCATCATTCTCCCTACAAGTGGATCACGGGTTACTGCGGACTCTCAAGCCATCTCAGCACTTTACTCGAAACCTGGTCCCGAAACTGGCGGCTTGCAATCCGTCCTGGTCTTGCCTTTTCACTTCAGTCCACGTGTCCCCAACCAATCCTTCTTGCGTGCCTCGAGTGCGAGTGTGAGTACCGAAACCCTAACCGGGACCCTGATTCGGAAGGATCCGTGAAGTCGCGAAGCTGTCATACCGGAAGCCACTTTGGCCGGCAAGTGGGCCTTAAGCAGACGAACAGAGATTGAATGTTGCCCCCGAGGTCGCTCGTAGGGAGGGCCCTCAGCCGCTGTCGACACTGCCCTACGGCCCTGTACCCGTGCAACATCACCTGAACATGCCAGGGTACGCCCGTGAAGATCTGCACACGCACTGAGGATTGAGTACATTCAGAAGATTGCTCAGCGCTTTTTGGATGGCACTTTGAGCGGCGAAGTTTTCGAGGAGGCGCGTGATGTGTTGCAGTTTGGGAGATCTGCAGCACAACTGGCCCTTGGCTAGGCCTCCGATGAGGAGCTTCGGCAGCGCCTCACAGAACTGCCGGGCATTGGCGAATGGACGCTCGAGATGTTTCTCATCTTTCAGCTCCACCGACACGGAGGATCCCTTCTTCTGGCGGCTTTGGGGCTAGGAAGGTCGGTACAATGTCGAGAGATGATGTTGGGATACAGCTGTCAAGAGATAGACGAGGCAGCACTTCGCAGGGGTGTTGCTTTTCTTGACTTGAGGCAGTGGCCAAGGGAAGGGTGGGTGATGAGTGGATGCGGCTGGGGTTGCCAGATGTTATGTCTTCGCGAACTTGTTCACACATGGTCAGGAATCCCGTATGGGGACGTTGCAATCCAGAGTGCTATGAAGATGATCTATAACATTGTCCCGCCAGCCCACATAACCGCCAAGAACGAGGAGCCTCGGCTGGGCTGCGGCCGCATGGTCTTGAAGCAAAAGTTTCAGATTCTGCCCCAGGTGTCATGGATGCCCACTCGACCACAAATGGAAATTTTTGCCAAGCGATGGGGGCCCTTCGGCAGCATCGCATCCTTGTACATGCTGCGTGTGGCGGACAATGTGAACGCCGTCTTCTTGCTGCTTGGCTGCAGTGCGACTGGTCAATGCTCGTTCAAGCTCTGCAGACTCTGCAGTCGGAATGTTCGGACGTGTCCGGGCACGCAGGCCTGACTGATGCTCACTACAAGAAGGACCTCGTGGCAGGCCACATGTGTAGGAACGAACAACCATGGGCACACGTAGCTCAGAAGCACAGAGCTGCAGCTCGGTAAACCTGCAACGTGGCCGAAGATCGTGATGCAATGTAAACTCTGGAGGATTCAAAACGCGGCTGGGAGTCATCGGGACAGAATATTTTCTCCTGGCTGCCCAAGCAGAGCCTTACCATGACTGCCAGGTCTGGGTTTGTACAGATTCCAGTCTGCACTGCGTGGCCTGAACCGAGGTCGCCATCGTTCAGAGTCACGTTTTAAAAACGACATTGAGGCACATGGTCTCGCCTGGTTCAGGGCAGGCTTTTTGTGCCAAGCCTGCTCAAGATGTACAGGAGCGAAAAGGCGTGCTGGTAGCGTAGGCCCGTCGAAACCGACTGTCGACGTGATTCGGTTGGCTCTCGGAACAACCTGATGTGGCAGCGTTGTGTTCCGCGACTCCTGCTTCATGCTTCGCATGTATGACGATGGCCTCCGTGTGTTCTGTTCGTGGCTGAGGATGAAAAACATGGCCGACGGAGAGACGCCAAAGGACCGCCTAGCTTTTTCTTGTGAGGCTGATGCGACCGTGTTTCATCGTAGAGTCTCTTTGCCATGCAGGCTGCCAGTGCCCTTGCAAGCAAAGCCCGGGCCGAAGCCAGAGATGATGGATTCCAGACGAAGCAGTGTGTGGTTTTGCTAAGGGCGAGACAGCAGAGCGCTTCGAGGCTCATCTCTGCATGTCGAGGGTAATGCATGTAGGGACTGGTGATGCGCAGCCAGCACAGTCAGCATGGTCAGCAAAGCCGAGTCAGACCTCTTGTGACCTTCGTTTGCCTGTGCAGCGTAGTTGTCATGGCTCAAATGTTGCCAACACAATGGCCTGGGTGGCTGGTGCAGCACCCTGCTGCTCGACAGCAATTGCAGCGATCAGTCCGCGAGAAAGTCAAGTTGCTCATACTCGTTGTCGTTGTTATGGTGTAACGCTACTGCCGCGCTTTGGCTATGCTACCACCGCCACTACGAGTGCTGCCTTCATTCTCTTTCAGTCCATGCGTCAAGGCCGGCCTTCGCAGGGACAAGCATGGTCACAGGATAGCGCCGCTTGGCCGGAACATTACCAGGTAGCTGCCGGGCAGCTGCCGCTGGGAGATTGAGGGGCTGGGTGTTGCGCCAATGCTCCCTCTTTGCACGCTCTGAGAATCGTTTTAGTCTGCACGGTGTCGAGAAGGTATGGCCTGTGCAACTGCCTGGAAGCGTGCCTTGGCCAGCAGAGCGAAGCTGACCGGTGGGCTGGAGCAAGAGCAGATGCTCGCTTTTTTCGTTTTGCACCTTTTTATTTGGAGGTGCGACCTGCCGTGCATACGAATGCATCGGCTGTTGTGACGGCAGTCGCGACCTTTGTTTTCGAATCGAAACTAGTACCGTTCGATAGGATACGGTTGTTGGTCCTGGCAGCAGCAGCGAATGCCTGGTAAAGATCAGCAGCCTCAACGACACCGCCCCGTGGGTTTTTGTTAAATGTCATCGAGCCTCTTATGAGCAAGCCAGATACTGTCGTTTTATCGTAATTTTCCTACCCCTTTGCACTGTTTTCGTCATCGCTGCGCATCGCCCTTCTTGCCACGAGTGCCGATGTCGTTACATGAACGTTCTAGCACACATTTTCACACATTGCTGCATGCACTGAACCTTGATCGTGTCGCCTGCGTGGGTACGCGAGGTCGCGCCGGACCAAGTTGCACACCAGCTTTCTGAGACCTTCCAGGAGTACCAGGTGCAACTCGCAAGGGGGTGTCAGCCAATCGCCTTGTCTCTTGGCAGCTCGAGAAATACTCACACTTTCTTGCTGCCAGGCTAGCCAGACGGAGCACATTTCGAACCTTAGCTTGACTGCCGTGCCTTCGGAAGTACAGTGCCGCGTGCAAACTGACGTTGGCAGAAGAACCTGCGGTTTCTTAACTTCGGCGAGCGTCAGAAGACTCGCCAAGGAGATGGATCGCGGAACAGGAGACACGAGCTGCCGAGGCTCGCGGAAAGCATGCGGCAGCACATCAAACGTGATTGCGATGCTCTGCCCGATCCTGATTTCATGGAAAGCTGACTCTTCCTGTTTCCTAGCGACAGGAGCAGATGCTTCTTGAGCAGCTTGTACGGGAGTCGCTGAACCTGCCTCCCGCGGCAGACACGGGTGGCTTGGCTTCCCTGGCTACCATTGGACCATCTTTTCGGCATTGCTCAACACCGATTGCAGTAGTGATAGTGTTTTTCCATCATCTCCCAAGTCGGCTCAAAGGGGCGTTGAAGTCTGGTCTAGTGGCCGGTGGCCCGCCATGGCATCTGAAGAGAAGGCAGAGAGAGCTGGATCTATGCAGGCACCTCTGCAAATTGCAGACCGGATATCGGCCCAGGGCATGCTAAGTGACATTTGGGAGACGCCGCGCGTCCTGCGTCGGCTCATTCAGGCACATCTGAAAGATGGCAAGGTCGACATTCCGGGACTTCGAAAGCCGTTGCCTGAGGCCCACGGCCTTGCAGGGAAGAGCCCGCTGGAGATCCTCGCAGCGTGCTCTCAGAGCCGGATGTCCGACAAGGGCTTTTGCCATAGGCTCACCGTGATCGGCTCGGGGACCTCATGGCATGCCGCTATTCTGGCGGAGTATCTCATCGAGACGATGGCGCGAATTCCTGTTGAATCCCAGTATGCTTCGGAGTTCAGGTATCGCGAGCCAACGTTGCGAACAGGCGATGTTTTAGTAGTTGTGTCAATGTCAGGAGAGACAACCGATGCGGTGGAGGCGCTTCGCCGCGTGAGGAACAGTCCCAGCGGAACTGGTGTTCTCACTATCGCCATTGTGAACCAGTTGGACTCCACCCTTGCCAGAGAGTGCGACTGTGTTCTGGATGTGGGTGCTGGCCAGGGCGTGGGCGTCGCGTCAACGAAAACCTTCTCAGCAACCAACATGATGTTTGTGCTCCTCAGCCTCGCCCTGGCAGACGAATGCGGCCAGATTGGCGCAGAGAGGGAGAGCCTGGTCCAAAGATTGCAGGAGCTCCCGGACAGCATGCAGGAGGTTTTAGACAAGGAGGCCAAGCCGTTAGTCACTGAAGTTGGTGATCGCTCCATTGAGATCGGCGAGTGCCCATTGTGGGACATTGGCTGTCAGAATGTTCTGGCGAGAAACTTTATCTTCTTGGGACGCGGCTTCAACTTCCCAATCGCACTGGAGGGAGCCATGAAATGCAAAGAATTGGCTTACATACATGCAGAAGGTTACCCTGCAGCAGAGATGAAGCATGGCCCTATTGCGCTTATAGACGAGTTTATGCCAGTTGTGGTGATTTGTCCAAAAGCAGATGCCACCTACGAGAAAATAAAGTCCAACATCGAAGAAGTCCGAGCTCGAAATGGTGCCACAATTGCGATCACCGAGAAGCACAACCACGAGCTGGAAAAGCTCTGTGAGTACGTCATTGGAGTGCCGGAGACACATGAATACCTGATGCCATTGCTTGCCATGCTTCCGCTGCAGCTGTTGGCCTACATGATGGGGATCCTCAAAGGCAACGCCGTCGATGCCCCACGTGGTTTGGTGAAGAGTGTCTCAGTCTCGGTGAAGGCCGACAGCTCCCCACCTGGCGGCTACGTATCCTCCTACTGAGCCGAAAGCCGAAACCTGAAAGGAGCCTGCGCTCAAAGGCGCCGGACTCTGCCTGGGATGTCGCAGCTGACATTAGCGCAACTCCTGTGGCTTTAGCGGCTACGAATTGCTTACACAGCAAGAAGGGCAAATACCTGCAGTGTGCAAACGTCACGCTGGCCGAAAATGGCATCACTTGCTCAGTTGGTGTGTCTTCCTTCCATTGGCATGGTCTGTACATGTGCGCAGCAGCTGTCACATCTGAGGAGCGCGGGGCGATCAAGGCAACAGAGCTCACAGCGAGGCTGTTGGGAGAATACAGATCCTAACTCTTCTCATAGAAGTAGAAGTTCCTGCTTTGGTCTTGTCTCGCTCTACTGCACATGGCAGAGAAGTGAATCCCTTCTTTCGCAGGTCGAAGATGTGTCCTCCGAGGACCTGGAGCTGCTGGTGGTCGGGCAGGGAACGACCAATACGAGGCTTAGCAGAGGATCTTCAAGAACTACAGTAGTTCGTATGTACTACTTACGAGTCACTGGCTCTGGAAGATAACGCTTAGAGGACTTTAGTAGCAGGTGCATGTTGGCACCAGGTGCAGCTCGAAGACAACAAAGCAGCCAAGGATGTCTACAGCTGCTGTCGCTGATTCTGGCGAAGTACTCGCATCGCTTCCAGCTTCTCTCAAGTGCCTCGCATGGAAACAAAAGGGTGTTGCAGGTTACCACTTTGTGCCAACTGCTCACCGGATGATTTCAGAATGGGATGCCAGTGACTGAGGACCTCCCTTAGAAGACATGCTGCAGCGCAGCAAAACAGTTCCTTGGCTGGTCTTCTTGCGCATATGAACCTGCTTTGACGAGGGTCCTGGTGTGTCTACTTACGTCCTGGCACGAGGCTTGGAGGAATGGGCAAGACGCCACGAGAGGCTCCAAAAGCAGGCGTGGGTCGTGTCACCCACATGGCGGAGCAGCCAAGCTGCGCCCTCCTCGGAACAGCTGGCGCTCGCTGCGGCCCTGTGAAGGCCTACATTCGGATGCAGGCCTTGCTGCGGAGATCCGATGCTCAAGGCGATGGCTGTAGATCTTGGGGACTCCTCGACATTCACTTCTCGGAGATTTGGCGTCTGCAGAATGATATTTCTCTTCGACTTCCAGACGTAGTTTGGCTTATGGTCCAGCTGAGCACCAGGTGTTCGGCCCTATGTCACGGGAACGAGGTCGTCGCGGTCACCATCCTTCGCAGGACGGAAATCCGTGTTCTTGCCCGTTGATCGAGCTCAGCAAAGCGGCAGGTGTCGGAATGGGAACTTCAAGTCTGCTCAGCCATTCCGCCCACCACAGCCCTGATGTGCCGCGGAAGGCCAGGGGCACAGGCTGATGCCCATGCATGAAGTTGCAAAGGACGGTGCGCGCATTCCCAAGCACTAGAAATGCAGCGAGAGGGAAAGCAATCTTAGTATGCCTGTGGCGTCGAAGATCGCTACACCTGAGGATGTCGGTGAGACAGGCGGGACACCGGATGTGCAGTGCCTGGAATGCAAGAGAAGGAAAGGGCAAGGCCGCTCTGATGCGCCATCGGCTGCTGAGTGATCCTCGGGCCTTTTGCAAGCTGAGGCCTTTACCTTCGAAGAGGGTGAGCTGGTTGCCTTCCACCAACGAGATGCACTGGTGCAGGCCAGCTTCGCCTTCACCTCTCACTTTGCTGCAGACTTTACATAGTCATATATGTGTACATGTTACATATGTATACATACATATGTATACATACACTACATGTGTGTGCATGTGCGTGTTTTTTGATGTGTCGTTGTGCGCGTGTGTCTGCGTGTGTTTGTGTGTCGAGGTGCATCTTCCTGGTCTTGGACGACCCGGACAATTTTTTGATGGGCAAAGCAGCCTGTCCCAGGAAAGTACAGCTGTAGCTCCTCTAAGCACTCATCTCCCGGAGGCACGGGAGCCGGTAATTGAAACTCCAGCTTGACATTCATGGCTGTCAAGAGTCCAAGGTCATCTCCGCCTTTGTGGTGGCCACGATCCTGCTGAGCACTACGTCTTTCATACTAGAGCCACCCGGAAAGAAATTGCTTTCACTTTCCACCGAAGCCTGGTGTTTCCTCTGCTGAGGTCGATGCAGTCCTTTGCGAAGCGCCCGGATCTCTGCGAGGCTTTGCGCGCGGCCGGGGAGCCGCTGACGGTCGAAGCTTGCGAGCCGGCCAGCGGCCCAGCCTCTGCGGCTCTCGGCGCTGTCGAGCTGAGTGCGACCGGCGAGACCTGGCACTGAGGTGCCACACGAAAGCTTCTTCTACATAGAAGCAGCGGTTCACCTGCATTAGAATCATTGTTGGAGTGCCGATGCAGAAACTTACTTCGCAGCGGGAGACACAGAGAGTGGCTGCATGACCGCCCGGGTGGATTGCTCTCCAGCCTAGTCTTACCAAAGGCATGCATACTTGTCTTCACTGTCGAATACCTTGTGGCGGCCTCAGACTTTCCGATGCGAGATGCTGGTTCCGTTTGTTTCGGGAGCTCGCTCCTCCGTTTGACTGCATCTGTCTGCATATGGATGGATTTGCTGCAACGTGCCTGATCATGACTGGTCTAAGGCTCGCTTGCTCACTTGTCATGCGGAGCCTGTGCTGGGTGAGACTCCTACCCTCCGCGTGTTGCACTACGCACGGTCGAGGGCTGAGGCTGTCTGGTTTTCCATCTGGCATGTCGTGAGTCCAAGATGGAGAAAACAAAGCAGTTGCTGCACGTGCTGTGCTTTTCTGAGTTGCACTGCAACTGCTACTATGCGTGTTTGTGTAGGTCCCCACTCTTCGCGGCCTTGATTTATCGGTTCGTCGACACCCTTAAGAACGGCCGGAAGACTATAAGAAGCCAGTAAGCTTCTCACGAGCCGGTTTTTACTGATTGGTTTGTTCCATGAGAGAACCCGACAAACTGGGGGATGGTGATGGTGACCCCGTTTAGCAGTCGCAGTTGCGCTCAGGATGCCTTTGAACATTGTGGACTTATTAGTGACTTGTCTTGAAGATGCAAGTCTGCGGCATCCTATACGGGGAAGTTTCTCGGGATCCGAGGCTGTGGCCCCATTCTATTTGGGGTTCATCATTGGAAATTCCGTGAGCTCTCTACGAGTGCTTCGGCTGGCCCGGGCGGCAACCTCAGCTTACCGCCTGCGATCCTTCGCGCAGCTACGTTGCAGCAAGTGGTCATTCATTTTCAGTTGTTCGACTTCATGCACATGGCGAGGTGCTCAGGCTTTTCAAGCTCGCCAAGCACCATGGAGGCATCGTTTGCTCAACCTTCTCTGCAAAGCCATTTGGTCAGTCAGTCAACCGAGAAACCTCAGTGAAATGTTCCACAGGCATGAGGCTTTGCTTGGAAGCAATGATGAGAAGCGGGTTTCCTTTGGCGATCCTTATGCCTGGCTCTCAAGTCGTGACACCTGGCAGTTTTGTAAGGCACGCTCATCCACAGTCATGATCAATCTGTGGAACAGGTTCTTCAACGTGATTGTCGGCATCATTTTCGCCTGCGTGTCCTGGCCGGCTGCGTTGTTGAGCTCCGAATACATCGCAGTCTGCGACGGGAAGCGAGCCGCTTCCGGATTCCGTGGTGTCAAGGTCATGTTCTTCGTTGAGGGGCAGCGGTTCTCGGCGGCGGGCTTGGCTTGCGCTCACCGCCAGTCACAGTCTGCGATTCGGATGTCAACACTCAGGTCGCCCCACAATTCACACAGCCCAGGACGGACATGTTCAACAATACTGCAGCTTGGGCTGGACTGGGATTTCTGGGTAAACATGGCATACTTCTGGCTGCATCGCGCCGGCTAAGAAACACAGCAATACGAAGATCCCCGGGCCAGGCTACTTAGGGTGTCTAATTTGCCTTCTAGGAACTTGAGATGTAACCCCAGCACAGAAATCGATGTGGGAGGTTAGGTGCCTGCTCAATTGCGTATTTTCCTTGCCACACCGCATGGCCTTGGAAAGTCGCAGCATTGTACTTCCAGTCTTGACGCTTGTCTGGCAAATTTGCATGTGTTCGAGGTGCCCGCGCCATTTCCCACCGGGGTCTTCGTGCGCATCGATGCACAGGACCGCCCACAGCTTCACTGAGTCTGGTTTGTCAGTGCCACATTTCGCTGCAAATTTGGCAGGGTGAGCATGAAGTTCAGACGCCTTTTCGCTCGATACCGATAGCTCTCTGGTGGGCTTTCTCGACAATGACCACTGTGGGTGGCACGGACGCAAGATCCAAGCAAGAGCGAGCTGAACACTCTCTCCACGTCTCCGTCTCTGTACTTTGCGAACTTCTGCAGGCTACGGTGACATTGTTCCCACGACGCTCCCAGGCCAGCTGCGAGTGAGGATGCTTACATGTGCTCGATGAGTCGCCAGTCGCCATTCGAGAGATTTCAGGCCTCAGAGCTGCTGTGGCTCTATAGATCCCTGTCCCTGTCAGGAAAGATTGTCGGTGTTATGTGCTTCTATTGTGGAGTCACTGAGCAGCACCCGAGTCAGCAGTACCAGCTGAACATGATGTGCTCCACTTGTGCTGCAGTAGCTAGGATGCTAGGTTCATGATGCTGACCCCTCAAGAGGGAGGCAGGCCGAGGCTTCTGTCGGATCCCTCTATTTTCCCAGGTGATCCTCTTGGCGCTGCCCATCGGAGTCTTGAGCGGATACCTCAGGAAGTCCTTGGCAAGCCAAGCAGCAGAGCCTAAGACTTAACAAGCCCCTGTGGCCCAAGGTTCGAACTTCGAGAACGCTTACTCACAGGCATCGTCTCATTCGCAAGGCCGAAGGCTCCCCGGCGACTTGGAGTGTCTGCACCCATCGTCTTCGGCTGGCCTTCCTTGCAAATCCACTGAGGCTGTCCTTTCATGAGAACCTTCGGAGTAGCACCACGAGATCCACAAAGTCTCCTGCCCAGACATTCCCGGACAGCGGAAGCAAGACTTGTGAGTTTTTGGCTGTAGCGCCCTTGTCTGTTACAAGCCCGATCTGTGGTATGGCAAAATGACGGTGCAGAAAGCAGTCTTGGATTGTTGGCCCCTGACCGAGGTTGGAGCCACATGAATCTTGTCTCAATATCAGAAGTCCTGCTCTATACTCCTAGACGGGAGGAGAGTCTCCGATATGGTGGCTGACTACCTCATGCTTTACTTCGCTGCATGCTGCAGAACTGAAACCCAACGCCTTTGTCGAAATGCAGCATCTCAGGTTCAACAGATGCAGCCACCTCGGGGTTCGCGCTGGTTTCCGGAAGAAGAAGTTTCATGGAGTCGGCAGTGCCCCAGCACGGAAAAGAGGATTATCAATGCAGACTCTCGGTATCTAGTCAACTCGCACTTCAGATCTGCATCCCGCCCGAGGCTATTCCTTATCATGAGCGATCCCGGATCAAGCCGTGCATCCAACGTGGCCTCCCGGTGGAAGTGTTGCTGGTCGGTTGTTGTGGGTTGTCACGGCTGCAGTTGCTTAACAAAGAGTTTCACGCTGCTGTGCATGGGCCGCAACATGCTGCAAGGTGTCCTGGTTCGTTACGGCAGTGATCATGGTCGCCACGGTTGCTCGGCAGCACACGCTACCAAGTCTCCTGACACGAGGGATCCGCTGTCGTGTGGCGGCGGACACATCAGACCTGTCTCCAGGTGTCCATGTTGCTCGAGTCCCTGCCCGAATTCAATGTTACTCCCGCCGAGTGCAAGCCCTGGCCAGAGCGGCTTTGAATGAAATTGCACGGTCGGTTTGGCTTTGACTACCGGCCACCTTCTGCGTTCTCCATCTTGGCAACACCAGCACTCTTATGTTTATATCGTTTGTTCAATCCTTCAGATCTGCTTGTTGCGACCGCCTTCGCTGATGGATTGGAAGAAATGTGGTGTCAGCCAAGGATAACCGTTGCAAGCTGCCGTCCTGTTCCTCGTCACTTGCCTTGCATCAAAGTTGCGGCTTCTACTTCTGCCACGTTGGAGACAACTCGTGGATGCACAGCGTGGCATTCATGTGGTTGATTGGTTTGCGAACATGAATCGAAAGCGAGCGGCAGGCCCTGCGTTTGAGTATGTGGAGCTCGTTTGCATGATCGTCTTCACCATAGACTACGTGCCTCGTTGGCGTGCAGATGCTTCAGTCAAGGGAAGACTTCCACTGAAGTGAATCATGTGGCAGTCAACACGGGCGAAGACATTCTGATTTCTTCTGGCTGCATCTATTTAGAACCCAGTGCATGCTTACGAGAATGGTGCTGAAAGAACTCTTGGATGTCCTGGGGTTCACAGACTGGATGGAGATGATCACGTTCTCAGACGGGCAGTCCCAAAAATTCCTTGCCTCAGGTGATGCGAATTGCATTGGCGGTTCGCTTAGCTGCTCCGTAGCTGGTGAACACAGAGCTTCACTCGAAGAGACGTGTGCAGATTATCCTGGATTTCGTTTCAGGTGCACCGTGCACTACCCCAAGACATCGGATTGGTGGAGAAAGAAGTTCTGGCACCCAGAACACGGACTACGCAGTCCTGTGCAAAGCGTAAAGATGAGAGACGAGACTTGAAAGACAATCTGTCGAGCGCTGCTCTAAGGTGAGTCGATTAAAGATGACTTGGAAGTATGCTTCCTGCCGGCATCCGCACAGGCAATGCATGCAAGATATGCAGTTTTGCGAAGTTGCCTGATGGCTGACCCAGGCTTCAAGCTTAATTGGCGTTTGATCCCTTGGAAGCCAAGGCAATACAAGTGCTGAACTTGGTAGACTTTTTCGCCATTGCGCCGTACTACATCTCTCTCAGTTCCTTGGATGAAGGGAACCTTTGACATGCCACCGCCTTCGGTCACTTTCGCTTGCCACCATCCGATCGGAATGCCGACAGTATCCGACAGTCCTTTGATCTGTCTGAGGCGGCTTGTATCAGGGAAGCACCGCCGCGCTTCGAGTGCTGCGACTGGTGAGGGTGCTGCTTGTCTGGAAGATATCAACCTACATCCGTGTGCCGAGATCGACGTGTTGAATTGGAAAGTTGACTGCAGCCTGAAGATTCTCCATGCAAGAGGATCTCCGGGTCCTGCATACAGTTCGCGCGGGGCAGTCCATCCTGTTTTGAGCAAAGCTACTAGAAAATGGGCAGCAGTTCTTTGGGAAGTGCTGCTCTCAGGTTTCGCTTACTGAAATCCCCAAAGCTGCGAGACGGTCGCTGCCCCAGTGACTGTGTGCAGCAAACGCCCTGCAGCCGGAGCTTTGAAGCCCCAGCGGTGGCGGAGGCGTGGAAATGATCATCAACATCGTCGGGCCCGGTTGCACGAGCTTGTTCTGCCAGATTTTACATGCCAGTTTCCACTTGACTGCGCTTGTTCGGAGATGTCCCGCGACCCTGAAGGGACTCGTTGCCTGGAATTCTGTCCGTGTTCTCCTTGACGAGCATTGTATGCATTCTCTTTTCCTCCAGCCTCTGGATCGCCGAGGGGACGTCCCTTGCCTGGATGAAAAAGTGCACGCTCTGCTGCGAAGCATCCGGCGTTCAAGCTTTCCGAGCACTGTCAGGGAGTATTCTGTCAGCGCCTTCCCGGATGAGTACCCGCTTGGGGTCTACGTCAGGCCGACGACCTTGGATGGCAAAAGGTCACAGCGTGTCCATGCAATATGTAGCAACGCTCGGAAAGCTTTGCAAAGGCGACTCTCAGAGCATGTCCCGGAACAGTGGCTGTAAGAGTGACGACCAAGGAAATATGGATATGGACTCTTGGCCTGAACCGAAGTGGAGAGAGTGACAGAGTGTTCGAGTATATACGTAGGTTGTCGCAGAGGACTCTTAGTCCTGAGTTATTCAAGCTCCGATGTCAGGCAGGCTACATAATGACACAGACATAGACATGCAACGAGTGCAGTGGCCCACACCAGAGTTTTGCATCCCAGGTGTGGAGCCAACCCCGTTCACTTCTATCTCCCATTGCTTCTGGTGGTTCTTTGTTACTGCCACCCGGCCGCTGGTACTCTTTGAATGCTGTGTTTCTCTCCGGACCGGCGCACCTGGACCAAGGCTACGACTGTTGGTTACGGCGGCTCGGTGGCAAAGACTGTGACGGAGGACTGGCACTTGTGTTGATGCAGTTTATCACAAC